>OZ012640.1:3180701-3522637 GCA_963942525.1 Ptychoptera contaminata | reverse complement strand
CAGTTCTCCACAATTATTATTCATTTTTTATAATTATTCTTAGTTTTCCACAATTATTCATTTTTTATAATTATTCTTAGTTTTCCACAATTATTATTCATTTTTTACAATTATTCTTAGTTTTCCACAATTATTATTCATTTTTTATAATTATTCTTAGTTTTTCTTAATTATTTTTCATTTTTTACAATTATTCTCAGTTTTCCACAATTATTTTTCATTTTTTATAATTATTCTTAGTTTTCCACAATTATTATTCATTTTTTATAATTATTCTTAGTTTTCCACAATTATTATTCATTTTTTATAATTATTTTTCATTTTTTACAATTATTCTCAGTTTTCCACAATTATTATTCATTTTTTATAATTATTCTCAGTTCTCCACAATTATTATTCATTTTTTATAATTATTCTTAGTTTTTCTTAATTATTTTTCATTTTTTACAATTATTCTTAGTTTTCCACAATTATTTTTCATTTTTTACAATTATTCTTAGTTTTCCACAATTATTATTCATTTTTTATAATTATTTTTCATTTTTTACAATTATTCTCAGTTTTCCACAATTATTATTCATTTTTTATAATTATTCTCAGTTTTCCACAATTATTATTCATTTTTTATAATTATTATTCATTTTTTATAATTATTCTTAGTTTTCCACAATTATTATTCATTTTTTACAATTATTCTCAGTTTTCCACAATTATTATTCATTTTTTATAATTATTCTTAGTTTTTCTTAATTATTTTTCATTTTTTACAATTATTCTCAGTTTTCCACAATTATTATTCATTTTTTATAATTATTTTTAGTTTTCCACAATTATTATTCATTTTTTATAATTATTCTTAGTTTTCCACAATTATTATTCATTTTTTATAATTATTTTTCATTTTTTACAATTATTCTCAGTTTTCCACAATTATTATTCATTTTTTATAATTATTCTCAGTTTTCCACAATTATTATTCATTTTTTATAATTATTCTTAGTTTTTCTTAATTATTTTTCATTTTTTACAATTATTCTTAGTTTTCCACAATTATTATTCATTTTTTATAATTATTCTTAGTTTTCCACAATTATTATTCATTTTTTATAATTATTCTTAGTTTTCCACAATTATTATTCATTTTTTATAATTATTTTTCATTTTTTACAATTATTCTCAGTTTTCCACAATTATTATTCATTTTTTATAATTATTCTCAGTTTTCCACAATTATTATTCATTTTTTATAATTATTATTCATTTTTTATAATTATTCTTAGTTTTCCACAATTATTATTCATTTTTTATAATTATTCTTAGTTTTTCTTAATTATTTTTCATTTTTTACAATTATTCTTAGTTTTCCACAATTATTTTTCATTTTTTACAATTATTCTTAGTTTTCCACAATTATTATTCATTTTTTATAATTATTTTTCATTTTTTACAATTATTCTCAGTTTTCCACAATTATTATTCATTTTTTATAATTATTCTCAGTTTTCCACAATTATTATTCATTTTTTATAATTATTATTCATTTTTTATAATTATTCTTAGTTTTCCACAATTATTATTCATTTTTTACAATTATTCTCAGTTTTCCACAATTATTATTCATTTTTTATAATTATTCTCAGTTTTCCACAATTATTTTTCATTTTTTATAATTATTCTTAGTTTTCCACAATTATTATTCATTTTTTATAATTATTCTTAGTTTTCCACAATTATTATTCATTTTTTATAATTATTTTTCATTTTTTACAATTATTCTCAGTTTTCCACAATTATTATTCATTTTTTATAATTATTCTCAGTTTTCCACAATTATTATTCATTTTTTATAATTATTATTCATTTTTTATAATTATTCTTAGTTTTCCACAATTATTATTCATTTTTTACAATTATTCTCAGTTTTCCACAATTATTATTCATTTTTTATAATTATTCTTAGTTTTTCTTAATTATTTTTCATTTTTTACAATTATTCTCAGTTTTCCACAATTATTATTCATTTTTTATAATTATTTTTAGTTTTCCACAATTATTATTCATTTTTTATAATTATTCTTAGTTTTCCACAATTATTATTCATTTTTTATAATTATTTTTCATTTTTTACAATTATTCTCAGTTTTCCACAATTATTATTCATTTTTTATAATTATTCTCAGTTTTCCACAATTATTATTCATTTTTTATAATTATTCTTAGTTTTTCTTAATTATTTTTCATTTTTTACAATTATTCTTAGTTTTCCACAATTATTATTCATTTTTTATAATTATTCTTAGTTTTCCACAATTATTATTCATTTTTTATAATTATTCTTAGTTTTTCTTAATTATTTTTCATTTTTTACAATTATTCTTAGTTTTCCACAATTATTATTCATTTTTTATAATTATTCTTAGTTTTCCACAATTATTATTCATTTTTTATAATTATTCTTAGTTTTCCACAATTATTATTCATTTTTTATAATTATTCTTAGTTTTCCACAATTATTTTTCATTTTTTACAATTATTCTCAGTTTTCCACAATTATTATTCATTTTTTATAATTATTTTTAGTTTTCCACAATTATTATTCATTTTTTATAATTATTCTCAGTTTTCCACAATTATTATTCATTTTTATAATTATTTTTAGTTTTCCACAATTATTATTCATTTTTTATAATTATTCTTAGTTTTCCACAATTATTTTTCATTTTTTACAATTATTCTCAGTTTTCCACAATTATTTTTCATTTTTACAATTATTCTCAGTTTTCCACAATTATTATTCATTTTTATAATTATTCTCAGTTTTCCACAATTATTATTCATTTTTTATAATTATTCTTAGTTTTTCTTAATTATTTTTCATTTTTTACAATTATTCTCAGTTTTCCACAATTATTATTCATTTTTTATAATTATTTTTCATTTTTTACAATTATTCTCAGTTTTCCACAATTATTATTCATTTTTTATAATTATTCTTAGTTTTTCTTATTATTTTTCATTTTTTACAATTATTCTCAGTTTTCCACGATTATTATTCATTTTTATAATTATTATTCATTTTTTACAATTATTCTCAGTTTTCCACAATTATTATTCATTTTTTATAATTATTCTCAGTTTTCCACAATTATTATTCATTTTTTATAATTATTCTTAGTTTTCCACAATTATTATTCATTTTTTACAATTATTCTCAGTTTTCCACAATTATTATTCATTTTTTATAATTATTATTCATTTTTTATAATTATTCTTAGTTTTCCACAATTATTATTCATTTTTTACAATTATTCTCAGTTTTCCACAATTATTATTCATTTTTTATAATTATTCTTAGTTTTTCTTAATTATTATTCATTTTTTACAATTATTCTCAGTTTTCCACAATTATTATTCATTTTTTATAATTATTCTTAGTTTTTCTTAATTATTTTTCATTTTTTACAATTATTCTCAGTTTTCCACAATTATTTTTCATTTTTTACAATTATTCTCAGTTTTCCACAATTATTATTCATTTTTTATAATTATTCTTAGTTTTCCACAATTATTATTCATTTTTTACAATTATTCTCAGTTTTCCACAATTATTATTCATTTTTTATAATTATTATTCATTTTTTATAATTATTCTTAGTTTTCCACAATTATTATTCATTTTTTACAATTATTCTCAGTTTTCCACAATTATTATTCATTTTTTATAATTATTCTTAGTTTTTCTTAATTATTATTCATTTTTTACAATTATTCTCAGTTTTCCACAATTATTATTCATTTTTTATAATTATTCTTAGTTTTCCACAATTATTATTCATTTTTTACAATTATTCTCAGTTTTCCACAATTATTATTCATTTTTTATAATTATTATTCATTTTTTATAATTATTCTTAGTTTTCCACAATTATTATTCATTTTTTACAATTATTCTCAGTTTTCCACAATTATTATTCATTTTTTATAATTATTCTTAGTTTTTCTTAATTATTTTTCATTTTTTACAATTATTCTCAGTTTTCCACAATTATTTTTCATTTTTTACAATTATTCTCAGTTTTCCACAATTATTATTCATTTTTTATAATTATTCTTAGTTTTCCACAATTATTATTCATTTTTTACAATTATTCTCAGTTTTCCACAATTATTATTCATTTTTTATAATTATTATTCATTTTTTATAATTATTCTTAGTTTTCCACAATTATTATTCATTTTTTACAATTATTCTCAGTTTTCCACAATTATTATTCATTTTTTATAATTATTCTTAGTTTTTCTTAATTATTTTTCATTTTTTACAATTATTCTCAGTTTTCCACAATTATTTTTCATTTTTTACAATTATTCTCAGTTTTCCACAATTATTATTCATTTTTTATAATTATTCTTAGTTTTCCACAATTATTATTCATTTTTTACAATTATTCTCAGTTTTCCACAATTATTATTCATTTTTTATAATTATTATTCATTTTTTATAATTATTCTTAGTTTTCCACAATTATTATTCATTTTTTACAATTATTCTCAGTTTTCCACAATTATTATTCATTTTTTATAATTATTCTTAGTTTTTTATAATTATTTTTCATTTTTTACAATTATTCTCAGTTTTCCACAATTATTATTCATTTTTTATAATTATTCTTAGTTTTTCTTAATTATTTTTCATTTTTTACAATTATTCTCAGTTTTCCACGATTATTATTCATTTTTTATAATTATTATTCATTTTTTACAATTATTCTCAGTTTTCCACAATTATTATTCATTTTTTATAATTATTCTCAGTTTTCCACAATTATTATTCATTTTTTATAATTATTCTTAGTTTTCCACAATTATTATTCATTTTTTACAATTATTCTCAGTTTTCCACAATTATTATTCATTTTTTATAATTATTATTCATTTTTTATAATTATTCTTAGTTTTCCACAATTATTATTCATTTTTTACAATTATTCTCAGTTTTCCACAATTATTATTCATTTTTTATAATTATTCTTAGTTTTTCTTAATTATTATTCATTTTTTACAATTATTCTCAGTTTTCCACAATTATTATTCATTTTTTATAATTATTCTTAGTTTTTCTTAATTATTTTTCATTTTTTACAATTATTCTCAGTTTTCCACGATTATTATTCATTTTTTATAATTATTATTCATTTTTTACAATTATTCTCAGTTTTCCACAATTATTATTCATTTTTTATAATTATTCTCAGTTTTCCACAATTATTATTCATTTTTTATAATTATTCTTAGTTTTCCACAATTATTATTCATTTTTTACAATTATTCTCAGTTTTCCACAATTATTATTCATTTTTTATAATTATTATTCATTTTTTATAATTATTCTTAGTTTTCCACAATTATTATTCATTTTTTACAATTATTCTCAGTTTTCCACAATTATTATTCATTTTTTATAATTATTCTTAGTTTTTCTTAATTATTATTCATTTTTTACAATTATTCTCAGTTTTCCACAATTATTATTCATTTTTTATAATTATTCTTAGTTTTTCTTAATTATTTTTCATTTTTTACAATTATTCTCAGTTTTCCACAATTATTTTTCATTTTTTACAATTATTCTCAGTTTTCCACAATTATTTTTCATTTTTTATAATTATTCTTAGTTTTCCACAATTATTATTCATTTTTTACAATTATTCTCAGTTTTCCACAATTATTATTCATTTTTTATAATTATTATTCATTTTTTATAATTATTCTTAGTTTTCCACAATTATTATTCATTTTTTACAATTATTCTCAGTTTTCCACAATTATTATTCATTTTTTATAATTATTCTTAGTTTTTCTTAATTATTATTCATTTTTTACAATTATTCTCAGTTTTCCACAATTATTATTCATTTTTTATAATTATTCTTAGTTTTTCTTAATTATTTTTCATTTTTTACAATTATTCTCAGTTTTCCACAATTATTTTTCATTTTTTACAATTATTCTCAGTTTTCCACAATTATTATTCATTTTTTATAATTATTCTTAGTTTTTCTTAATTATTTTTCATTTTTTACAATTATTCTCAGTTTTCCACAATTATTTTTCATTTTTTACAATTATTCTCAGTTTTCCACAATTATTATTCATTTTTTATAATTATTCTTAGTTTTTCTTAATTATTTTTCATTTTTTACAATTATTCTCAGTTTTCCACAATTATTTTTCATTTTTTACAATTATTCTCAGTTTTCCATAATTATTATTCATTTTTTATAATTATTCTTAGTTTTTCTTAATTATTTTTCATTTTTTACAATTATTCTCAGTTTTCCACAATTATTTTTCATTTTTTACAATTATTCTCAGTTTTCCACAATTATTATTCATTTTTTATAATTATTCTTAGTTTTTCTTAATTATTTTTCATTTTTTACAATTATTCTCAGTTTTCCACAATTATTTTTCATTTTTTACAATTATTCTCAGTTTTCCACAATTATTATTCATTTTTTATAATTATTCTTAGTTTTTCTTAATTATTTTTCATTTTTTACAATTATTCTCAGTTTTCCACAATTATTTTTCATTTTTTACAATTATTCTCAATTTTCCACAATTATTATTCATTTTTTATAATTATTCTTAGTTTTCCACAATTATTATTCATTTTTTATGATTATTCTTAGTTTTCCACAATTATTATTCATTTTTTATAATTATTCTTAGTTTTTCTTAATTATTTTTCATTTTTTACAATTATTCTCAGTTTTCCACAATTATTTTTCATTTTTTACAATTATTCTCAGTTTTCCACAATTATTATTCATTTTTTATAATTATTTTTAGTTTTTCTTAATTATTTTTCATTTTTTACAATTATTCTCAGTTTTCCACAATTATTTTTCATTTTTTACAATTATTCTCAGTTTTCCACAATTATTATTCATTTTTTATAATTATTCTTAGTTTTTCTTAATTATTTTTCATTTTTTACAATTATTCTCAGTTTTCCACAATTATTTTTCATTTTTTACAATTATTCTCAGTTTTCCACAATTATTATTCATTTTTTATAATTATTCTTAGTTTTTCTTAATTATTTTTCATTTTTTACAATTATTCTCAGTTTTCCACAATTATTTTTCATTTTTTACAATTATTCTCAGTTTTCCACAATTATTATTCATTTTTTATAATTATTCTTAGTTTTTCTTAATTATTTTTCATTTTTTACAATTATTCTCAGTTTTCCACAATTATTATTCATTTTTTATAATTATTCTCAGTTTTCCACAATTATTTTTCATTTTTTACAATTATTCTCAGTTTTCCACAATTATTTTTCATTTTTTATAATTATTCTTAATTTTCCACAATTATTATTCATTTTTTATAATTATTCTTAGTTTTCCACAATTATTTTTCATTTTTTACAATTATTCTCAGTTTTCCACAATTATTTTTCATTTTTTACAATTATTCTCAGTTTTCCACAATTATTATTCATTTTTTACAATTATTCTCAGTTTTCCACAATTATTATTCATTTTTTATAATTATTCTTAGTTTTTCTTAATTATTTTTCATTTTTTACAATTATTCTCAGTTTTCCACAATTATTTTTCATTTTTTACAATTATTCTCAGTTTTCCACAATTATTATTCATTTTTTATGATTATTCTTAGTTTTTCTTAATTATTTTTCATTTTTTACAATTATTCTCAGTTTTCCACAATTATTTTTCATTTTTTACAATTATTCTCAGTTTTCCACAATTATTATTCATTTTTTATAATTATTCTCAGTTTTCCACAATTATTATTCATTTTTTATAATTATTCTTAGTTTTCCACAATTATTATTCATTTTTTACAATTATTCTCAGTTTTCCACAATTATTATTCATTTTTTATAATTATTCTTAGTTTTTCTTCATTATTTTTCATTTTTTACAATTATTCTCAGTTTTCCACAATTATTTTTCATTTTTTATAATTATTCTTAGTTTTCCACAATTATTATTCATTTTTTATAATTATTCTTAGTTTTCCACAATTATTATTCATTTTTTATAATTATTCTCAGTTTTCCACAATTATTATTCATTTTTTATAATTATTATTCATTTTTTATAATTATTCTTAGTTTTCCACAATTATTATTCATTTTTTACAATTATTCTCAGTTTTCCACAATTATTATTCATTTTTTATAATTATTCTTAGTTTTTCTTAATTATTTTTCATTTTTTACAATTATTCTCAGTTTTCCACAATTATTTTTCATTTTTTATAATTATTCTTAGTTTTCCACAATTATTATTCATTTTTTATAATTATTCTTAGTTTTTCTTAATTATTTTTCATTTTTTACAATTATTCTCAGTTTTCCACAATTATTATTCATTTTTTATAATTATTCTTAGTTTTCCACAATTATTATTCATTTTTTACAATTATTCTCAGTTTTCCACAATTATTATTCATTTTTTATAATTATTATTCATTTTTTATAATTATTCTTAGTTTTCCACAATTATTATTCATTTTTTACAATTATTCTCAGTTTTCCACAATTATTATTCATTTTTTATAATTATTCTTAGTTTTTCTTAATTATTTTTCATTTTTTACAATTATTCTCAGTTTTCCACAATTATTATTCATTTTTTACAATTATTCTTAGTTTTCCACAATTATTATTTATTTTTTACAATTATTCTCAGTTTTCCACAATTATTTTTCATTTTTTATAATTATTCTTAGTTTTCCACAATTATTATTCATTTTTTATAATTATTCTTAGTTTTTCTTAATTATTTTTCATTTTTTACAATTATTCTCAGTTTTCCACAATTATTATTCATTTTTTATAATTATTCTTAGTTTTCCACAATTATTATTCATTTTTTACAATTATTCTCAGTTTTCCACAATTATTATTCATTTTTTATAATTATTATTCATTTTTTATAATTATTCTTAGTTTTCCACAATTATTATTCATTTTTTACAATTATTCTCAGTTTTCCACAATTATTATTCATTTTTTATAATTATTCTTAGTTTTTCTTAATTATTTTTCATTTTTTACAATTATTCTCAGTTTTCCACAATTATTATTCATTTTTTACAATTATTCTCAGTTTTCCACAATTATTATTCATTTTTTATAATTATTCTTAGTTTTTCTTAATTATTTTTCATTTTTTACAATTATTCTCAGTTTTCCACAATTATTTTTCATTTTTTATAATTATTCTTAGTTTTCCACAATTATTATTCATTTTTTATAATTATTCTTAGTTTTTCTTAATTATTTTTCATTTTTTACAATTATTCTCAGTTTTCCACAATTATTATTCATTTTTTACAATTATTCTTAGTTTTCCACAATTATTATTTATTTTTTATAATTATTCTCAGTTTTCCACAATTATTATTCATTTTTTATAATTATTATTCATTTTTTATAATTATTCTTAGTTTTCCACAATTATTATTCATTTTTTACAATTATTCTCAGTTTTCCACAATTATTATTCATTTTTATAATTATTCTTAGTTTTTCTTAATTATTTTTCATTTTTTACAATTATTCTCAGTTTTCCACAATTATTATTCATTTTTTATAATTATTCTTAGTTTTCCACAATTATTATTCATTTTTTATAATTATTCTTAGTTTTTCTTAATTATTTTTCATTTTTTACAATTATTCTCAGTTTTCCACAATTATTATTCATTTTTTATAATTATTCTTAGTTTTTCTTAATTATTTTTCATTTTTTACAATTATTCTTAGTTTTCCACAATTATTATTTATTTTTTATAATTATTCTCAGTTTTCCACAATTATTATTCATTTTTTATAATTATTCTTAGTTTTTCTTAATTATTTTTCATTTTTTACAATTATTCTCAGTTTTCCACAATTATTTTTCATTTTTTATAATTATTCTTAGTTTTCCACAATTATTATTCATTTTTTACAATTATTCTCAGTTTTCCACAATTATTATTCATTTTTTATAATTATTCTTAGTTTTTCTTAATTATTTTTCATTTTTTACAATTATTCTCAGTTTTCCACAATTATTTTTCATTTTTTATAATTATTCTTAGTTTTCCACAATTATTATTCATTTTTTATAATTATTCTCAGTTTTCCACAATTATTATTCATTTTTTATAATTATTATTCATTTTTTATAATTATTCTTAGTTTTCCACAATTATTATTCATTTTTTACAATTATTCTCAGTTTTCCACAATTATTATTCATTTTTTATAATTATTCTTAGTTTTTCTTAATTATTTTTCATTTTTTACAATTATTCTCAGTTTTCCACAATTATTTTACATTTTTTATAATTATTCTTAGTTTTCCACAATTATTATTCATTTTTTATAATTATTCTCAGTTTTCCACAATTATTATTCATTTTTTATAAATATTATTCATTTTTTATAATTATTCTTAGTTTTCCACAATTATTATTCATTTTTTATGATTATTCTTAGTTTTCCACAATTATTATTCATTTTTTATAATTATTCTTAGTTTTTCTTAATTATTTTTCATTTTTTACAATTATTCTCAGTTTTCCACAATTATTTTTCATTTTTTATAATTATTCTTAGTTTTCCACAATTATTATTCATTTTTTATAATTATTCTTAATTTTCCACAATTATTATTCATTTTTTATAATTATTTTTCATTTTTTACAATTATTCTCAGTTTTCCACAATTATTATTCATTTTTTATAATTATTCTTAGTTTTTCTTAATTATTTTTCATTTTTTATAATTATTCTTAGTTTTCCACAATTATTATTCATTTTTTATAATTATTCTCAGTTTTCCACAATTATTATTCATTTTTTATAATTATTATTCATTTTTTATAATTATTCTTAGTTTTCCACAATTATTATTCATTTTTTACAATTATTCTCAGTTTTCCACAATTATTATTCATTTTTTATAATTATTCTTAGTTTTCCACAATTATTTTTCATTTTTTATAATTATTCTTAGTTTTCCACAATTATTATTCATTTTTTATAATTATTCTCAGTTTTCCACAATTATTATTCATTTTTTATAATTATTATTCATTTTTTATAATTATTCTTAGTTTTCCACAATTATTATTCATTTTTTACAATTATTCTCAGTTTTCCACAATTATTATTCATTTTTTATAATTATTCTTAGTTTTTCTTAATTATTTTTCATTTTTTACAATTATTCTCAGTTTTCCACAATTATTATTAATTTTTTATAATTATTCTTAGTTTTCCACAATTATTATTCATTTTTTATAATTATTCTTAGTTTTCCACAATTATTCTTAGTTTTTCTTAATTATTTTTCATTTTTTACAATTATTCTTAGTTTTCCACAATTATTATTCATTTTTTATAATTATTCTCAGTTTTCCACAATTATTATTCATTTTTTATAATTATTCTTAGTTTTTCTTAATTATTTTTCATTTTTTACAATTATTCTTAGTTTTCCACAATTATTATTCATTTTTTATAATTATTCTCAGTTTTCCACAATTATTATTCATTTTTTATAATTATTATTCATTTTTTATAATTATTCTTAGTTTTCCACAATTATTATTCATTTTTTATAATTATTCTTAGTTTTCCACAATTATTATTCATTTTTTATAATTATTTTTAGTTTTCCACAATTATTATTCATTTTTTATAATTATTCTTAGTTTTCCACAATTATTTTTCATTTTTTACAATTATTCTCAGTTTTCCACAATTATTATTCATTTTTTATAATTATTCTTAGTTTTCCACAATTATTATTCATTTTTTACAATTATTCTCAGTTTTCCACAATTATTATTCATTTTTTATAATTATTCTTAGTTTTCCACAATTATTATTCATTTTTTACAATTATTCTCAGTTTTCCACAATTATTATTCATTTTTTATAATTATTTTTAGTTTTCCACAATTATTTTTCATTTTTTATAATTATTCTTAGTTTTCCACAATTATTATTCATTTTTTATAATTATTTTTAGTTTTCCACAATTATTATTCATTTTTTATAATTATTCTTAGTTTTCCACAATTATTTTTCATTTTTTACAATTATTCTCAGTTTTCCACAATTATTATTCATTTTTTATAATTATTCTTAGTTTTCCACAATTATTATTCATTTTTTACAATTATTCTCAGTTTTCCACAATTATTATTCATTTTTTATAATTATTCTTAGTTTTCCACAATTATTATTCATTTTTTACAATTATTCTCAGTTTTCCACAATTATTATTCATTTTTTATAATTATTCTTAGTTTTCCACAATTATTTTTCATTTTTTATAATTATTCTTAGTTTTCCACAATTATTATTCATTTTTTATAATTATTCTCAGTTTTATACAATTATTATTCATTTTTTATAATTATTATTCATTTTTTATAATTATTCTTAGTTTTTCTTAATTATTTTTCATTTTTTACAATTATTCTTAGTTTTCCACAATTATTATTCATTTTTTATAATTATTCTTAGTTTTCCATAATTATTATTCATTTTTTATAATTATTCTCAGTTTTCCACAATTATTATTCATTTTTTATAATTATTCTCAGTTTTCCACAATTATTATTCATTTTTTATAATTATTCTTAGTTTTCCACAATTATTTTTCATTTTTTACAATTATTCTCAGTTTTCCACAATTATTATTCATTTTTTATAATTATTCTTAGTTTTTCTTAATTATTTTTCATTTTTTACAATTATTCTTAGTTTTCCACAATTATTATTAATTTTTTATAATTATTCTCAGTTTTCCACAATTATTATTCATTTTTTATAATTATTCTTAGTTTTTCTTAATTATTTTTCATTTTTTACAATTATTCTTAGTTTTCCACAATTATTATTCATTTTTTATAATTATTCTCAGTTTTCCACAATTATTATTCATTTTTTATAATTATTCTTAGTTTTTCTTAATTATTTTTCATTTTTTACAATTATTCTTAGTTTTCCACAATTATTATTCATTTTTTATAATTATTCTCAGTTTTCCACAATTATTATTCATTTTTTATAATTATTATTCATTTTTTATAATTATTCTTAGTTTTCCACAATTATTATTCATTTTTTATAATTATTCTTAGTTTTCCACAATTATTATTCATTTTTTATAATTATTCTTAGTTTTCCACAATTATTTTTCATTTTTTATAATTATTCTCAGTTTTCCACAATTATTATTCATTTTTTATAATGTTGCGATAGAAGATATAAGCTTCTTTATTAGGTATGCAGGTAGTAATTTGTAGCTATATACCGAAAATCTTAATATATTTGGCTTACAATATTATATTCACTATTATATATGTGAATGATATAAATCGTCGTTTATGTAATAATATAAGGATATTTACTTCTTTATAATATTTATTATAATTAATTTTATTTATTTAATTACTTCGAACTACTTCAAATAATATTATTTATTATTTAAGAACAATTTACTTATTTACTAATTAACTTTAAAATATATAACTTTAGTATAACTTTCAATTTATTTATTAAAATTACTGATTGACTTAATTATGGTATGCGTGATACTGGTTTTTGAATTTTGAATGGTCGATAGTCGGAGAGACAGTGTCAGGGTGACTTTCTTCAAAATAATGAGTGATCCGGGGTAACTACCTCCTAGAAAGTGAGTGATAAGACACAGGGTCCGTTGCTACGATCAACAGAATGTGAATGAAGCACAATGTCCTCGTACTAACGATATGCACAATGTGAATGTGACACAGTGTCGGTTCTAACGATGGGTACAATGTGAATGATCCTTACAGTTTTGCATAACGTTTTATACCAAACTGCTAATGATTGAAAGAGGGGATATCTCTTTGAATATTCCGTAGTAATATTTTCTCACGATGAAAATTCGTTTAGTTAAAATTATTATCAGATAGTTTTTTACGACTTATTTGACAAAAACCATATGCATCGATATGCGTAAGGCAGAAAAATGAAAGACGCATTGTCTCAGAAGTGGCCATAATAACTCATGCAATTTTATTGCTAACGGTCCTGTCTGGGTTTTTGTTTTAGTTAGGTAATAAAAATATATTGAAAGAAAGTGTTCAACAATTTCTCTAAAAAATATCCTAGACATATGTTTGTCATAAAATCAAACAATAATTTAATGCTTTAAAATAATATATATGTTTAGTCTAGGCAATGTCACTTAAAAGATTTGGATAATTTGTAGGTCATAAAATCATTTGTAAAACAATGACCTAATTCTTAAAAAATATTATGCATCTTTAGTCTACGCAAAGCCACTTGAAAAATCGTGAGAATTGTTGGACATAAAATCATAACTGAAGATTATGATTTTATAGTTTAAAAATAAAATCTTTTGAAATGCATAGATAATTAAAAGTGTGAAATAAATGAAATCACAGATATAACCGTAATAAAAAAAATTAGACACTAAGCAAAGCCTTAAACACATGGCTAATAATAAATTACAAAATAGTAATTAATATTAAAATATATAAAAAAATCGTTGTGATCAAAATTTGGGATCACAACAATAATTATTCTTAGTTTTTCTTAATTATTTTTCATTTTTTACAATTATTCTTAGTTTTCCACAATTATTATTCATTTTTTATAATTATTCTCAGTTTTCCACAATTATTATTCATTTTTTATAATTATTCTCAGTTTTCCACAATTATTATTCATTTTTTATAATTATTCTTAGTTTTCCACAATTATTATTAATTTTTTATAATTATTCTTAGTTTTCCACAATTATTATTCATTTTTTATAATTTTTCTTAGTTAAATAATTGTGAAAAACTAAGAATAATTATAGTTATAACCTAACAAAGTTTTGCAAAATCAGTTATATGGGAAAATCTCAAAAAGATTCTATACTATGCCCCTAAATATTTAATGAAATTCGATAGATAATTTAATTATGAATTTAATGAGGTAAAAATCTTGAGTTTTGAGTTATTTTTCATTTAGTTTCGTTAATATATACAAAAAGGTTTATAGAAATAAATATAAAAACCCTACTGTGTCCGCATCCCTGTTTAACTTAGTTTAATTGATCATAATAATGTGTACATTCTGGTGCCGCCTATTTCGTCCTGAGTACCTAAAATTTCTTTAATGGTTAAATAAGTAAAAGTTAAGTCAAACTCGCTGATAGGATAAAGTCAATTTTTCCTTCATCTTTTTTTCTAAACAAAAAAAGTCATTATGCAGGTATAAAAAAACCACCCAGTTATTATATATAATCAGTTTTTAGTATTATGTACAATAAATGTTAAATTTTTAAATATAATAATTTTATGCTAAACAATGAATAATTAACGAGTGAACATCATCAACAGTAACAACAGCAGCAAAAGCACACAGAATACCTGTATTTTTTAAAAATAAATATAATAATTATGTTATACTATAAATCGTGTTGCGAATAATACAATTAAAAAAAAAAAAAGAAACGTTAATTATAAACTTTTAATAAAAAAAAATAAAAACATAAAGTTCGATGTGAAATAATTCAAAAATTTATAAAAATGTCAAAATCATAAGTCTACAATGACATTAGTTACAAATTAGTAATAAAAACAATAGAAACATAATTCATATCCTATATTTTAACGATTGGTACCTGTGAATCATAGTAAGCGCTTAGGCTTAACGCTACTACTTTGTTCCTTTAAACCATAGTACTAGATTAAAACAATGAAACAGTGTATGTCTAGCAGCGCCAGTAGTACGATCATAATTAATCATTGTCTATTGATTGTGCTGAGTGTTTGTCGTGCAAATTTTATTATTTTATTTAATTAAAAATAAAATTCATTAAATTTAATAATTGTGAGTGTGATTAAAATGTTGCCCAGAGTATCTATTATCGGTGAGTAATAATTTTATTAATTAATATTCACGTATAAATAATTAAAAAGGCTCTAATTTTCCATAAAAATTTTGTTGAATTTTTTTATGCACGGGGAAGCCATGTTTTTTCTCTTTTATGTTTGCAAAATATTGTTTTGATTTTACGCCAAAAATCCAATTGTATTAACGTAAATGCTATTAAAATTTTATTTGCAATATTTTCATTGGATACGCGATTATTTTTGTAAAAAAAAATTAAATAAATAAATAATTTTGACGCCATCGCTGTGCTGTAGGCCCCCTTTGCCGCATGGTTTTGTTTTTCTTTTGTTTTTGTATAAAATCTTATCCTCTTTCTTATTAAATATTTTTTCATATAATTTTCTTTAATTTTAAAACATTAAATAAAAATTATCTCAATGATCTTTTGTGCGTCGTTCATTATTTCATTTTGTTTTTCTATTAACCAAGCCCCTTGCGCCAATTAATTTATCGAAGATTACGCTTTGTGACTTTATTCGTACTAGCGTCTCTCTTTCTCACTTTTACGCGTTGCTTATTATTAAACGTATTTGATATGCTTGTGCGATATCTAACACGTGTGAGACGCAGACCGCGTAAAGCATATACGTCACCGCTGATGCGTTAAAGTATGACAATTGCGTTACTTATGACATTGACAAAAATTATATTGAATTATCGGTTGCATGCATTTCGGCGCCACTGTAATAATTTATTCGATTTAAATTAAGGATATTTTATTAAAAAATTAATTAGTTTCAAATTATTTAAAATTTATGAATTTATTTATTTGATTAATTGTTTAAAAACATTTTTTGCATTTTCGTCACAGAATACGCATCATGGATCATTTGGACGAGATGTGGACATTGTGGATGGAAAGCAGATCAGCAGACAAAGTGAGTTTATTTGATTATTTTTATCGCGAATACTACGTTATCAACAATTATTTCGTCAAAAACTATAGAAAATAGGATCGGCTTCGACAAGCTTTATGCTTGACCGTAGGTTGACTTTATGTCGTAAATCCTAAGCTTTCGGTTATAAAGTGCGTTATTTAATTCGTAAAAAGATATATTTATTAAAAACTATAGAAAATAGGATCGACTTCGACAAGCTTTATGCTTAACATAGGCTATTTCAACTACAAGTAATAATAGCGATCTTCACAAAGCTTTATGCTTTAACAGGGTGAAGTGCATACCGTAAATCTTTAGCATATGAATTTCAACATAAAAATTTATATATATTTATTTAACGTTTCGTTCTTTTT
Source organism: Ptychoptera contaminata (assembly GCA_963942525.1). Classification (NCBI taxonomy): domain Eukaryota; kingdom Metazoa; phylum Arthropoda; class Insecta; order Diptera; family Ptychopteridae; genus Ptychoptera; species Ptychoptera contaminata. Next base: position 3,505,379 of record OZ012640.1, on the reverse strand, counting down.
TTAAAATTATATTAATCGTAACACGATTTATAGTATAACATAATTAATATATTTATTTAAAAAATAAATTCAGGTAACCTGTATGCTTTTGCTGTTACTGTTGATGATGTTTCACTCGTTAATTATTCATTGTTAAGCATAAAATTCTAATATTTAAAAATTCAACATTTATTGTACGAAATAGGCGGCACCAGAATGTATACATTATTATGATCAATTAAACCAAGTTGAAAAGGGATACGGACACAGTAGGGTGCAACGCTGCGTCCGCTACCCTTAATAATTCATTTTTATATTTATTTCTATAAACCTTTTTGTATTTATTAACGAAACTAAATTAAAAATGACTCTAGAAGCATGATTTTGCACCTCATTTGATTCATAAATAAATTATCTATTAAACTGCATTAAAGATTTAGGGACATAGCATAGAAAAATAAATTCTCTAACATATTTAGGTACAGGGATTCGTTATTAACGTCCCTGCAAATTTTCTTGACAAATAATTATATTTTTAATGAAACTAATTAGTATATATACACGATTAATTATTTTAATTAAAATAAATAAAAAAAATTAAATTCTTAAATAAAAGAACATAAAAAGATAATTTTTTTTTTTTTTTTTTTTTTTTTTTTTTTAAAGAAATTGACATGTTTAGGAATTACGACGTGAAGTCGACCTGTGAATAGCTTTGAGCTACCATGTCAATTTATAGGATGGGATGTAAGATATTTGTGGACATTGGTTTTAAAGGATTGGATATTAAATTGGTTTGGGAACGCACACGCTGGTAAGGCGTTCCATTTCTTTGCTGTACGAGTATAAAAAAGAAAACAAAGTTATCTAATTTTTAATTTAATTTTTAATGTTGGCACTCTATGTGGTTTTTTTCTTCTTTATTTCCCCTTAAACACTCAATTAATTATAAATATTATATCAATAATTACACCTTAATTAGCAATAGAAGAGTTGGGGATCCTCGAATCAATTAATTATTATTTTCTATTAAGAAAATTTTCATTAAAAAAATTATTAATTTTGTTAAAATTTATTCCAATAAATCGTGCATTTTCCCTATATATATAAATATCCCATTAATTTTTCCCCTATAGTCGAGATTCTCGTTTCGAAAAAAAATTACCATAAAATTCTCCTTATAGCTTATGGTAAATATTTACTAATTATCTATAATTCAGTACATTATAAAACTGACAAATTATTCAATTTGCCAGAAATTGGGACAAGTAATCGCCGATAACTTGTCGTAGATCTCTTTTCCGTTATATTTTTTTATTATTTATTATTTGTGACGTCGTTTTTGTATTATTATTTGTATACATATATTATTTGTATATATATATTATTTGTCGAGAATTTTAATCAAAATTAAATGATAAAAATAGAAAAACATAATTGTCCAACGTGGATACTTAATACCTCGCGCTTTAAGTAAGTATGCAATATAATTATTTTATTCACACAAAAATTACTTACAGCCTTACCATGATTTGTATTTATATATTAATAAGATAAATTAAAATTTAAATGCACAAGTTAAAACACAATGTAGTTAAATCAAAATTAAAACAAAATTTAAAAACAAACAAAAACTTTTTTCGCTGGTAAAGAAATATTAGAACAATTTATCAGTTCTTTGTAGTAGCTGCTACAGCTTTAACACGAGGTTCAATAATAACATATTAGAACTTAACTTGTCTTTAAACTAAAATGTTACCCTACTCTTTAATAATTAGGCAACGGTAAACAGAATTAATTACTAATTTCCCCTAATGAAATTACGCCCCTATTATCACGTTTGAAACTAAAATCCACCTACCGGAAATTTTATGCGTAACTATAATTGCAATCAACTTTTATTAACTTAACGTTTTTTTTTTTTAACATAATTACAGTAAAGAAATAAAATAAATATTATGCTATAAGATAATTTAATGTTTATTTTATGTATAAATGTTTTTAAAATGAAATTAGAAAGTATATTATGATTACTGTAATATGCATGTATAGACGACAGACACATAAGTAACATGACTATGCATTTTATGCTGCATATATATATATATAAGCTAAATTTTACTACTGGCAATAACACGGCCATATTGAAGTTGAAGTCCAAATTTGAATTTGCTCAAAGTTCCCTCCGACTTCAAAGTCGAAGTCGTATTGTGCCATGTTGCATTTGTTTTATGTATATTCAAACAAGCGAGCGGAGCATCGACTGCAAAGTTGACGCTCGCACTGTGCTCGAGGCATAATGTAGATAAGCTTTGTACTTCGCGTGAGTAGACTTTATGTCGTAATTACTTGTTTTGCAAAAGATCATAAGACTTCCACAATGTATTATATGTGTCATGTTACTGTTTTCTGCTTCTTATATAGGCAACAAGGTATCTTGAATCGAGTTTTAGTAATAAAATTATGATTTGTTAAGCACTTAGCAAATAATTGTCCGATTTTTTTTTGATTATTTTGATAAAAATATCGATTTTTTTCGATAAACTTTATGTTTTGTGTAAGATCGTAGAAAGGATATATTCTCTATATATAATTTATTGTAATATAAAAATTTAAAACAGAAAAACATTGCTTTTCTGTCTCACTTAGAAAAAAAAAATCAAATCATCAAATTTGCCAAGCAATCTAATGATAATTTACGTGAATAAATAGGAAAATTGTTTTTCATAATTAATGTTTTATTTAATTTCTCTCTTATTGTACATAAAATTTATATTAACTTATATATATATATATATATATGCTATATATATATATTTTAAATTATAATTAATTATTCATAATGGGCTAGAATTTATGTATTAATTTTTTTTTATATTATTTATTTATTCAATTTTTAATTATTATCAATTGTAGTTTAAGGTTTTTCTATTATTATTATTATTGTTCGTTTTTTCTTCTGTTTTTTTTTTTTTTTAATAATTATTATTACAATATTATTTATTTATTTATTAATACAATATTTTAATCGGGATATATATAAATTGTTAGATAAATTGTTTGGTTTACCTTTTTTTTACTTTAATTTATATTTATTTATTATTGTTATCACTAATTTTTTATTTAATTAAATAAAAAAATTAAAAATAAATTACAAATATATAATAATAATAATAATAACAAAAGAAAATAGTATATATCGCTATAATAATCCTATTAATAATTGCCACATATATTATATTAATTATTATTATAAATGCTGCACGATCACAATTTTGTGAAATCTCTTCTTAATCATTTTCTTTATAAAATAAATGTTACTGATCGGTTCTCGTCTTCCGTCATATGTATACACTTTTTGTATTTCTTAAAGAAAACAAATAATAATAATAATAAAATTTCCTATATGTGTTGTGTAATGTGCCTTATAATGATTTAATATTTAAAAATGAGACTTTAATGACACTTCCATTGATTTTTTATTCATTTTTATGAATTTTAGTTTAACGTTTAACAGTACGGTATAGAAATAAAATTTGAATAATTTAAATTAAATTGAAATAAAAACTAAACAAAGCAACAATTTAATTAATTAGTTAGTTTAGAAGTAGAAAAAATAAAATATTTGTTTCTATATTCTCTCTACATCTCTCAGTTTAACATTAATACATAAAAATATGTTTATAACACTAAAATTATTAATTTAATTTTAAATATAGAAATTTTATTATTATTGTTATTGTTATTATAGTAAAATAATTAAAAAATAATAAAAAAAAAATAAAAATTAACCCGAGAATATAGATAAATTAATTATGTGAATAAATTTCACGACATTAGAATTTGAATCCCCTACGCTATGCGAATTTATATTTATTTATGTAATTATAATAATTATTTATTTATATACATATATGTATATATATATATATAAGACTTGAATCAAAAATTGCTTTATTGATTGATTATTTACTTATCGATTATTATTATTATTTCTATTTCTATTATTATTATTATAATTATAATTAATAAAATTTTTATTATTATTATTCGATTGATTATTTATTAATCAATCAATTGCTTTTCTAGTATTGTTTTGTTTTTCTTTTCATTTTATATAAATGAATTTTATTGAGAAAATTATGTTCGATTAGGGTGTCCGTTCACACAATAGTTTTCTTTTATTTTTTGGGGCATTTTCTTGTTTTGTATTGTTAATGGGTGGAACCATAAAACTGTTGATGATCAAATGAACTCTTGTTATCTTTACTGTTTTCTTATAATAAGCAAATGCGGCAGAAAAGAAATATTATTTCTATTTTAAAGGATTTTGTATAGATTTTTTTGTTTTTATTTCTACAATAATTAGCAGTAGTATATATATTAACATGATTATAATGATTTAATTTATTTATTTACTATTTAAATAATAATATATATAAATGAATAAATTGTGATACGGAAAAGAAAATAAACAATTTACATATCTCTTTGCCTTATTTAATTAAATAAAATAAAAAAAATTATTGCGATTTGCTGCTGAACGCGACTTAATTATAATTATTTTTCTTTTTTTTATTCTTTTGAACACAATAAATTTTCATTTTTCTCTTTATTTTTTAATAATAATTCAGTCTTATTAAATGGCACCGTATTGTGATTTCTTTAATTTAGTTTTACTAGAGCAACAAAAGAAGAAGAAAAATAAAATATGTGCAGGGGTGATAGAATAGATAATTTGTTAGATTCTTATTTTACCTGATTTGTTTTTTTTTTCCACTTTTCATTATTCACTGTATAGTAAATAATTTAATGAAAAACAAAAAAACTATTAAACAGACGAGAGAAGTTTTAAGTATATTTCCACCATATGCCACCAAAATTTTCTCATATAAAATTCAATTATTTATTTAAATATATAAATAAAGAAAATATAAAAATATTATTCGCTATCATTAAGACCGGCACGTTTTTCCGCTTCAAGCATTGCATCAAGTTCATCGGTTAAATTTGCTAACATATTACCAATATCGTTTAATACATTTGTATCAACACCATTACCACTATTTTGATTGTTTGTACATGTTGTAACAGTATCAATTGTTAAAGTACTGCCACCGCCAACGCAACCATTTGACGATGATGATGATGACAGAGTTGGTGATGGTGTTGCTGATTGTGTACCATCTAAATGACCGGCAGATGATTTTAATGATAATGGCAATGGTAAACATGTATTTACGCCGCTGCTGCTACTGCTGCATGTTGCTATATTTGCAATTGTTGTTGCCGATGAGGATGATGACGAAGAAGATGAAGACAATGATGATGTTAAATCATGACGATTCATGGCACGTTGTTTTATTGTTCCGGCATTTTCATTCGCAAACGGTATTGTATCAATTGAATCGATACTTGAATTAGACTTTGCAAAATAAGAAGAAAACATATAGCAAATTAATTCAATAAAATTTAATTTATTTGCATTATATTTTACCTTCGATTCATTTGATTTTTCCGCATGTATTTCAGCAATTGTTGTTTGATGTATTGTCGTCGTCGTTGTTTTACAACTATTACCGCCAGCACCGACTAAGAGAATACCTCCGTTATTACAATTTCCACTATTTCCCGTATAATTAACATATAATGGTTGCGGTGGTACAAGCACAACATTACCACCATTCTGTTGATGATGTATGTGAATTAATTGTGATGTGTTTATTGATTGTTGTAATGGAAGCATTTGCTGTTGTTGTTGATTCGTTGAATTATAAATTAGGTGGCCAGGTATCATTGGTGATTGAGGAAAATTCTGTAAATTATTATTATTATTATTATTGCTGCTATTTGTTAATTGACGTTGCGATGCTAAGGTTAATGCCTCAAAATGTGTACTGACCACCATTTGATCAACAACTACTGATGAGGCGGACGAAGAAGACGATGATGATGAATTTTGTGAACATTGTCGTCGTGGTGGTTCAGGCGGATGTTTTTTACCCATTAATGGACTGCCACAGTGTTGTACTGCTGCGTAACACTAGATTAAAATAGATAAAGAAAATTTATATAATTAACAATGCAAATATTAAAGAAAAAAACACTTCTCGTACATTTAGGGATCCCTTGTCAGGACAATTGACACATGCTAGTCCATAATTATCGATTAATTGTTGTTGCTGTATTGTTAATTTTGATTGTATTGGACGCAGACAACGTTGAACATTTGCCGATTGTTGGCTATTTCGTTGCCGTGGTAATGTACCACCGCCCTGTTGTTGTTGATGATCACATTGATTCATTGTAAATTCATTTGTCGGTGTTATATCACCGTCATCATAAGATCGACGCCATGGCTACAGAAAAAAATAAAATTATGTTTTATTTCAATATTAGTTATATAACAATTTAAAATATTTACCATTGTTTGCATACATCCGGCTGATGTATATTGTCCTAAAATACCACTAGAGTGATGATGATGAGAAAGTTGTTGTTGTTGAAGTAATTGATGACTTTGCGGATGATAACAGCCATTTGTTGTCGCTGATATGGAGGGCGGTGTTGATGTGGTTGATGTTGATGATGTTATAGAGGCAATAGTGTTATTATGTTGATTACAATAGTAAACGGCTGTTGGTGGCCCACTAACAACACTTTGTCCATTTAAATCATTCGGACGGCAAAATGTTAAATGTGTTGAACAATTACCACCAATTAAACCTGAACGTTCAGATAGATCTTCAAGTGATTCAAGACTTTTACCACGGGGTTGTCGTAACTATTTGTTAAATTAAATTAAATACAAAAAATTAATTTATCGCGATTTTAATCGAAAATAATTAAAACATTTATACTAGAAGCGAATAATGTAGAAAACAGACATATATTAATGATATTTTTTATGAATACGATACGAACATGATCATGAGATAATAAAACACAATGAAAAACCAACAGAGAAGCAGCGAAATCCCACCCACCATAGAATAATCAAACCATCACCTTATAGTTCTGGTTTTTTCTTCAATTATTTTTTACCTTAATTAAAACAACTTCACCATTACACATTTGCTGTGTCATTTTACCAGACGATGTAAATGGCTGTTGTGCTATGGTTGCATTTACTGTTTTATTATGTTGCAATTTTTTTACTCTATTCAAATATTTACTGTCATTATTATAACTATAATTACTATGTAAATTATCCAACAAATACCACGTCTAATATTAAGATATACAAAAAAAAAAATTAAATAATAAATAATACGCGAGAATTTATAAAAGAATAATAGAAAGAGTAAAATTAAAAAAAAAAAACTATCTACAAAATGTATAATACCTGATGTACCTGCTGTTGTTGCTGTTGCTGCATTATTAATCCAGGTTGCAGCCATTTACCATTTAAAATATCCTTAACACGTTTTATCGCTAAAAGTATTTTCTTTTGATGGCCTAATTTAACAATGCCTATATCTTCAAGATCCTCCCATGCTAATTGTGTGACAACATCACGAACAGTTGGATAACCCTGTGCTAATAATGGTTGTATATATTCTTCGAGACGTAATAAGCGCAGCCATTCTTCAATTGAACCCTATTTTGGTTAGAGAAAATTAATAAAATAAAATAAATTCTGTGTTGCAGGGCACTTACAGGCACATAGTTAGGCAACGTATCCGGTAATTGTAGCGTATCAATATGTTGTTTTATCCTTTCCCGGTGATTTGGTTTCTTGATGCCAATCGCTGTTAAATCTTCAGGAGTCATACGTGCTATTGTAGGTAAATCATAACCAGCTGCTGTAAATAATTCTGTATACTCTTCAAAATGTAATTCATGTAACCAGTCATGAATAACCTCGTGCTCCTTTAAAAAGATACATTTTTAAATTGTTGTTTAATGCTCGATAAATTTTTGCCACTACAAACCGTTCTCTGATTCATACGATCCACGCTACCAATTGAACATGAACTAACACTACAACGTGGACTAGATAATGCACCGCGTGTTGATGTTCCTGTTAGATACGATGAGGCACGCCCCGAATCTAAGCTCGCTGTTGAATGTCGTGATCCAGAACCAGCTGAACCAGATGAACTACCTGGACTGTCGCGTCCTGGTGATTGTGTCAAATCAATTCCTTGATCCTCTTGTAATGCTAGTTGCTGATGATAATAAACGGCTGCTTTATGAGTCAATGGTTGTTCTCGTGGACCAGGAAATTGAAATGCAGACGGTGTAACTGTATACGGTCCTAGGACACCAGGACTCTTTGACACGGCACTACCATAATCACTGTGATCGTCTGTACAATCGACAAATGTTTATTTATTGTTTGTCGATAATAATTATAATTTAAAAAATAAAAACTTACCACGAATACTTAAGGCACTGGGAGTATCTGGTGGCGCTAAATAACCAGCCTCCTCCGATGATGACGATGCATAACCAGCCGAACCAAAAGAACTGCCAGAATGACGATATACATCTGGTACAGCTGGCGGTGCAACCCGTTTTGCTTGCGGTGCTGGTTTTAGTTGTCTCGACATTCCGGTATTAACTAAATACAAAAAATAAAAATTTATATTAAAATGCTTTCGGTTTAATCATTCGGTTCAAGGGCACAAAATAAGTAAACAAATCAAAATAATAATGAAAAAAAAACTAACATTTACTCTTCGTTTATCGATAATAAATGATAACGATAATAAAAGAATGATAAAAGATTATCACCTCTCTAACAGAACAAAATGATCATTACAAGCAACTTAATCAATTTCAATAAATTTCCATACCTAATCAATTCTTTTTTTACTTTTAAGTGAAGAGAAAATGGCATTTAGGCTTTTTAGAAACAAAAAAAACTGACTCCTCCATCCAACAGCTATTTAATTTTGATTTGTTCATAAATTACTCTTAAGTTATTATTGTCTTTTTCATTCCGGAACGTAAACAGGAAATATAAAAAATTTTATTTAGGATGTCTGATTGTTATACGTGGGTGGCATTATTATTATTTTTCTAGCTTAGAAAAATGAAAATTCTATATTTGTATTAAAGAAAATCAAAGTAATTAATAATAAATACAACAACAGCAGTAGCATTTACGGCGACAATAATAATACATAAAAAAAATTCATAGATTAATGACCTTTAACCGCGTAAATAACAGCAACAGATAAAATAATAATAACAACAACAGCAACTACTACACATACTCATATTTATAAAAAAAAAATAATAATAATAAATAAATAAACAGCAAAAACACCAACAGTAGTTCTATATTTTGTTCCTAATATGATTATCTTAAAAATAGAAGTAGAAAAAATAGAACAAAATTCATAAGAGAAAATGAAGAAGGAAAAAAATAAAAAATAAACATCATATTGAAAATCATTGTAAAAACAGCATCCAGATGTTTTAATTAAACTGCTGCCAGATGTAGGTAATTCATTGTGTAAAACTCAGAGACGCATTTTATTTTTAATAAAATAATAAATAAATACTATAAAAGCATAATAAATAATAATTTAATCCCTGTATACAGTTCTGTATTATCTACGAAATTTCATTAAAAACAACTCCAAGGCAATAAAGAAAATAAAAGAAAAAAACAGGGTTAATAGTGTGTAATATAAATGTATAACAGAAGCAACATAAAGGATTTAGAGAAAACAAAATAACATCAAAAATCTACATAAAAATAATATGATTTATAGAGCATGCGTGGCACGCTTATATTCGTTCAGCCGATTTAATTATTCAACAATGTGGGAGAGTTAAGTGACAATTAATTCTAATAAATAATAAATGTAGCACGTGCTCGTGATTTATTCATTTGTTTTTTTTTTTTTTTTGCTTTTTGATGTCGACACCGACAAAGCGATAAAAAAAAAATAATTTTTTCTCTTATTCAGGTTAAACTGAAATTATTTAATCAAAAAAACAAAATATATACGAATCGTTGATTTTCACGGTAATTATAGGCGATAAATAGGACTCTGCTGTTGTCTTCCTTATCCTGAATTCACTTAATTATAAGTAAATACGTTTTATTAAGCATTGAGGTTTAATAGTGTTTTTGAATTGAAAAATGTTTTAGGATTCTTTTATTTAGCCAGTAATCTTTATTTAGTCTTCTCAATTCTACTAAAATATGAACGAATTTGAAGAGGAAACTTGCATTCCGTGAAAAATTGATGAATAATTATTTAGATAAAGATAATTTTGCTAACAATGAAGATAGTTTTGATGAGTAAATTTGAAATTTCCTATAATTAAATAAGATTCAATAAAATTTCTATTCGAAAAATTTATTTTTAAAACAACCTGCACTCTACTAAACCTTTCTCATCCAATATTAAGACACTGCTAGGTCTAAAAATTTAACTTTTTTTACTCTATTAAGCCGCTGGCCTTTAAAGGGGAATCAGGGTACTTACTATATTCATTTGTACTTTTGTTAAATTCGAACATAATACAAAATTTTAAACAAGTGTTTTCTATCGCAAAACGCACAACAAACGAACATTCAATTAAAAATAATAAAAATAAATTAAATAAAACTAAACCACTTTAAACAAACAATTAATTGTTTAAAATTGAAATAATAGAATCTTATTTTAATAAATTAATTAATAAAAACCGAAAACATAATAAGCATATTAATTAATTTCAATTAAAATTGATGACATATAAAAAAATTTTTATATTTATTTTACAAATTGAAAATGTGCGAAACATTATGTTTTAAATTGTTTCATTTGTAAAATGATTTTCTAAAAAGAATAAAAGCGTAATTGTTTTAAAAAATCATAAATTTATGTAATCAGATAATGTAACACCAGAAATCGTAAAAATAAATCGTTTTTTTTTTGTTGATGCAAAAGAAAAAATTATGAAAAATAATTATAAGTAAAAGTCGTGTAAAAAAAAAACAAGAAACAAGTCGTACGCGCCACACACCACCCACGCACATAATATCCATAATTTCATCCGTGTTTCAGCAGCAAATCGCAGACATGAATAACAACAACAGTAACAGTAACAATCAAGCAAATACGCAAGAAAAATTTCATTAAATCTAAATCATTAAAGGTGCAATAAAAATGTGACAAAAGAAAACAAAAAATAACTGCTCAAAAGGTGACAAAAAAAAAAACAACACGGTGGGGAAAAGCCTCCAATATCACGTTTAACCGGTTTTTCATTTAAATATTGAAATTTATTTATTTTTGCAAAATTAAAGGCAATTAAAAATTTACAAAAAAAATGAAAAGAATGTTTTGTTGATTAGAATGACAGTGGCGCCTATTAGTCGTTATAAAATGTCGCGTGTTTTTTAATTAATTAATAAATCAGTTATAAATTATATACAAAAGAAAAAAATATATTTTATTAATTAATTAATATTTAGCATACATTTGAATATACATTTGTTAATTAAAATTGCGTAATCTCTGCAAATAAATAAGATAAATTATAGTCAAGGACAATAGACGATTACTACTATTAACTATAACATTTAATGTTTACAAGTTGTGAACACTTTTATAACAAAAAAGAAAATGTTGTTTTAATTATAATAATTGTTCCTTTATATCTGCTTTAAATTATGTAACTATAGACGGTAGATAATATTCATTCACAAATCATTACACTAATTACTATTTTCTTTTTTTCTGTTTTTTTTTCTATTATTTTTAATAATTTAACTAATTAAAAACATGACATCATTTGTCATTAATGTACTATTTCATACCCATAATTATCCTTAATTACCTTTTATAAAAATTACTACACTTATAATAGAAAATAATGAGAATACATAGTATAAAACGAACACAACACAGCACGACACAACGAATGAAAATATATAAAAAATTTGTATCGAATAAATTTGCGTAACGGTAATAAAATTCAAAATTCCGACATAGAGAGGGTTTAAAAAAAAAAAATAATAAAAATAAATAATAATAAAACTACAAGTAGGTGGTTTTTGTTGATTATACTAGCCAGGCGAGACAAGACGTTAAATGTAAATGTACAAGACCCCAGACCAGATCATAACATTTATTTATTTGTTTTTAAAAAGCTCAACAACGACATCATCCTACATGAAAAATGAATTGTGATTTTTATTTTTCTCTTATATTCCTTAAGTAGTATATTTTCGCTTTGTTTTAATATTTTTTATCCTTTACCTTTAAGGTGTTCTTTTGATTGTTTTCTGATAAAATTACAAAAATTATATATACATAATAATTACTGTTACTATTTTTCCAGTACTCGTAAACTAATCGACTATATTTTAATAAATTTAAGAAATATTTTAGAATTTGAATTCTTTGAAATTAAGTCATCAAGCAAGTACTATCAAAAATAATCGTTGGAAAAAATTTTCATAATATTTTTTGTTTGTTTATTTTTGTAGTATCCTGTCTGGTGTTTTTTTTTTTTTTTTCCATTTTATTGTTTCTCAGATTTATAGCACATTTTCTGTTTATTTACTTTATATTGTTTTATTTTGTTTTTTCGTCTTCTATTTTTCATTTTTTTTATTAATGTTTATTTCAACAATGAAATATGATGACGCGATGATTTATTTAAATTGCGTTTTTTTTTTTGTTTATTTATTAAAAATTATAAACAAAATAATAATAATAATATCAACAAAAAAGAGAAAAAAAAAACTCTGCCTTATTCTACGGTTTTAAAGAAAAACATAACGACGACGGGCGCACATTATGCTTATTTTCTTTTCGTTTCGTTTGTTTTTTTTTTTTTTTTGTTAATTAATTGTTTAAACCAGTGATAACGAACGTATTACTCGCGGTATAGATAAACTTTTTAAATGAATCAAACTTGATTTCAGAAGTAGAAGCAAATATGTCTGAAATTAGTGCAGATAATAATGATCCCACACTGAAAATTGAAAATATTGTATTAAACGTATGGTTATTTGTTTATCAAATAATGAAGAAACCTAGCAAATGCTTTGTTAAAGATATTATGGCCTACATTTTCATGTAAAAAAAATGTTTTCTGCAATGAATTTTGTAAAATTTTCTAATAGAAATAAATTTAGTAATAAATTGACTGAGAAATACGTTAAACGCATGAATACTGAATATGAGCCTAATACAATGATGGCTAATCTATTTTGTGTGGCACGTAGTATCGATAAATTAAAATTATTAAAAATATCAACACGTTAAAATCCGTAATCTCTATTCCTTTATTTGAAGTTTTAGCAAATGTTATCCACTAACAAAAACGTCACTAATGTAATGAATTATTTGTTTTTGCTTTAATAATAAATAATTGTTTTTTTAATTAATCATCAATATATTAATAAATGATGAATATTTGAAGATATGACATAGTACCCGAGTTTTCATATGAATTTTGACAAGCCGAGTGTAACAGTTTCGCCATCATTGGCCTAATATTAATAATCTAGCTGAAACAAAACCCGCCCTAAACTCCCTCAACATAGAGACTACTGTGGTTTTGTGATCCACGAGGTAGTGCTAATAAGAAATAATTAGTAAAATTTGATTCACTTCCCAAAAAGGTTCGCCATCACTGGTTTAAACGATAGACTCGTTTTGTTGTATTTTAATTGGTTTTTTTTCCATGTTTATTTAATTTATTAAAACGAAAGAAAAATTCAAATAAAACAAACAACAAGTAAAATGCTAAAAAACTACTCAAAGGAGTTAAATCCTAACTAATTAACCAACGAATTTATTGCATTTAATAACTACTTAGTCTAATTAACATTTTGTTAAAAACAAAATATTCTTTTCAAAAAAAAAACCTTTTAAATGAATAAATATGTTGTCATCGGAAATAGCAATCGCGATGATAAATCATTTAAAACGTTAAAGAAAAATACAGAAAAACATAAAATGAAAAATAAGACAAGCCAGCATCCAGTAGTAATATATAAATGAAAAAACACATAAATATTTCATCTAAAAATAGATAAAAAAATAAATAAATATAATGGAGAAAAACGAATAAAATAGAAGCAAATACGGTTTTTCAAACCCCGGAAATATTTGACGAGGTACATACTGTTGCTGTTGTTATTAATGCTGATGCAATGCTGATGTTTTTTCGACGACAGCACTAACAATAACATTATAAGCGCACAGTGATGATGTCTTGTCATTGTCGCCTCTTCTTCGTTTGTTTTTATTGATTTTACAACAGCATTTCACGTTGTAATTCCTAAACATGTCAATTTCTTTAATAAAATTAAGATTAAAAAAAAAAAATCACACTCATCCCACGCAAACAATGTTGTTTTAAAATTCGAAAAAATTTATCACAAATCTGTTATCAACTAATCTTGATTCTATCGATAGTTAAGTGTTTTTCTTTACTATTAAAATTCAAAAATGTTTAATCTCGCTAATTAAAAAAAAAAAAAAAATCTGTGCTATTTACAGACACATAAGTTGACTTTATCATGAAAAATGATAATTAATAACTTAAAAAAATATTTCCAAAGATTGTCTCGAAATATTTTCAATTTTTTTGGCAGCAAATCAGATGCAGCAAGTACGCATCTGACGGTAATAAGGTATTTAAAAAAATAAATACATCGATTATTAAAAATACGGACAAAATTTAGGGAATGGTAATACTAAAAAATAGGAAGGAAAGCAAAAAAAAGAAAACAATTCATTATGTTTCCGGTGCATAAAATGTTTTTCACCTCAGTATTTTTGATGACATCATGCTGCTTACTTTGAATCGAAATGATTAAAATATCAGCAGGTAAAAAAACGTGAAATGATGTCAGTAAATAAAATTAGCAAGAAAGTCATGTGAGGAATCGAATTTAATTTTCATTATTCAATTGGATTCCTTTTGGATATCTAAAAACAGTTTTAAAGCAAAATATTTTTGAGAGAAAATGTATTAAAATAGCTTAAATCCAGGAACCAATAGAAATCATATATCTTAAAAAAATGAAATCTTTTTGCAATTTGATATTTTTAATATTTTAAACGATTATCGTTTGCTTCTATTGCTGCCTTTGTTATGCTGCTACTGCAGTTAGTTATTAAGATATTTATTGTACTGATCTTGACGTCGCCAAATAATTGGAGAAAATATTGATCGCCATATTTATGATTAATTTTTCAATTTTAAAATGGTAAAACCATTTATGATTATGCTTTATACTTTTGTTCTGTAAAATATTTCAATAAATTGTTTATGGCATATGTAATATCATAAAATGCATACAATAATAATTATCCAAAAATGCATAAACACGTAAAAACCATTCAATACTTGTATAGGTTATTTAAATGATTAATTAATTTATAAATAAAAATATAGTAGTTTAAATTAAAAATAATAATAATAATAATATCTTACCACTTAATTTTCGCATTTTAAATAATTAAAACGGAAAAGTACTAAATAACAAAACAATAGTATTTGGAAAATTTAGTGTAATTAATGGAATTGATTAATTAATTATGTTGTGGGAGAACCAGAAAAAAAACGTTAATGGTTTTTTGTTCTCTTTTCTCCCAACAACAGAAAAACATAAAACCACAACACTAATTAATTTATAAAGTAAAAATTAATTTCTAACGTAATAAATCACTGTACAATGCACTGCTGCAACGACACAACACGATACGACCACGACATTATACATGCAATGAAAAAAATAAGGTCACACAAAATGTAATTTTCTTTTCAAATGCAACACTGTACGTTGTTAGCAACGACAACAACTTTACATCAACAATACCAGAGTATAGACAATAAAACAAGTATTTCTTTCCCAGTTCAGCCCACACAAAAACAAATAACAAAAACTGACTTAAGTCACTTAAACGTGATGTTTTGTTTTTCCTTTTTTTTTTTTTTTTATTAATTATTTTACCTAACACAGGTATATCGTACGAATTAGTTAGTTTGTCATATTATGTTAATTAACACAGAAATTACAAGAAATAAACAAAAATGTTTACAACGTCTGCACTCTGTAGGTTTTACAAAACTGGTGGCACTGTACTGTTGCTATTGCGCCGATTAATTTAATTCTAAGAAGGATTAACAAATCTCTCTCACTTAAAAAACAACGAACCAGCAATATGTCAGTCAAACAACTAATCAACTAACAAACAAATGAACAAAGTTTAGAACGAACGCCAAGTTAAGTCACTTAATTTCATAACTAATACATATGCTAGCTAATCGATATTTCCACGCAAACAAAATTTTATGGTTTTCTTTCTTGTTTAGTTAAGTTTTTCCAGGGCTTGTAAAAGTGTCACAAAACAATTAAAATTGATGTTTTCTAATTAATAGATAATCTGGATTCGAAGCAAATAAAAACTGTACAAAATGGCGATTAAATCAGCTTCAATGTTGCCATTTTATCTTCTTCATCATTTTTTAAAAACACTCTTAAAACCACTTAACATCAATACATCCTAAAAACTTTGTTTATGCAGCAAGAACAGCAGCGTTGACAGAGACTATAACAGCGTCAGCCAACAGTGTAATAAAATAAAATTTCTTTCTTTTTCTTTGAATATTTACACTTATTACATCCTGTTGTATATGCTGCTGCAGTTTTCAGTTAGTTACATTTCATATTTATTTACACAATTACTACAAATTAATAGTATGTCTGGAATTAAGGATACGACACTTTAATGAAACTACTATTTAACTTTAAGAAACAGTGAAATCACAGAAAAAATCACTTAGAAAACTGACTTAAATAAAAAAAAAAAAAATACGACAACCAACTTAAGTCATCGCACTTAACATATACGTGAACCGTCCGTCTAAACTTTAAACATATTTTAAAACTTGTTTCGCGCTCATTGCATTCTCAAAAGTCGTGTTCTTCTCTTATTCCGTATAATTTTTTCTGTTGCAAAGCAAAACGTAACGAAAACGAATTGAATGTTATAATTTTAATTAAAAATAAAAGAGTAAATAAGCAACCAATGTACGGAAACACAAATCACACCATCGCAAATCACTTAAGCGCAAAACTGAAAAGCTTTTAGTTTAAAACAAAAGCATAAATTTTATGACTTAAAATACAATACAGAAACTCCTATTGTTTCTTGTTTGTACCAAATGTGTACTTAGTTAAGTCATAACGTTACTTTTTTCAATACGTATTCAAAACTGCATTTTAAATAAATGAAATTGAAATATATTTCTTTCTTATGTTAGTCCCTAATAAAAAAAAGATCATAAAAGCCTACAAACAAAAAAAAAGAAGGTTTAACATGCGCAGATGGCTCGACTTGATAATTTAGGGTCGAATTTTGCAATAATTATTAAGCCTATGCAGTTGTAAAATAAATTCCATTTTGACTGCATAAAACTTACTTCTTAATTAGGTACTGTATACGATTATACGTTAAAAATAAATTAATTAATACATATGGTTCGCCTCTGGTAGTTTAATTAAATAAATAAAGAGTAACAGAAGACGAAGAAGAGGTATAGAAATGATAAAATGTTTTGCTTTTAAACGATATATAGCATCGTAATAACATCGTCAATGCTGCACACACGGATGTAATATAATGTATAATGTTTTAAAGAATTTTCGACCTTTTTCTCGTTTGTTTATTAGTTGTTTGTTATTTAGTTTTTCATTTTTATTTTACTATCGCAAAGTAGATAAGCACGTTGATGACACCAACGACAATATTAACTAGAGAAAAAAAAAACCATACAACTACAGCGACAATAATAACAAAACAACCAACAACAGTTGTAAAGCGATAAAATAATATAAAAACGTTTCAAAAAGCACATAATCGCGACTTTATAATAAAGTTTATGCTGCTGTTAACCTTGTTTATTGTAGTGCTCAACCTTTTTATTTTTTGTTACATCTTCTAAACAAACTCAACATAAACGATTAATGGACATAGTGGGTTTAATGTTCGCCTATTTGCACACAAAGATACACAATTAACATAAAAAAAAATTTGTATGGATTCCGTCTAATCGATAAAATCAATAAAAAAAACACAACTAGAAGTAAAAAATTATTATTTATGCGGAATAATAAATAATAAAAAAAAAGAAGAAGGAAAATGTCGCGTTTATTATGACGCGTGTTATCAATGCGCATATTGAGGAAAAATAAATCAAAATTATCAACAAAAACAAGGCGGTGTAAGAGATTGAAATAAAAATAAATAATCTATAAAAATGTTTCAGGGATTGAAAAACATTTCTAATAATAATACATTAATGTGTTTCTTTTACTCGATGATAGATATTACGATCATTTATGATTATTATCTTCTTTGAAGATTATTGGCAACTCTCTGATAAATAAAATTTTGCAAATAAAAAAGAAAAAAGAAGACAAATTGTTTTCAATAATTTTCAACCCTTGCAAAGTACCACAGATTTGACACATCATTGTATGACTCATAACACTTAAATTAATGGTTATAGTATTGTTGGTCGTAATGAGAGAAAAAACGTTATTTGAAAATATAACCCCGGAAAATACTAAAAATAAAAAAAAACCCCTTCGATTGTATATAAAATCACATCAAAACACAATGTACATTCTTCATTCCACCTACTTTTTATTATCTTATTTGTGATGATGATAACAATGACGATGATTCATCCACTAGTGTTCCAAAAATGTTTCCACTTTACAGTCTGTCTCTCCTTGCGGTAGTAATTTTTGTTGCCTTTTACTTTGCAATTTCACAGCCACCCACCGTAGTGTAGTTTTTTTCTTTCTTTCTTGGTTTTGCTCTTCCTATTTTTTTGCTACTTTGTCTGTATGTCGCTCCACTGTATCGGAAATTTCCCTTATTATTGTTATTTTTCTTTCTTTTTTTTTTTTTTTTTGTATTCCTTGCTTATGTTTTTCACTTTTTCTTCTTCTTTTTTTTTCTTTTCTTTTTTAATTTTTCCACACAAATACACAACATAGACACTAGCACATTAATATACTCGGTTTTGCGCATATGCGCTCTTTACAACACCCCGTCATACACCAAGCGAAACATTAAAAAAAAAAAAAAAAAAAAGCGAAAAATCACTCAACCAAAGACAGAAAATCTAAGGAAAAAACGCGAAAATTTGCACAAAAAAATCGATTTTAATTAATGTTCTAATAGCGTTTTAAAAATGTTTTACTGGACGGAAATCATAATGCACAAAATCACTTCCTAACGTAAAAAAATCACCATTTCGATTATTGTGGCTAACATTTTTGCATGTTCCAAACGGCCAGCAAACATGCGGATGTTAAAAACTTAATTAAGCACCCAAATAAATCAAAAATAAAAATTAATTTTCCGGTCAACAAAATCAAAAAAGAAAATTACTTTCAATAAAATAACTTTGCAGCGACTAAGGTTTTTCTTTGCTTTTCTTTTATTGTTGGAAATTAATTTGTTTATCGTGCACGTTGTGTCCGTTGTGTGACACAAATTTTGTGGAAAAACAAAAAAAAAAAAATAAAAAAGAAAAAAACAAAACAAAAAAGGGTATTGTATATGTGTGCGACAATTGGGAAATTCTATTGTCTCCTTTTCAAAGGGGATGAAAATTTATGAATTAAAATCACTTTTCCAGGGAAAATATACTGCGCACGCATTCAATACCATGAAGTGAGAAACTTTTAAAAAGAAAAATTATTATTTTGACCGTTAAGGTTACGACACTAGACCGCCATCATGCGTTTGGTAGATTATAATTTAATTCTAATAAGAATTTCAGATGGACTAGTAGTATCTAGATATATTTCACAAAGATAATTTATAATTCGGTAATACTGGGTAGAAGTATGGCTATACAACGAAGTTGTATATGGTTAAAAGGTGTTCAAAAATAATTACATTACAAATCACCTGGTTTTGCTAAATTTACATAATTTTTATATTTGAATTTTATATCTGCAGGAAAACTCATTACATAATTTTACATAAAATTTAAATTTTTCTTTAATAGATATATCTATATAGTTTTTTTTTCAATATTATTTTTACAAAATTATTATTATAATAATAATTAAAAGTTTCTAAATATCTAAGTAGTAATTAATTATTTAATAATAAAACAAAGAGAAAAAAATAATAATAATAATAATAACCGAAATGAATCAGAATGTAATCCGACACTTTTTTTTTTGCCGGCATAAGTATCTCGAATATATGTAATTTTGTAATTAAGTGTCAAAAAATGGTTTGAAAAAAAAAAAAAACAAAATTCGTGTAGCGAAATTTTTGTTAATTAATTTTGATGGTTTTTTTTTTTTTTTTTTTTTTGATTAATTAGTTTTAAAAAAATAACAATTATAATAATATGTGGTTGGATGATGGTAAAATGCATAAAATTCACATCATTACCTGCATCACCACTTATAACAAAATAAATGAATTTATTATTTATAATTTTAATCACTATTTATATTTTTTAGCACATAATTAACAATTAGTGCAAATATTGCAAAACCAATTAGTACAATTAAATTTGAGCATATTGATTGCCAATTATTATCTGTTGTATTATTACTATTTTCATTTTGATTATTATCAAAATTATTATTGTTATTATTATTATTATTCGCCTCATAATTATTATAATAATTTTTTTTATCATTTAAACCACCAAAACCGCCTAACACCTTAGCACCTGTATTACCATCAACGATTTTTAATAAATCATTATTTATATTTGTTGAATTTTTCAATTGTTGTAAATTCATATTTAAATTATTTAATAGAATTTCACCATTTGCGATACTTGTTGTATTGTTACCGTTTGATGTACCTGCAATTGCAATACCACCACCACTACCACCACTAGCACCGACATTTCCTAATGAAACACCTTCACTATTTTGTTTTAATTGTAATTGTTGCTGTAATTGTTGTTGCTTTAATTGTAATATCGTTGTAAGACGTCCATGTATTTCATCACATATCTCCGGAAATAATTCACGAAATGTTACATTACGTATATTAAATTGTAGTGAATTTTTAGCATATTGTTCCTTTTCATGATTTGTTGTATCTGTGGAGCCTAGTGTAGGTGTTGTTTCTAACTGAAATATAATTTAAATAATTTTTTGTATTTTAAATAAATAATTAAAAAAAAAAAAATAAAAAAAAACACAAACCATAAAGCTTAATAATCCGGTTAAAATAGTGGCGACAGACCAAGCAGGATTCCATGTATCTGGATGAAAATCAGAAATACTTAAACAGAGCCGTGTATTCGTTTTAAAGCGGCCATTCGGTGTAAACATATAAATTGATGGTGGCTTAAAGGGAAATTCCCTTGGGAATAATAATGTACCATGATAATAACCACCATAATATGGTGATTCTTCCGGACCTTTAACAACGTAGTGCCTATTTATTTTTCAAAAAAAAAACGAAAGTTTATATAAAAAATATGCACATGTATATATATATATATATAAATGTCAAATTATAGCATACCATTCAAGCATATTTGATGGTAATGGCTCTGCTTGTATATATGGCACTGGATCTTTTTTTAACCGTATATAATCTTGTTTAAGTCGTGATATTGCTGTTGGCTTACGATTTGTCATTGTTTTTAATTTTCCTTTCTATAAATTAATTATTTAAATGATAACACCTTTATCTTAGCCACTTTTTTACACTAATAAAAATTAAATGCAATTTAAATGGTACTGATATTTAATCCACGGTTTATCTGACTGTGTCTAATTGCGTTTTTCTTTCTATTTTATTCTAATTCTTTTTTTATTTTTATTTGACACGTATTCCGCTGATTATTTATGGCATCTCATCTGAATGCAATTTAAATATTAAATTTTAAGCAATATTGTGTTTTTTCTGTTTTCGCTGAATTTAATTCGATGTATTGATATTGCTTCTCTTTTGTTGTCTGTATATCACCTTTTGTGAAATTAATTAAAATATAAAAATTTAAATTTTTTGACAAGACAAATCGACAACAACAACAACAGCACAACTTAAACAACACCAAAAACAAAAATAAAAATAAAAAAATGACACTACCACCAGCAACAAATATTACACGACCACGTAAGTGTTTACTTATCGGCAGTATTAAATACTTATAATTTTATGGAAAATATATTTCTCTCGATTATTTCTATTCGTTTCACAAAACAACAGAAAACTCAATAATTTTTACAAAACAAAAGTAACAAAAATAAAAAAAAACAACAAAAATTTGTCTAATTAAAACAAAAAACTATTATTTACTTGACTTGGTCAAAAAATATGAATAATGCACAGAATAATTTAATTAATCTCTTTGTTATTTCTATGTTACTGCGTATTTTTCATTTTTACTGTCTATGAGCGAGAGAAAGTGTCACTTCTATATGATATTGTTCCTTGGAATTTGTGTCATGTGCGCGCAAATAAGAAAAATTAATTATTTCTTTTGACATATACTATTCATGTAGTCATAGTGATGGTAAAAACTAGTGTGAACATTAAAATATTACTCATGCAAAATAAATAAATTAATATCAATAATCAATGTATATGTTAAAATGGAAAAAAATGTGTGATAAACTGGAATAAGTTGTGAAGCGAATCATAAATTTTTCTAGCAAATTATTATTAATCATAAATGCATAAAACTGTTTACAAAAAGTAGTTAGTCTACAATAAATTTCTAATGTTACGAACAACAAAATATGATCATTAATTTTAAGTCTGACGATTTTTAAAGGTCTAAAGCATGCATTATTCTATAATATATGCCATCTATGTTCCTTTGTAAAAAATATATATGTACTGTTAGTTTAGTTTCTAAAATTATAAATGGAATGTCTGGCATCTAGCGGTATGCGGCAATTCACCATGAATTAATATAAATATACAATTTGATAAAGGTTTCTCATTCATGAATTGAATGAGGTAAAAATCATAATTCTAAAGTCATTTTTGGCGAAACGCGAGCCAAAAAACCTCGACAACTACAAAAATGTAGATTGAATGGCAATTTTTACAGTCCAACCAGAGATTTTTTTGAAAAAAAAAAATTTTGAAACTTTGCAGGGACGTTAATATGGAATCCCTGAGCCTGTATTTCTTACTCAAAGTGGCAATAAAAATTATTTTGTGAGTTATGGCCTCTCAAAGCTCAGCAGAATTAATCCATAAAGATTATTTTTTCTCCCAGTTATATGGGAAAATCTCAAAAAGTTTGTGTACTATGACCCTAATTGTTTATTACAGCTCGATAGATAATTCATTCATGAATCAAATGAGGTAAGAATCATAATTCCAGAGTCATTTTTGGCGAAAAGCGAGCCAAAAAACCGCGACAACTACCAAAATGCAGAGGTTGAATGGTGATTTTTGCAGTCAACCATCATAAAAATGAGATTTTTTTGAAAAAAAAATTTTTTAATCGATTTGTCTGAAACTTTGCAGGGACGTTAATATGGAATCACTGAGTCTGTATTTCTTACTCAAAGTGGCAACAAAAAATTATTTTGTGAGTTATGGCCTCTCAAAGCTCAGCAGAATTAATCCATAAAGATTAATTTTTCTCCCAGTTATATGGGAAAATCTCAAAAAGTTTCTATATTATGACACTAATTGTTTATTACAGCTCGATAGATAATTCATTCATGAATCAAATGAGGTAAGAATCATAATTCCAGAGTCATTTTTGGCGAAAAGCGAGCTAAAAAACCGCGTCAACTACCATAATGCAGAGGCTGAATGACGATTTTTACAGTCATAAAAATGAGATTTTTTTGAAAAAAAATTTTTTTTAATCGATTTGTCTGAAACTTTGCAGGGACGTTAATATGGAATCCCTGAGCCTGTATTTCTTACTCAAAGTGGCAACAAAAAATTATTTTGTGAGTTATGGCCTCTCAAAGCTCAGCAGAATTAATCCATAAAGATTATTTTTTCTCCCAGTTATATGGGAAAATCTCAAAAAGTTTCTATATTATGACCCTAATTGTTTATTACAGCTCGATAGATAATTCATTCATGAATCAAATGAGGTAAGAATCATAATTCCAGAGTCATTTTTGGCGAAAAGCGAGCTAAAAAACCGCGTCAACTACCATAATGCAGAGGCTGAATGACGATTTTTACAGTCATAAAAATGAGATTTTTTTGAAAAAAAAATTTTTTTAATCGATTTGTCTGAAACTTTGCAGGGACGTTAATATGGAATCCCTGAGCCTGTATTTCTTACTCAAAGTGGCAACAAAAAATTATTTTGTGAGTTATGGCCTCTCAAAGCTCAGCAGAATTAATCCATAAAGATTAATTTTTCTCCCAGTTATATGGGAAAATCTCAAAAAATTTCTATACTACAACCCTAATTGTTTATTACAGCTCGATAGATAATTCATTCATGAATCAAATGAGGTAAGAATCATAATTCCAGAGTCATTTTTGGCGAAAAGCGAGCTAAAAAACCGCGTCAACTACCATAATGCAGAGGCTGAATGACGATTTTTACAGTCATAAAAATGAGATTTTTTTGAAAAAAAATTTTTTTTAATCGATTTGTCTGAAACTTTGCAGGGACGTTAATATGGAATCCCTGAGCCTGTATTTCTTACTTAAAGTGGCAACAAAAAATTATTTTGCGAGTTATGGCCTCTCAAAGCTCAACAGAATTAATCCATAAAGATTATTTTTTCTCCCAGTTATATGGGAAAATCTCAAAAAGTTTCTATACTATGACCCTAATTGTTTATTACAGCTCGATAGATAATTCATTCATGAATCAAATGAGGTAAGAATCATAATTCCAGAGTCATTTTTGGCGAAACGCGAGCCAAAAAACCGCGACAACTACCAAAATGCAGAGGTTGAATGGTGATTTTTGCAGTCCAACCATCATAAAAATGAGATTTTTTTGAAAAAAAAATTTTTTTAATCGATTTGTCTGAAACTTTGCAGGGACGTTAATATGGAATCCCTGAGCCTGTATTTCTTACTCAAAGTGGCAACAAAAAATTATTTTGTGAGTTATGGCCTCTCAAAGCTCAGCAGAATTAATCCATAAAGATTATTTTTTCTCCCAGTTATATGGGAAAATCTCAAAAAGTTTCTATACTATGACCCTAATTGTTTATTACAGCTCGATAGATAATTCATTCATGAATCAAATGAGGTAAGAATCATAATTCCAGAGTCATTTTTGGCGAAACGCGAGCCAAAAAACCGCGACAACTACCAAAATGCAGAGGTTGAATGGTGATTTTTGCAGTCCAACCATCATAAAAATGAGATTTTTTTGAAAAAAAAATTTTTTTAATCGATTTGTCTGAAACTTTGCAGGGACGTTAATATGGAATCTCTGAGCCTGTATTTCTTACTCAAAGTGGCAACAAAAAATTATTTTGCGAGTTATGGCCTCTCAAAGCTCAGCAGAATTAATCCATAAAGATTATTTTTTCTCCCAGTTATATGGGAAAATCTCAAAAAGTTTCTATACTATGACCCTAATTGTTTATTACAGCTCGATAGATAATTCATTCATGAATCAAATGAGGTAAGAATCATAATTCCAGAGTCATTTTTGGCGAAACGCGAGCCAAAAAACCGCGACAACTACCAAAATGCAGAGGTTGAATGGTGATTTTTGCAGTCCAACCATCATAAAAATGAGATTTTTTTGAAAAAAAAATTTTTTTAATCGATTTGTCTGAAACTTTGCAGGGACGTTAATATGGAATCTCTGAGCCTGTATTTCTTACTCAAAGTGGCAACAAAAAATTATTTTGCGAGTTATGGCCTCTCAAAGCTCAGCAGAATTAATCCATAAAGATTATTTTTTCTCCCAGTTATATGGGAAAATCTCAAAAAGTTTCTATACTATGACCCTAATTGTTTATTACAGCTCGATAGATAATTCATTCATGAATCAAATGAGGTAAGAATCATAATTCCAGAGTCATTTTTGGCGAAACGCGAGCCAAAAAACCGCGACAACTACCAAAATGCAGAGGTTGAATGGTGATTTTTGCAGTCCAACCATCATAAAAATGAGATTTTTTTGAAAAAAAAATTTTTTAATCGATTTGTCTGAAACTTTGCAGGGACGTAATTATGGAATCCCTGAGCCTGTATTTCTTACTCAAAGTGGCAACAAAAAATTATTTTGTGAGTTATGGCCTCTCAAAGCTCAGCAGAATTAATCCATAAAGATTATTTTTTCTCCCAGTTATATGGGAAAATCTCAAAAAGTTTGTATACTACAACCCTAATTGTTTATTACAGCTCGATAGATAATTCATTCATGAATCAAATGAGGTAAGAATCATAATTCCAGAGTCATTTTTGGCGAAAAGCGAGCTAAAAAACCGCGTCAACTACCATAATGCAGAGGCTGATTGACGATTTTTACAGTCATAAAAATGAGATTTTTTTGAAAAAAAAATTTTTTTAATCGATTTGTCTGAAACTTTGCAGGGACATTAATATGGAATCCCTGTGCCTGTATTTCTTACTTAAAGTGGCAACAAAAAATTATTTTGCGAGTTATGGCCTCTCAAAGCTCAACAGAATTAATCCATAAAGATTATTTTTTCTCCCAGTTATATGAGAAAATCTCAAAAAGTTTCTATACTATGACCCTAATTGTTTATTACAGCTCGATAGATAATTCATTTATAAATCAAATGAGGTAAAAATCATAATGCTAGAGTCATTGTTGGCGAAATGCGAGCCAAAAAACCACGACAACTACCAAAATGCAGAGGTACACAGTCCAACCATCATAAAAATGAAAAATCTCAAAAAGTTTCTATACTATGACCCTAATTGTTTAATAAAACACGATAGATAATTCATTTATGAATCAAATGAGGTAAGAATCATAATTCCAGACTAATTTTTGGCGAATTCAGTCTAAAAAACCGCGACAGGATTAATTCTGCTGAACTTTGAGAGGCCCTAACTCACAAAATAAGAAATACAGACTCAGGGATTACATATTAACGTCCCTGCAAAATTTCAGACAAATAGATTTTTTAAAAAACATCTCATTTGTGTGTATACAATTTTTGGCCAATTTTTCCAATTTCAAAGAATATATTTTTCTAAATAATCGGCGATTGAAAAATCACCCATTTTTGTGCTATTATGTAGTAAAAATTTATTTTTGTTCAATGCGATTCAACAACAAAATGTAAATATTTATAACGAAACGAAGGAAAACAGACTTTTTTTTTTTTTTTTTTTGAAAAAATAAATAATTAAAAAGAAAATTTATAAACATTGTGTTTGTGTTTTTAACTCGCGCCTGATGTTATATTTTTTTGCTGACAGCTGACTGAAAAACGACAACATCGTCGACGAGTTAGAAAATGAAAACCTACATCTCGTATTATTTTTACTTTATTTTATCTATGGAATTTGTTTTTTTTTTTTCTTCAGTATCCAATTCTATAATTAACTGCATCGTGTGGCGTTCAACATATATTTTCTTCTATTTACAAAAAAAAATGTTAATAAAAATAATAATAAAAGAGCCTAAAATACAATAGATACAGGATGGTTTTTCTGTTAATACAGAAAACAATGCCTTTAATTTTAATTCTAACTTAAAATTATCTTAGGCACAATTAAATATCAGGTCAGTTGAAAATTTTTCCATTACTTTTCGATGTATTTACATATAGTGAAAATAAAAATAAAATAAATAAACTATCAAATACTCATCTACACATTTATAAAATATAAAATTTTTCCTATCATTTGTATTTATAATTTCTTCCTTCCTTCCTTCCATATACATTTTTTGCAAAGTAGTTTTGTTCGTTTCGTTTCTTTTTTTTTTTTCTTTTCGTTTGAGCAAATTTAGTTGCTGTTGAATTTACTGCTGTGACGCAAATTAATGGGAAAAAATAATAATTAAATTTTTCTTTTGTTTATTTTTTATTAAGCGATGTGCCCAATTCATTTGCAATTAAAAGTAAAAAATTTTATTACTTTACAGTTGAACAAAATTAATATTATTAAAATTTAATTACTTGGCTACTACGACAGCAATTAGGAATGCAACTGAGACTGCTACTTAATTCACATTTATTATCGAATATTATTTTCGCCACTATTGTTAGATTTTATTATATATATTTTTATTTATTTATTTATTTATATTACTATATTTTAATGTATAATTAAATAATTGAATGAATAAAAATTTTTGGTAATTAATTTTAACATCACAGCAACAACTGTCTGTAATAAAACAAAAACAAAAAAAAAAAATAATAATAATAAATTCGCGAGTCACAAAAACCAATTAACATATTTTTGCCAATTGATGCCAATATAAATAATAAAATTCTGAATAATAATGAAAAACTGCATAATTAATGGTGTGTGCGTGTTTTTTATTTATTTTTTTTGTCTTCTTAAGTATAAAATCTGAATGGGAGGCGGTTGATTGGCATTATAAAAAATAAATAAAAAGAAATAAAAAATAATAATAAATTTAAATTAATTAACAAAATGATTTTTTTTTTTGTTTGTTTGTTTAATTTTCTTTTTGCTGTTGTTTTGGTCGCGATCGCGGTCATAATCGCTGTTCTAATTGCCATTGCTATTGCTGCCTGCTGCCTGCTGCTGCTGTTGTTATTATTAAGCTAACACATAAAAGTTATTTATGTTTTTGAGACCCACATGTCGTGCCAATAAATAAATAAAATAATAATAAAAAAAAAAAAAGAATACAAGACGCTACGTCAATTACCCTTCTCATCCCGTTTCCTTTTATTTTTCTATTCTATTTTACCACTTTGCTCTGGCTTTTATTGTTGTACGAAAAATAAAATAAAATAAAAATACAAACAAATAAAAGAAAAACCACAGGATAAAAAATATAAAAAGAATAAAAGAAAAACTAAACGCGAATTTGATTACTGATCTAAAATTAAAATTAAATAAAGCAAAAAAAAAAATAAAATAAAATATGAAAACCGAAAAGCCTAGCATTGGATTTCAATGAGCTGAGACCGTCAACTAGTAAACGGGACAACGATAAAATATTAATAAATAAATTATTTCTGTATTAATTTTGTTAACAATTGGACAATAATATTTTGATTGAAGAATAGTTAATCATTTCTTCTTAATTCAAAATACTTTCGATCGCATAATTTTGGTAATTCTAATGAGAATAGTCTAGTAAATGTTTAATAAATGTTTGTACCTATTGGTAGTAACAACATTTTACTAGCACTATGTTTCAATGTAAACACACAAAAAAAAATTGCATAATTAAAGTGCAAAAAACTACTTAATAATCACATAAGCAATGTCAAGGTGTTAGCACTAGGAATAAATAAATGCCAAAAGACAAAAACCATAAATCATAAAAATGAAAACATAAAACATTTTTTATACTGATTTTGATGTCTAACCGTTTTATGTTTAAATTAAAATATATATATATGTACAAGTCATAAGCGTCACACAACATTTATGATTTTTTAATTAATTAATGGGTAAATTATTTAATTTTTATAACTTTAGAAGAATTTTTATTATTATTGTTTTTTTTTTTTTTTTTTAACTTTAATTATTTCAAAAAAAATATCGCCAACGTCGCTAATTTAATTTTAGCAAAATTTGTTTTTAAATATTTTATTTATTATTTTAAAATTAACTGAGGTTATCCAAGGGCGCTAGTCTATTTATCGATAATTTCTTTTGGTAAAATTCCAGAATTATTGCGGTTGCGAAAATGATTTGTTAGTTTTTCTATAGTTTTCAATTAATCAATAACCTTCAGGCTAGCCTACATCAGAGCTTAGAATGCAAAAATATGAAATTTTCTGCCATTTATATTGTTTTGTATGCATTTAATGTGACATAGTGTTTTTGGATTAAAATATTCATGTTGAATGTCGATGGATACAAATTAAAATAAATAGTAGAGAAAATCGTTAGACAGATAGATAGAAGTTAATTGGAAAACTATGTTAAAAAAAAAAAGAAAGGAAAAATACCAAAAATTTTATTCAAGAAAAATTTTCAATTGAAAAATTTTAGAAAAACAAGAAAAAAAATTTTTTTATAGAAAATAAATTTAAAATTAATTTTTTTCTTAAGATGCGATTATAAAACTCAGCATCGTGTCGTAAATTTCTTCATCACAACAACAAGAATCACCGAAAATAAATTTTTGTAGAAAAAAGAAAAAAAAAAAAAAACCGAAGAAAAACCAGAAGCAAAAAGAAAAACAATAATAATCGCCTCAACTGTGTTTTGATTGTAAGCAGTACGTTTAGTATCTCACTGGCAGTGGTGGAAAATCGTTATTATTTTATTTTTCGTTTTTAACCAAAGAGGAAACAAAAAAAAAAATTTCAAACAAAACATCAATATAATCTGTGGTAGCATTCGCACCAGCAGCAGCGCCGTGTTTATCGTACAGAAAAAAAAAAACCCGAATAAATATAACGACGCGAGTAAAAAGAAAATCAAATAATTTAAAGAGCAAAAGAGTTCCTCTTGGCTTAAGAAGGGAAACTCGGAAAGAAATAATTTCAGTGCAGCGAGATACTAATTAACAAGACAAACAACATTAATAACAACAACATCAACCAAGGACGACCAGCTTCTGGTACCTAAAGTAATTAATGGAAATTTATTTTCTTTAAGAAAAATTTTTTGTTATTTTTTTTTTTTTTTGTCTGTGCATTTTACATTTGTTTTCCTGTGAATTTTTTGAGTGATCGTGATCGTGAAAATTTTAATTTTGTGTTGGCCTGGGATTTTTCAAATAGTATACTGTGTGTGTGTGTGTGAATCTTTGTGTGCGTGTGCATGTGGATATGGGCAAGGAGTGTTAGAATCTAAATTAATTTTTTTCTTTTTAATTTTATTTGTAAAAAAAAAAAAAAAAAAATTTCAGTGAAAATGTGTAAAAATTAGTCCTAGAAATTCGTTTTTTTTTTTTTTAATTGAAAAATTTTAACCAAAAAATTTTTCGTTTTACAAAAATTTTATTTTTTTTTTAATAAATGTTTATTGATTATTATTTTTTGTATTTTATTTTTTATTCTTTTTTTTTTCTATATCAACCACTAAAACTTTGTTCATCCGTCAGTGCTTGCACATTGATGTCTAGAGACGTTGGTGGCTTGTAAATTGCAAAATATTTCATGTTTTCAAAATACTAGAGATTAGCAAGCAGGCGAATTAAAACTTTAACTCAACATCATACAGTTGTATAAAATTTGAAAAAAAAGAATAATTAAAATAAAATAACAATTATGGATGTTGCCGAATCAAATCCATCGGATGGCAGTGGAGTACAAAAAAGCTCAACGGCCATGTCCGAAAGTTCACAAGAGGTTAGTTGGTTTTTCCCCGTTTTATTATTTATTTATTTGTCCACGTTTTGTTGCATTTAATCAACAACAAAACCAAAAAAAACGCTAAAAACGCATTTATGTGACGCTTTTTTTTCTGTGTTACACGACGATAAAGATAAAGAAAAATTCGCAATTAAAAAAATGAAAAAAAAAAATGAAAAAATAAACGCAAAACAAACAGAAATAATGTTTAAGCTCCATGTCGCCACCATTTTGTGTTTTTGAACTTTTTTTTTTGCTGCTTTGGAGTTTTCATTTTTCTTTTCGCTTCGTTTTGTTAATTTTTTATTTAAAGAAATTATTTATTTATATAAATATACTTGTTTTTTTTTTTTATTTTTTAATTGCTTTTTTACGCGCAATAAATTTTTTTAACTAATTAATAAGTACTATTGCGACTTGGAGATTTTAATTAATTTGTTTTGTTTTATTATTTTTGCTGAATCTGTGTTGCTTTATGTGCTCCACGATTCAACGACTTCACAATTAGAAATCGTTTGGCGAGTTTATAAAACGTGTTTCTTAATATTTAATTTAATTGAAACAAAGGATTTTGTTTTTTGGCAACAATAGCACGATGTAGTTTTTTTTTTTTTATTTTTAATAAATTCGCGATTTTTAAGGAATCCGGTTCCATCTATATTTTATATTTTTATCAACAAAAAAAAAATAATTAAATAAATAAATAAACTTTTCTTCAAAAAAAAAAAAAAAAAAAAAAAATTATACTAATTCCGTACGCAATACAGCATAGCATTGAAAAGACAAAACATGGAGTAATTGAGAGTAAATTATGTATGGAAAAATCAATGGCAGCTAGTGTTGAAAATTCTGAAAAGGAATTTATAAGCGAGAATGCGAAGACTAGTGTTCAACATGTTGTAAAGAAGCAACAAACTCAAGAGTTTTACCAACAGGAGCAAAAACAACATAAAACAATTATTAGCAGCGGTTTAAGCTGTGATGATGATGGTGGTGATGATGATAATAATAAGATTGGCCATATACATGATCATAACGATCAACTAATAAGTGGACTCAATAAATTGATTAATAATAAAGATAATTTTTCAATTGTTGATAAATCATTAATTGATGAAGAACATCAGTTGCTGGAACAACAACGTGCCAATGTTGCATCGGTGAGTTCGTTATCATCAACACAATCAACAACAAGCTCAACAAAATCATTGATAAGCAGTGTTAAAATAAGTAGCAAAAGTAGTAAAACTAGTAGTAGTGTCAGTAGTAGTAGTATATGTACTAACATTGGTGTAACAACGGGTGCTGCTGCTGTTGCTGCTATTAAAACAACGCAACATATTGAAGAAAATGATTTTTAATATTATTTTGATTCATGAAATTAATTAAATAATTATATATTCTATACATATTTACACAAATAAACAACAAAATAATACATAATAAAAAATAATATCTAAACAAATTAAATACTCAAATATATTGTCGTTCAATTTTCATTACATAAATATTCCCTATAAATTTATCGCTTCTTAATCCCACATTTGTTTATTAATTAATCTAAAAACAAAAACAAAAATAATAGCACTCTTCATCAAATCAATGATTAAAATCAATGTTACACACACACACACACACACACATACACACCATCACCAGAACCATCACCATCAGTATGTCGAAAAGGTAAAAAAAAAAAAAAAAACAAAAAATTATTGGAAACAATAACAGCAAAACTCTTCAAATGCAAATAATATCTTCTAACAGTTTACCTTTATATTTTAAGGCACAAGAAAACATATTATTATTATTATAAATTACCATTTGTCGCGTTTTTTTTTTTTTTTTGATTTACGGTTATTATTCTAGCAAAAGAACAAAATAAAATTTAATTATCGGAAGCAAACAATTAACCGATCAACAAAGAAATATATATATATATATCGGTGATAAATTTTCCACCTACTTAATGAATTTTTCTCATAATAATACGACGTTGTTGTTGCTGTTTGTTATTTTCTATTTAAATTGCTTCTTGTTTACACAATATTTCAAAAAAAAAAAAAAAGAAAAAAAAAAGTAACACGATCGCAAGATCGCGATAAAAAATAATTTTCTTTTGTATTTGTTAATGTTTTGTTTTCGTTTTTTTTTTATTATAATGCTTTAGTTTTTCTTTCTTTTTTTTTTTAGTTTTAGTTTTAGCTATTATTATGTTATTTGTTGTCGTTGTTAATTTTATTTTTTTTTATAATTTTATATCTTATATATATATATATATAGACTGGCAAATAGTATTATACTGGCCAAAGAAACAGAGGGTAAAACAGAGAATCATTAAACATAAAACAAATCTAACTAATAACGTACATGTATGCTGCATCTTTATATAAAAGAAAAATAATAATAATAATAATAATAATAAAAATTTTCAATATTCTATTTTAAACTTGAGCACCATGTTCATCTAGCCATAATTGTTTTTGTGTCATGTGTTTATATTACTGCATATATATGTATATATATATATGTTGCCTCTATAAATTACTCTTCACTCCCGTCTAGCATTAACCAGCTAGAAATAATCATGAAGTTTTCTTCATCTTTTTTATTTATTTTCATTCTTATGGATTAC
Source organism: Ptychoptera contaminata (assembly GCA_963942525.1). Taxonomy (NCBI): domain Eukaryota; kingdom Metazoa; phylum Arthropoda; class Insecta; order Diptera; family Ptychopteridae; genus Ptychoptera; species Ptychoptera contaminata. The sequence continues at coordinate 3,471,384 of OZ012640.1, read as the reverse complement.
AAAATTAGATTATGTTTTGTAGCCTTGATTGTGTTAGCAAGAAAAGAAAATTGAAAAATCAAAAAATTAATTTTTGTTATTTGTCTAAGAAAATAAATATTCTACTTCTATTATTATAAAAATATTCATTCAAATTTATTTTAACGATTTTTTAAATATTATATAATACAACTATAAATACACAATTTATGGCTACTAAATGATTGTTTAATTTAAAATTCATATCTTAATCGAAATCCATTTTAATAAAGTCTAGCATAAGCTCTTGTATTGCACCATTAGCTATACATATAGATTGGATTAGATTATTGACTATGGATTAGATTGACAATGGTGTGTGCTGTTGCTAAACTTTTCTATATATATTTCATGTCTATCAAATTATTATTTTTTGTTCACAACACAGATAAGCATATACAGATACAACATACATATAATTTATTTATTAACAACTTTTAAATAATTTAATGCTTAATATTCATATATGAATGTTTTTAAATAGTAATCAATTAATTAAAACAATCTGAATTCTTTGCTAAATACTAATAAAATAATTAATTTAAATCAAAACAAATAAAAACAGAAAAAATTATGATTTTATTAATTAAATTAATAGCCCCGAATAAGTAATGAAAATTTATGATTTTCTATTGTAAAATGGTCGAGGGTAGATTAATTATTTAAAAAATAAATGAAAAAAAAAACACCAAAAACACCTGTCTGCTTTAATCCATTTTTTTTTTTTTTTTGAGTGCAACAAATTTTATGCTTTTATTATTTCATTTAAGAATAACACTAAACAAAACAATAAAATAAAGAAATAAATAAAAATCCCTAATAATCATTAGCAGCAACAGCACCACCGTTAACCATTTAATTAAATAAATAATTTTCGTACATTATAAACGTGTACGATTTTCCAACACGTACAGGTTCGATGAACAGGTGAATAATTCACAAAAAAAATTTTTAATTTTGTATTTATTTTGCAAAATAAAAAAAATAAATGAAAAACATAACGTTATCACACCTGTCCAAAAAAACATTCACACATAAAATATGCATACACAAAATTATATATATATGATTATTATTATTATTTTTTATTTTAAATATTCATGTTTCTATGTTTGTAATATTAGAAATAAATAAAATTACAATTGGATTGTTATTTATATACATATATATAACTCTATTATTTTTTTCTTTTTTATTTATTATTATTATTATTATTATTTTGATTATTATTTTTATTATCTAAAAATGAATAATAAATTTTTTTTTTAATAATAATTTGTTTCAATTGAATTTATTGATTAATTAATTTAAACATAAATTCTGTGACAAATAAACAAGTGAATATTTGCGAATAAGTATTAAATAATAAATAAATAAACAAATAAATAAATAAATATATATATATATATATATATATATATATATATATATATATATATATATAAATCATGCAAAATAAAAACCACCAACATTCATCATTGGTCGGAAACAGGTAGAAAATACAGTGATTGTTGGTTTTTTTTTTCATCTAAATTTCATATTAGCTTATTTTTCAATAATTATTTTGCTTTTAAAATATTTTTATTTTCCTTTCTTTTTTTTTTTTTGTGTGTGTGTACGCTTTTCTTTATTTATTTATTTCTTTATTTTTTTTTGTATAGTTTGTTTTCGCAATAATAGTAAAAAATGTTTTTTTCTAGTTTAAAACACACTCTGTTTCTTGTTTTTGCACGAAAGTATAAAAAAAGAAATTTAGTATTTTTTTTTTTTTGGTTTTTGGTTTTTACTTGACACAAAAACACAATTATTATTATTATTCTTATTATTTATTTTTAAAAAAATATTTTATCGTCTTGAGTGCGGTTTTTTTCGCTGATATATATTTACTTTGTATATTTTTGCTAGTATGGTGACGAACATTAACGCTATATCGTTGTGTCCACTCAACACTTTAAGTAATAAATTCGTTTGTTTTACTCGGTAATTAAATTTTTGTTTTATTTAAAAATTTTCATTTTTCATTCTTTTCTTTTTTTATATATTTATTCGTTTTTATTATGTAATACAACGGTAAATAGATTCAGCATCGAAATATAAATAGAAAATGAAATTCTACCAGGCGCCTCCACACATTCATTCTTTTTTCTTACACAATTTTTCAATTAAAAACTCGCGGGTATCGCCTATATGATTAAAAAACAAAATTTATAGTCAAATGTTAAATAGATTTTCTGTTCTTTTTTTTTTTTTTTGTAATTATTTTGTGATAGAAGAGAAAATAGAAATTTCATTGTGGGGGGACAAGGTGTAGGCGGTTTTAGATTAAACATAAAAGAAAAGAAAAGAAAAACTATTTTATGAGAGTATGTTTGCACCGTACATATCAGGCACTATATTTATACATATTTTTTTATTGCAGAAAATATAATAATAATCCTAGAAGAGAAAAGATTATTATTCTTAAAGATCTTTAAGAAAATTATCTTTATAATCCACAAAGGTATCTTTTATCAATTAAAAGTGATAAATTCAATCTATTCGGTTATATAATTATACTATACGTGATTAATATTCAAAAGATTTCTTTTATCCATGATTGATAAGTTATGAAACTTGGCACAGTGTTACAACTCCGTTGAAGCTTTTTTATTTGTTGTAAATTTTGCTATTGCTATCTATACTACTTTGCGCCACACTATCATATATATTTTTTTGATTTTTGTTTGTTGTATTATTATTTTTATTATTCTGTGGCGTTAACGCAGCCAGCATACTCTGTTCAATATTGTTATAAATTAACATAAAACTATATAAATAAACATACAAAAAAAAATATTCCAAAAACCATGTTCTTTCCTTTGAAACTTTAGGGCGAAACAACAACAAAGACCATAACGACGACAACAAAGAAAACAAAAAAATTAGTAGCTACCCCAACAGCTGTCACTGAGAATGGTGGTGATACGACAACAACCAACGATGTTGATGACCAAGGACAAGAAGTTACCAAATTTGTGGTGAAAACAGCAAAAAGTGGTGCCGATAAAAAGGCAACTGGTGGCGATGTTGTAACAACAGTAACAAGCGAACATGATGATGATGGCGAAACAATTGTCACGAAAAATGTTCAAGTGGTCACGGCCGATGAGACTGACGAAGCGGGTACTGGTAAAGCAGCAACAACAAAAACAATAACGACAACCACAAAAACTACTAAGAAGAAATTGGTGATCAAACAAGATGATGACGATGAAAAGGAAAACGATGGTGATAAAAATGTGGAGGAAATTGTCGAGACGGTAATGGTTAAGCCAAAGCAAGCTAGTAAAACAATTGTTGAAACAAAACGTGTTGTTACTAGTAGTGGTGATGGTGACGAGGAAGAAGAAGAAATAATCGAGGAAGAGGAAGTTGTTGAATTGCCACCGGTTGTTACAACGAAAACGACAACAACAACAACCACCGGCACCGGTGAGAAAATTGTTAAAACTGAAACTGAAACGGTTAAAAAGGAGAAAACTCCAGAAGCGACGCCAGCACAAGCACCAGTGCCAGATGTTGAATCCGAAGAAGAGGAATCTGAAGTCGTTGTTGTTCTAAAGTCAAAACCAAAAGTAGCAACTGAAGTAAAACCGGAGCCTGTACCAGAACCGGTTGTCACCGAGGTAAAAAAGGTGGAAGAACCACTTGTCACAGAAGCCGATGATGAAGCTGACGATGAAGAAGAAGAAACGAAAGCACCAGCTGAACCAAAAGGTAAAACAGAAGAGAAAGAAATTATTGTTGTGGCGAAAAAAGAAGACAAAGTTATTTTGGAGGATGCAAACGATGACGATGAGGACGAGGAAGTAGAAGAAATTGAGGAGGAAATTGAAGAAACAGACGAAGAAGAAGAGGAACATAAAAAGGTGAAACAAATTCAAAAAGAAATGTCACCAACGACAACGATCACAACGGCAATTATAAATAAATCACGTTCATCAACACCTACCAATAAAACCATAAAATCCCAATCACATAATGTTAATGTTGATGATGATGCTGCTTCCCGTGACGACACGACAAACATTGATAATAAAAATGAGATAGCATCCATACCATCATCAACATTAGAAACTTCATCTCCTATCATTGAACAAACATCACATGATTCCGTACGACAACATTCAGAACATGAACACGGACACGAACAACAGGCACAAGAACAGTCACAACAACACGAAATCAAAACAATTGATGAAACAATTCAAAGTGTTGACGACAATGTTGTTAAAAATTTACAGCAAACCGATGCAGAAAAACCGATTATTGATGATTTAAAAGCAGTGGAGACGAAGTCGAAGACGTTGACGCAGCAACAGCAGCATCCAATCATCACCTCATTAAATGTATTGTGTTTTGTCTTTGTTATTGTCTTTCTATTATATTTTTATTTTTCTATCTTTTTTTCCCCATTTTTCTGTGTGTATCATACAGCATTTCCTAATTAATGCCCCTTAACATTCACCCACAAATTAATATTTTCAATTCTTTCTATATTTATATTATTTTCATTATTTTTGACTAAGGAGTACAGGTGAATTGTTAACATATTCATTTATCGACTTGTATTCCGTTAAGTCCTTGCTTTCTCATGCAATTTAAGATGGATCCGTGCGGTGTTATTTTGCTTAGACAGCAAACTCCCAACACCCCATTTGGATCATCAAAATTTTTTATTTTATTTTTTAATTAATTAATAAAATTTGTATTCTTTTGTTTATTTTTATTTTATTTTTTTTTTTTGCCATAATAACTATAAAATTATCGACAAAAAAAAAACCAACAATACACAGGAGGAAAAACAACCTGGTGATGATGGACAAACACAGTCGCAACCTCAACAGCAACATGCCACAGAAATAAAACAAGAAAATATAAAAAATCAATTAAAAGAGATTATCTCTGATATTGATCGTGTTATTGAGGATGAGGATGAGGTACAACAACCACCTAAAGTACAACAATATCAGCCGATGCAGCAGCCACGTCAACAACAATTACCACCGTTTGGTGGTAATTATGCGCAAGTATCATATCCGGGCGCCTATGATTATCAGGTATGTTTAATGATAAGAAATTATTATTCTATTTATCCTTGATTTGCTTTTTTTTTGAAAAGAAAAAAATAATTACAAAACGAAAAAATCAAAAAAATAATCGAGGATCATCTAAAATTCTAATTTATAAGCAAAAAAAAAAATAAAAAATTAATAATAATAAGAAATGATAGCGACTACAACACAACAGCAACAAAATTTCCCATCAACATATTACATATAAATTTATCATCACACATTTATCATAGAATTCATTAATTTATTCCCATCATTCATATGTTACTTTTTTTTTTTTAATGAAATATTTCTTTAATCCTTTTATCGTCCTGTTTTATCAAAATTTTTAATTTTTTGTTTTCTTTTTTTTTGTTTCGCCCTTTTTTTTATTTTTGTTTTTGCTATGGCTGCTGAATATTAAACAAAAAAAAAAAATAAAATAAAATAAAAACTCAATTATGTCACACATCCTATTTTGTCATTATATAAAATTAAATTAAAAATCATCCAAAAAACATTATCAATTAAAATAAATAAAAATCAAAGACCTTTAAACCATCTACGGACACATATTCATGTGAGAAGCGAAAACAAAACGATTTACAAAATCGAAACGCATTATTGGATAAGGAAATAATTTATGAAATTTCTAATGATAAAAAAAATAATCGGCCAGACGCAGTGTCCTATAAATCCTATAAAAATCCAGAAGAAATTTACTACAATAGACATCACAATAATCAACAAGAACCACCACCACCACAAGAACAACACCCCCAACATCACTATCATTATCAATCACAACAGCAACACCATTCACAGATATCAAAAATAAGGGAAAAATATTCAACGAGCACATCAAGAGAAGAAATACGTAACGATAAAATGATGATAAATAATTATTGTTTGCCATATGTACAGGTACAGGTAGATGTCGAAGTTCATAAAGGATTCGTACGAAAAAAACAAAAAAAAAAAACGCATCAAGATCAAATTATCGAAAAAGCACGATTTTATTTTTATTATTTTTTTTATTTTTTCTTTCATTATTCATTGCACACAATTTTTATTGCTTTGCTATAACAATTTCGGACAGCACTGTTATGATTTTGATTAGCAATTAAGTGTTAATCGCAGGTAGCTTTATGTGTTTTATTCGCGCTTTATTAAAACTACAATGCTAGAATATTTAATAAAATGTGAAAAAAAAACGATCACAAAAAATTCTGTTTTATAATAAAAAAAAAGCGACGCGAAAAGAAATAAAAAAAAAACTAATAAACAAGAAGAATACGCGAAAAATCACGAAAGAAATTTAGGATTTTATGCCATAAAAAGACTGTGCTAAACCGTTTATACATTAAAATATAAATTCTTAACGCGACTGTTGTTCTCGTTAAATTTGATACTCTATTCTCCCACTTAACGATCCATCATATGTGCTCCCCTGTAATTGTTTTAATTGGCATTAATTGTTTGCCAAAACTTAATAAACTGCGCCAACTAATACGATTGTTTAATGTAAAAAAAAAAAAAAACTTAACGTTACATAACATAGCATATATCGTTGAATAATAATTAAATAATCGTGATTTTATAGTATAAAATCAAAGATGTTTCACAATAGTGCTGAAAGACTATCATTTTTGGTTTAAAACAAAAAAATAAATCTATATAGACAATGGAATTTTTTCGCGTATTTTTGCCATCTTACTGAATTCTGCGATTTTTTTTTTGTTTTTCTATGTCTTAAAAAAAAAAATCTTTATTTAGATTATCGCGAATAAAAGAAATTTAGAATTTTTCTAATAGTTAAATGCGACGACGATCATGTACCCAATAGTTAAATATATTTCTTCTGTTTTCTTTTTTTAAATTTAATTTTTTTTTTTTTTTTTGGCCGCTAAATGGAGAAATTACAACACAGCGACAATAATAAAATTCCGATAGAAAATTACGTAATAACGATTGGTACCATAGAATTGAAAATTTAACAGCTGTGTGTCGTCTTACATTACATACGATCGTTGCTTTCGTTTACTTATTTCGCGGTGTAAGCCACAAATCCAAAAATACATTACAACAAAAGTGCAGAGAGAAAAAATAAAACGACGACGAAGAAAATATCAGAAACGCGTATTGTCGCGACTATTAGGTGAAATTATATTTTCTTGTGAATTTTTTTTGTACAAGAAATAAATTATTTTTGTTTTTGTTTTGTATTTACCTTCTTAGAACCGAACGCTGCTGTGTTTTTCTTTCTTATTTTTTTATTATTTTACCTATTTTTATTTTATTTTTTTTTCGTCACTTTATAATCGTTTTATATTTATTTCTGTTCATCGTTGTGTTGCTTGTATAGTTTTTGTGTTAAAAATTTTCATTTCTTAGACGTTAATTAGCTGACAATAAAAGGAAATAGAAAACGCTTTTTAAACGTAAACAGTTTCTTCTTCTGCTTCTTCGTCTTCTTTTTTATGCAAAATCATCTATCGGATACAAGCTAAACGGATTAAGGCGTTAAGTGCATTAATTTATTGTGTCGTGTGCGTGGAATAATTTTTTTTTTATTTTTTTGAAATTTAATATAGAAAAAAAAAAGAAAAATTTAATTTCTTCGACTGTAAATTGTTTTTCGTGTTGATGTTGTTGTTGCTGTTTAATTAAAGGATACATTTTACCACCCAAATGATCCCGAATAAATAAATTTCTAATTTTTCTCTTTTACACAGATTTTTTCAATTCACTTTCTACTGGTTAGTTATCTAGTTTTCATTGTTTTTCAATTTTAAATTCTGTAATTGACGAATTTTTAATTATAAATATTTTTCTTTTTTTTATTATTTTTTTCTCTGTGTTTTACGCGCTTACAACAGTGTTATTTGATGAAAAAGTGTTATTTATATCAGCAACAACAAATAAATCGTGAACGTATACATACATGATTGTACATTTTTAATTTAATATTTATTATATTATTTATTTATTATCATAGAAAATGCAGCGTAGTTTAAGCTCTCAACAATTGACACAATTACGTCATACCAGTAATAACAATAATAATGCCAATAATAATAATAATAATAATAAAAATCGTTTAAATAATAATCGTAATATAAATATAAAACGTTCAATTAGTACAGATAATTGTATAATTGTAAATAAGCGAGGCTTTAAGCCATCCGATCGTAATGATCCAATAACTAAAGATTTTTTAACATCATTAAGTAAAAAACTATGGCATATGGTAAGAAAATAATATATATTGATGAACGTTAATAATTTTAAAAAACAATTATTTCAAATATTTAATTTTAATTAATTTTCTTTTGTGTGTTTATCGCATTCAAACTATTTATATATTTTTTAATTATTTATTTTTTAATTATTATTAAATAAAATAACTAAATGTATGTAAATTAACATGCAAAAAAATGTGCACAAAAAAATTAATATTAACATTAAATTAGAAAAAGCGTACAAAGCGAAAAAAAAAATAATCAACAAAATATCTAACGAGAAACGACAATAGTGCAGCATACAGAACAACATTTGTAGCCAGCAGATGTAGAAGTATCAAGAACAGGAAACGACAGACCACCCAGTACACGAACTCACCATCAACACCGTCAAGTACCAAAAAGCCCAAATAAGAACGCAACGATAGTTTGTTTTTTTTTTCGGTCCCATAAAATATCGATAAATTATTTCACTATAATGTGTAACGTCCTAATAAAAAATTAGTAAATAATTTTTTAAGTATTTTTTAGTGAAGGAAAAATTACCCGTCGATTTAATTCAAAGTTATCCTTTGCTTATTATCTTTACGTTATTAAATTTTTCTATTTTGTTTGTTACCGAGGTATAAATATTTTTACGTAACGTGATTATTATTATTTTTTTTGTTAAATAATTATATTTTGAGAATATTTTTCTTATTTTTTATTTATTTTTTGTTTATTGAAGAACAACGTTTCAGGGATTAATAACAAATTTTAATCGTGTACATAGAAATCCCTCTGAATATGACAAAAATACTGTGCGTTCTTTTAAGCGAGTTGTTTGTTTTTTTTTTTTTAATTAACTAAAATAATAAGATTTGTTTTTTTTTGTTCTCTGAATTATCTTCTGCTTATAACACATTACAACTGCTAGATGTTTTTATTTATATTATTATTTATTTTTGTCATTTTTAACAATAAAAGGCATGTCTCTCTCCTATATTTTTTAAACACAAACATAATTTACAAAATTATAATAAAAATTCTGTTGCTTAACTAAAATCAAATTAAAAATTGTTTGCAAAAAATATTTAATTTAATTTATAAACGCGATAATTTTATTTACCAATTTTACATAACCACCACGTCATTTATCCTGCACACAACACACATCTAATCATTCAATCATCTAACCAATTATCAATCAATAAAACATTTTTTCATTGTTTAGAAAATAAATTGATTTCTTATTGTAAATAGTGTATAGTCAACGATTTAGTACCGATATTAATGTATTAACACCGTGTTATTAAGATATTTCAATAATTTCAAATACGAATATTATTATGTTAATCAATACACGTACAGATCGTCGACTATCACTCAATCATTTATGGAATATTTTTCTATATTTCTAATTTTAATATTTAAAAAAAAAAATAAAATAAAAAAAACTAATTAAAAAACGCAAACAGGATGACAACCAAAGTCATATGACAACAACAGCATCATCATCATCAACAACAACAACATCAGCAACAACAACCGGCAAACATGTTGATCTTCAAAAAATCTTTACACCAGCTACAGATGGTGAAGAAATTTTGCCGAATAGACATAGTAAGTGTCTCTGCACAAAAAAAAAAAAAAAAAAATTGAATAAAATGAAAAAAAACAATTCAATAATCAATAATTAATTAATTTAAAAACGAATAAGAAAAACACTACACTACACCCCGTATCTGTTATTGAATTTTTAATCGATACGTTGTCTAGTGTAGTAATATCGTTCCTTGACTTGACTTGGTGTTTTGTGCCGTTAATCCCTCTAAAACTATAAAACAAAAAAATAAAAAAAAAAAAAACAAAAAAAGAAAACTATGAAAAGAAAACCACGTCAGCCAAAAAATAAAGAAGAGAAGATCGCGATCGATCGCAAAAATTTAAATTATAATCGATACTATGTAATGAGATTTAAACATTAAATCAATGCTTGCCGCGGTTTTTTATTCTTAATCGATCACTTGTGAAAAATTTAAATAAAGAAAATTCACGAATATTCCATTGGAAATCTTCTCTTAGATTGTTGTGATTTTTTTTCTATTGTTTTAGAATAGTTTTCTTCTTTTTTTCTTTTATTTTTTTTTTTTTTTGTTGCCTCTAATATTTTTGTTTTTCTAATCTGCTTTTTGTCTTCTTATTAATTAATTATTTTCTTATTATTTTATTTTTTTTTTTACTTATTTATTTATTAACTAACCAACCATCCAACCACCAATCACAACGTGTAAGTCAATTAAATAAAAAAATTCAATTAATCTAACAATAAAAATGTTAGAAAATCATCTAAGAATCGTATGTAGGGTCGGCATCCAACCATATTGTGATTGTGATTTTCTCTGTATAAAAAAAAAAAATAAAACCAAAATTAACCCTTAAGAGTTTAGTGACAATTTTATAAGAAAAAAAAAAGAAAATTAATTAAGGCTTTAAGAGGATCTTATAGTCTTTGAGGTACTTAAAAAAGCACTTAAACACTTTTAGAACCTCCTTAATAATTGATTAAATTTATTTATTTTTTAATTAAATTTGTCGCTAAATATATTAAATCAGTTTTTTTTTATTTGTTTAATTTTTGGTACACTCGGCGGTCATTTAATTATTTATTTATTTATATTTATATTTTTTCTGTATATACGTTTATCCAATCATAATCAACACACGTACAAAATAAATTGTAATAAAAAAAAATTAATAATTAATAATTAATTAATTAATTAATTAATAATAAAATCGTAATATTAATAAAATCGTAATTATCGTAAAAAAGGAACAATGTTTGCTTCATCATCATTTTACTCGCCCGTCCTCCATCCAACTGTGGAGGATCAGGTCGAATTGGCCAGACGTATATCACATTCGCTAAGTGATATCAGTAATAATTTATCAAAGGGACAAACAATGTATTCGAATAGAAAAAAACGTTCTGTTAAATGGGTACACGAGGGCGGTGAATTAGGTACAGAAAATTTAATTTAATTTTTTTTTTTTTTTTTACGTTTTGTTTTTCTTTTGAGTTTTTCTTTTTTTCTTTGTATTATTATTTTATTTTATTTATTTATTTATTTCTATAAATTGTGATCAAAAAATTAAAAAACAAATTTAAATAATTTTTTATGAGAATATTGTGTTTAGTCTGATTGTTTTTGGTCACAACATTAATGGTTAATCAATTAATTAAGCGATAGCGATAAAAATTATTAATAAAAATATATTTTCCTTTGAAAAAAAAAAAAAAAAAAAAAAACAAAAAATATTAGGCAGATGCTATAACGGTTATTATACAACAATGGAAGAAACAAAAGAGAATGGTGGCAGTGGTGGTATTTATGATCATGATATTGTTAATAAAATGCCATTAAAATTAGTGATGGACCCAAGAGGTCAAGTACAAGATTTGAGTACATTAAAGAAACAAGGTTATAGCTATGAGCCATCAATGTTATCACCAGAAGTTGCCGCCGAAGTAGTAAACGCATTAAATGCTCCAAAAGGAAAAGGTATTTTAATGCATTCTTCGCAAAATAAATGAAATAATTTATATTCATTATTATTTATATATTGATAATAAAATAAAGGAGCCGAACTTTTCGCAAAAAGACGTAAGAAGTCTGAGAAATGGATTATCGATGAGAATAATGCAGCCCATACACGTGTCCAACCAACATACGGTCAAGGTTTGACATATGTTGCGACACCGGGTACACCAACATCAAATTTATCAGCATTTACCGATGTTGGTACACAACGTATACAACAAAATCTTAAACAAAATCAAATTCAGGAGAAATATCAACAGCCACGTGTTAAAATGGTACGCTCACCTTGGGAAGCCGCCTTAGAAACTGGTTACTCTGATAATGCATTTGAAGAGACAACCACCTCGTCCACACAAAAACAAAAGACGACCACATCGACATTTACATCGTCTTCTAGTTACGAGCAATATAGCAGTAATTCAAGTAATTTGCAGCAACAAGTACCTACCGGTTATGGTCAGGTAAAAATTAATAATAAAAAAAAAACAAACAATTCACTTAAATTAATTAAATATTGATTTTTTATTTTTATTTTCAGCAAACACCACCAAGCTATGGTAATCGTGAGCTTGCTTACAAACCAAGTGTACCACAAGGTTGGAAAGCACCGCCACCAAAACTACCAAGTGGTAAGTCAAACTTTTCACAAAATTATAATAAAAAAAACATAACACAACCAAAAAAAATTTATAAACTAGCCAATAAACATTTTTGCATAATATTTTGCTTAACTAATCAATTGACACAAATTTAATATCTAAAATAAACATTAAAAAAAAGAGTATTATTTACCCGGAAAAATGTTCGCACAACAGTCCACAATTTATTATTTCTGGCATGTTCAAGGGCAATTATACACCCACAAACATGAAAACACTATATCAGTTACCATCTACAAAGCCTAAACAACCTTAAACAACTAAATGAGCATGATCGTCCAAATATAGTTAGAACCTTATAAAATTAGAATAAATTTTAGAAAAGAAAATTCCATTATTGGAGTTAATATCACGAACACCCACACAATACCATTCCACGATTTCGTAACACAATTCGTATATTTTCTGGATCCTTAAAACCGTGAACCAGGCAGAGAGTGAGAGATTAACACAAAAATATACAAAAAGATAATAGAAAGAAACCAAAAACAAAACAACAATATTTTCTTTTCTTTTTTTTTATTTTATTTATTCTTAAAAACAAAGATTTGCATCAGCACATTCTCGAACAAGATAATCAACAACAAGAACAATATGATGATGTGGATGAATGTAAAAAAAATATACAAAATACAATAAAATTGGTTGAGGAAAATGTGGACGCATTAAATTTAAATGAATATGATCAGGAGGATAATGAATTGATAAAATATCAGGAGAACGGTAACAGAAGAATGGAACGGTGTAACAATACTGATTTAATAAATGCTAGTAACAATAATCATTTTACACATATTAGTACAAATGAAGAAAATAATCAAAATGAAATAATGGAAAATTGTACAAATAATGATGAAACTGATGAATATAAACCGATACCAGTTAAAGAATTAATAAACACTTATGAGAAAAATTTCTATCCAAAGGCTCTAGATAATTCTTTAACACACAATGATGAAGGCAAGAAATTATATAATTTAAAAACGAATTTACTAACAAATTAATTAAATTAATAAATTATAATAATAATAATAATAGAAAATTTGCTATCAATAGTTCCGCATTTAATCGAACCATAAACTAAAATTAATCCAAAAATATATATATATATATAAATAATGTGAAAATAATATATTTTTATTAATTTGTTTTTCTATAGGCATTTATACGCCACCACAAATCTCATTAAAGGGTTATGTACCACCATCGATGCCTGTTGAAACACAATCACGTCAACAATCGTATCAACAGCAACAACGTGTTGTTACAACGAATCAAACGCCAAATTATCAAACAAAACCAATGGTACAAAGGTCATATCAATCACAGCCACCATCGCAACAGCAACATGGTCTTGGTGTGCCACAACAGCAACAAGTTAGAAATGTATCACCAACACCATTTGGTTCGGCTATTAATTATAAAACGAAAACAATTGATGGCGGTAGTTGTGGTGTGCAACAATCGATTCATCAAAATTTTCTACAAAAACAACAAGTGTTTTCTCAGCAACAGCAGCAACAACAACACCAACAACAACAACAACAGCATCATCATCAGCAACAAAAATCGCATACACCAATCCCAATTGCAACAACACCAATAAATAAAACTTATAGAGATGATACATATATTGGCTCTTATACGCCTACAACACAATTAAATAAAAATCCCCAAACACCAATAAATCCACGATTATCACTTGATTTATCATCATGGGGTAATTATAATACGGCGGCACTTGGTTGGACACAAATGCGTGACTATTATCGTCCAATTACATTTAAAACAAAACAAACGGTAATGCCGTATACTGATTTCTAAATATATATTTAGATATATTTAGAAGAAGGGGATTTTCCGTTTTCGCAAAAAAAAAAAAAAACGATTTATTTTTATTTATTTATTTTTTTTTTTTACTTTCTTGTGTGTGTGTTGCGAAATGAAAAGAAAAAAAAAAAAAAACGAAAAACAAAACAAAAAAATTAATAATAATAATAAAGAAATATTGCTTTAGCGTTGTTTATAATTGAACGCCTGCCTGCTTATATAAATATATAAGAATTAAATTTTTAATTAATTTTTTCTATATGAGAAAAATTTCTAAATTTAAATTTTAATCAAATAAAAGCTTTGCTGTACGCCCTTTCTCTTGACACACACACACGATGCGCGTACAACAAGAAGGATGTGATTAAGTGAAGAAACCACTCAGAAAAGAGTTATCAATTGCGTAAAATTAACAAAAAAGAGAAAATATTTATTTATGAGCTTTTTAGCTTTTTTTTTTTTTGTCATTTTATTCTTCTGTCATACTTTTATCTTTATATAATTTTACACTACTTATATATGTATATAAATTAAACTTTTGAATGGATTGTTTTGTTTTTTTTTTATTTTGATAAAACTATGTTTTGTTTTTTCTCCATAATTTGTTGAAATATGCTATCTGTAATGTCCTCCGGACGACTCTATAATATATATTTTATTTATTTATTAAAAAAGAAAATGTAAGAAAAAATTAAAATGCTAATTACAAACAAACACAATTAATTGATTATGGGTGGGTTAATAAAGTTTTATAAATTTTTAATAATAATAATAATATAGCAGTAAATGGAACAGACAAAAAAATAAGCAAAAATATATACCACAATGGTTGATGAATGGTGGATAGTTTTTTTTTTTTTTTTGGTTAAATAATGTTACACAATCATATTGGCTAAATAAATTATAAAATTTAATAAAAATGTTGCTGCTGCTGTTGCTACTACTACTATAATTGTTGCTGATTTATCTGTAATTGCAGTAATTCTGATGTAATTACATCGCAAGCAAAAACACAAAGAAAAACCGCTTTAAATGAAATAAAATAAAATAATTAAAGGTTTTTTTTCTTATGATTAATATATCTCTGTCTATTATATATATTTAATTATTTTTTTCCTTTTATTGATTTCTGTTTTTAAAATTAATCAAATAAATAAATAAATAAATAAAAAAAAAAAAAAATAAATAAAGAAAATATACAAAAAAAAAAATCTACTTACTTTTCATATATGATTTTAGAACTTACCTGTATTGTTACCTGTTAGACCTTACCTGTGCTGTTAATCGTAGAATATTTACATTGTTAGTAATTTTCATTTGTACAAAGAAACAAATAAAACAAAAGAAAATAAGAAATAATAATGACCGTTTTATCTATTTATACACCTGTAAGTATTCTTTATTTTATTTTATTAGAATTATTATTATTATTATTTTGTTACAAATTTAAATAGAAAACAAAAAAAAAAAAAAAATGAAAAGTTAATCCTGAAAAAGCACACAAACAGTTTATTTTCACAAAAATTATTATTCTTTTTGAATATATTAAATGTTTAAATTTTTTTTGTTTAAACACCTGTGCTCCCCAGAGGCGGTTGATTAGAAAGAATACAAAAAAAAAAAAACATAAACAAATAATAATAATAAATTTATAAAAATGTTGACCAATAGACAACATTTAATATAAGAAATGAAAATGGAAAGAAAAATCGTGAAAATTTATCAATATATAAGGCAGTTTCACGTCCATGACAAAATGTATCATATTGTGGTAATATAACAGATGGTCGATGGTCACCATTCTGCAAAACAAAAACAAAAACAAAAACAAGAAAAATAATAAAATCTAAGAAAATTTAACAAAATAAAAGTATGGTAAGTACTCACCCTTAAATCATCAACATCCGAACGTAAATCCTCATCTGAGTAACCTTTCATTACTTTTGTTGCAACTGGTCCCATATAATTATTAACAACAGCAAATTCCATTAATGATAGAAAAACAAATACCGAACATGATGACATCCACACATCAATCGCTTTAACATATGATACCGGTGGCAGTGATTGTTGTGATTGTGTATTTTGTGTAGCTAATGTTAACAGTGATGTAACACCTAATGTTACACGTGCCGGTATTGCCTCTGGTTTTATCCAAAATGATATCCATGACATGACAACAATTAATGCTGATGGTATGTACGTATGAAATAAATGATAGCCAAGGCGACGACGTAAATTAAAAACAATTGCCAAACAGGTGAAATTACCTGTGCAAAAAAAAAAAAAAAACAGAAAAAAAAACAGAAAAGAAAATTTGAAAATTTTATTTAAAATTCAAAACAACCCGTTGTCTTACCCGTTGAGTATTCAATCGTACAATCAGTTGTATAATTATTTGATATATCCAATTGTGGTAATTCAATTTCTGTATTGACAACCAATGGATCTGTCATATTCCATATAAATACCAAATCCTGTACCGTATGTGACACTTAAAAAATAAAGTGTTTATAAAATTTAATACTAAAATCGAAATTTAATATAATTTAATTAAATCATACAACTTTCAATCATCATCGAACAGATTTGTGTATCATGCGGATACGATTCAAATTTCATAGCACACGACAATACCAATGTTAATCTATACAAATAAAATTAATTATTTATTATAATTAAATTAATGTAATTAGTGACACTCACTTTGACATATATAATAATGTTTTATCATGATATAACCATAAATAATGATTTGGTATGCTCATCTCGTGAAATGTTACTTTTTTTGCATTTTTAAAGAAACAATCGGGACGCCATATATTATGCAGCCAATCAACATCTAATATACGATATTCTTCGCTCATATTTTCTGGTAAACGTAAACGTGGATCACGCCAACTTTGTGCTAAAAAAATGTCTGTAACGTATGTCTAAATTGTTTTTGTTTTTTGTGATTTTCTATTTGTTGTTTTTTTTTACTATTTTTTTTTTTTTTTTTGGAATTTTCTGTATAATTTTTATCATTTTTTGTAAATTAATAATAATAAAATAAAAACAAAAACGTACCATAGACTCCTCATTTATTGAATCTAAAGATAATACAGTCACATGAAAATAAACAATTGTCGGTTGTCCAAGTAATTTTGGTGCACGATTTTTATCATATTGTTTTGAACGTATTGGTAATATATCTGGTAATGATAGGCTTGACTCATAATTTGTTACTAATTCAGCACTTTCGGTGTTATTTCTATTGCAAAAAAAAAAAAAAAAACGAAAAAAAAAAAAACAAAAAAAATATTTGCAAAATTTAATTGAATAAAATAGGTGAAAAAAATCAAAACACCGTTAAACAGGTAGATATTTATTTATTCAATTTTTATGAATTTTCATGCATAAATATTAATATTTAGTTTTTTCGTCTAAATAGAAAATAATTCTTTATCGAAAAACTATTAAATTAATTAATATTTTCTTCAATTTTCTTTCTTCATAATAAAAATAAATAAATATTCACTAACCTGTAATTATTATTATTAATATTATTATTATTGTTATTATTATTATTATTATTATTATTATTATTACTAGATGATGTTAAAACACATTTAATTAAATAACTATTAATTAAAATTATAATTAATTTTATTTCCATATTCATATTTATTATAATAAATATTTAAAAATCCAAAAAAAATAAAACAACACACAAAACACCTAAATCCTATTAATAATTTATTTATTTATTCTTTAAAATTATAATCATTTGCATATTATCCATTAATTATTATTATTATTATTATTTTGGTATAATTTTAACGAGTTTTTTGTGTGTTCCGTTTTTAAAACAATCAAATATATGAGCTCACAATGAAAACATTATAAATTTGCAATTGAATCACAGTGACGTGAATAACATTTAATAACACATTTTATAGATAAAATACACAAAAATATGTAAATATATTCGCTTAGTAAAAAAAAAAAACTCATAAATAATAAAATATTTATTTAATTTAATAAAAAAAAAACAAAAAATAAAACCAACGACACGTTATTAGTGAATGAAGGAAAAATTGTGTAGAAAAAAATAAAACTAACGAAAACTTGATAAGTATACTAAAAGTAGGTAAATATATTTATTTTTTAATAGTAATTATTTAGTTTACCTTTAATTTAATTAAAGTTTTTTTTTTTCTTTTTTTTTTTTATTTGCATTGTCCTATAATAGATTTTCTAAATACATAAAAAAAAAAAATATTGGATTATATATGAAGGTGAAAACCGGGTGTTACTTATATGAATAAATGTTTATATTAAAAAAGACCTCTTGAAATACTTAAAAAATTCTTAAATACTTAAATATATAAATATATATAGTGGTACCTCGACATAAATTGCTCGTATCTCAAAGCTCGTATGCTGTCTGCGAATGAAGAACGTGTAACTCGTGTAAACTGTAGTTCCTTGTATTCCTTGTATCACAAAACTTCCACTCAGCACAAAGCACAATATCACTATGATCGGCGGCACATATCACAAAACACTTGTATATTAGTTCACTCATATCACTATATAGTTGATAATTGATAGTTAATTATAAGTACAGTTTAAAGTCATGAATTTTAATTAATAACATTTCCTTCAAATTGTACTTATAATTAGCTAACAATGTTATTTTTTTTCCTATTTGTTTATAAAGGTATAACTATGTAATCGCTAATAAAATCGTCCATCTAAAATATATGTATATAAAAAATAAGAAAATTTTCTATGGTTTCATAACATCACCTTACCCAGGTATCCATTTATATTCATATCCAGTGTTATAGAAAATTATTAGAAACAAAAAAAAAAAAAATCAATTTTAATTGTTAAAAAACCCAAAAAAAAAAAAAGAAAACAGAAAAAAACAGATAAAAGCATAACAAAAATATGTGTCAAGGATAAATTATTGTAAAAATAAATAAATAATAAAAATCCACATAGTAGTTTTTAAGTCACGAGTAAATCAGGTTGCACTTGTTTGTCACACGTATTTTTTTTAATAAAAATAATAATAGTATGAGATTGGTAATTAGATGATTTTATGTGGTTAATTACTTGTTAATTATTCACTATTGTTAAGTAAATTTATTACTTATATAGAATATAGTACTCACTTACCTGTTGAAAAATAATATTTATCATTTAAATTAAATATTGTTTTTTAAGCGTTATTTAGTTTATTTTCTTTTTTTCTCTTGCAAAAATATTATTATTATTATTTTAATTATTAATTATTATGATAAAACGAATGCACACATTAATTAGTTAGGTAGCAAAAAAGGATATTTTTAATTTATTGACGATGGATTTTTGGTTAAATAATTATTGAATGGAAATACCTTTTTTCGCTTTTTTTGGTGCTTTTGAAAGCTTTTATTTTTTTTTTTTACATCAAGGGCATACATATAGGCCATATATAAATTATGAATAAAATATGTTTTCTTTTTTTATTATATAGTTTTTTTTAATTATTTAATTACAATGGCGAATACGTTATTCTTATAATGAATTTTGAATTTGAAAAAATTTTTAATTAATTATTATTTTGTTATTTTGTTATTTTGTTATTTTGTTATTTTTGATTATTAAATCTCATTATTATTATTAATTACCTTTTATATAGTTTCTTTTAAATAAATGTTTATAAAATAAATAAATGAATATTCGCCATTGGATTTTTTAAGGAATGTAAATTTTATTTTCTGTTTTTTAATTTTAATTAAATAAATTTTTTATTGTTTTGCATGCATTTTATTATTATTATTATTATTATTATTATTATTATTATTATTATTATTATTATTATTATTATTATTATTATTATTATTATTAGTATTATTATCATTATCAGCATTAATAATAATTATATTATTATTATTATTATAATTATTATTATCATTAACAGCATTAATAATATTATTATTATTATAGAAATAAATTTTCTTTTTTATTATTATTATTATTATTTTCTTAACATAAATATATTTGAATAAAATATTTAATTATTTAATTAATTGATTAAATTTAGTAGAATATATATTTGTTTCCTGATTTAGGATAATTATTATAATAAATATAAATAAAATTTTAATTTTTTTTTTTTTAATGTTTCATTTTGCAAAATTCTTTTCTTTTTTTCTTTTCATTTTCTTCTTCTTCTTTTAATCTTTATTTAAAATTTTCTTTTCTTTTGTAAAAATGTCGCTTTCTTTTTTTATAAAAAATCAAATACTTAGGCAAAATTTTTTTATTCTTTCTTTTTAATTATTACCCCAAAAACAACAACATAATGGTATTATTATTTCTGCCCAATTTTCCATCCAATAATTCACTAATGTTTTATATATATATATATATATATATTCCACAATTAATGCAATAGAATAGAAATTTTATTTTATTAGTTTTCGTTTTTTTTTTTTTGCATATAGAAGAAAAATCATAAATTTATTAAATTATATTTAAAAAAGAAAAAAAGAAAAAAAACATTAAATTAAAATTAATGAATGAGTTAAATAAAAAATTATATTTATGTGCAATAAAAATAATATATTATGTTACAGAAATTGCATAAAATTACGCGAAATCAAGGAAAATTACTTTAAAATCACGAAAAATTACACAAAATCACGGAAAATTACATAAAATCACGGAAAATTACACAAAATTACGGAAAATTACTTTAAAATCACGGAAAATTACATAAAATCACGGAAAATTACACAAAATTACGGAAAATTACGTAAAATCACGAAAAATTACATAAAATCACGAAAAATCACATAAAATCACGGAAAATCACATAAAATCACGAAAAATTACATAAAATCACGAAAAATTACATAAAATCACGGAAAATTTCTTTAAAATCACGAAAAATTACATAAAATCACGAAAAATTACACAAAATCACGGAAAATTACATCAAATCACGGAAAATTACACAAAATTACGGAAAATTACATAAAATCACGAAAAATCACATAAAATCACGAAAAATTACATAAAATCACTGAAAATTAAAAAAAATCACGGAAAATCCCTTAAAAAATAAATAAAATAACATTTCTTATATAGAAAAAAATTTCCTCAATTCATAACAAAAGTTCTGCGATAACCATACGTTTATCTTTCTTATAAAAAAAAAACTAATACACACACCCGCACACACAACCTTCAATGTATTTATCGTGTGTATCCCGTATTATATAAATTTATCAAAAAAAAATCAATATAATTAATCAAATTATAGCCGTACATCCTTTTAATCATTGCATATGCAAAAACATTTCACATTAATTGCATTTTTATTATGCATTCATCGTATCTCGTTATTTATTTATTTATTGATTTTTCTTTTTGTTTTGGCATGAAAATATTGGCCAGAAAATTGTATGTTTACCTGTGTTATGCTGTGAATTGTTTTATTAATTAATTAATTAATTAATTAGCATTAATAACATAGTGTATTCGTTATAATTTATATATAAATAAATTATAATTTAAAGCACAATTTTAACGTGCTTGTTTATTATTTTTGGTGGTTTTTTAATGGTGCAATTCTTGTGATTTTAAAGAAAGCGACATTTATTTTCATCATTCTTTAATCATTTTTCTTATTATATTAACCATTCGTTTAATATCTAACATTTATAAATTTCTATATAGTATTTTAATTATAAATTATTTTTAATTCAATATTAATAAATTTTTCCTTTTCTCTTTTATATTTTAATGTTTATCATATATATTTAATAATTAATTAATTAATTAATTTGTGAAAATTAAAATTAAAAATGAAAATAATAATAAAAATTAAAAAATTTTAAATTAATATAAAAAAGCAATTTTATAAAATAAATGTTGCTAGTAATTATCACGATAAATCACGATATTACCGCAACCACAGCCCACAATAAAACAATCAGCATATTATATAGAAATCCTTTTCTAAAATTACTTAAATTCAAAAAAAAAAAAAATAATGTATCACCGACGGTTTATCCTACATATTTCGTTGTTTTTTTTTTTTTTTAAATTTTATTATTTCGCCAAGAAAAAAACAAAACTAAAATATTGCAAAAAAAAAAAAAACGCGATTTATATCGCGACTCTATAAATTCACGTTAATTAAATTTTAATTGAAACTATTTTTTCTTGTTATTATCAAATTCAGTTAGAACAAAAATCACTATTATCTATGAAAGTTTTGGCGTAAGAAATTCTAGATAAAAGCATATCAAAAATAATAAAATAATAAAAAAAAAAACGAAAAACAATTGCAAAAATAATAAAATAAAATTCGCAATCTTATGATAGCAAATTTAAATAGGCTTAATTTAGTTTTGTTATGAAATTTTGTTATGCAAATAAAAATGACAAAAAAATAATAAATAAATCAAATAAAAATAATGAAAATAATGAAATTAATTAATTAAAATTATTAAACTTTTTATTTTTCCTCTTTCTAATCGTACCTGTTGCCGAGACATGATCATCTTCATAACTATCATCGTCATTCGGTGGTGAACTAAAATAAATTAGATTCAATGCTGTATTAGAACGGGCACCTGATGCAGACGATTCTGATGACTCTGTTGGTTCAGATTGTATCGGTGATACAATCGGAGCCGAATTATATTTCAACAAATTAGTATTTTCAGCAGGTCCTGGTGACCGTGATTCCAAACGTGGCTCAGACACACAATTTGAAATTTTCTTTTTCGGCATCTCTGGTGAAATATTTGGGGGTGTTGTAACTGGTGAAGATTGTGGTCTGGATGGTAGTGTATTCGATGCTTGAAAAATGATCTTCTTTAGAGCGAATGTTAAACGGGTGACCTGCTCTTCTCTGCGCCACTCCTCTAGAAGACAAGTTTCACAGATCACTGTTTTACCAAAACGACTTCCTGACCGTTGGCCTGATGAACCAGGATAGACGTAATGGTTTGCTGAGCGTAGAAATTTTTTATCATTATTTGATGGTTGTGGTTTTGGGGGTGTTGGCTGTGGCGGTGGTTTTGGAGGTTCCGCAACCATTTGCTTCGATTGTTTCAATGGTTTTAATGCTGCCTTTGGTTTAGGTGCTGGAAACTTCTCTTGATCACAGTCATATGAACGTTTATCCAAATTATGCGAATTATTTGTTTTTTGCGTAGTTTTCTTGTAACGTACAGAGTTAATACCTCTGCGCATTGCTGCGTTAGGACTTCCATAGCGTACTTGTGGTTCGTCATAGCGTCTCCATTGACCGGCTTCTGTTCCTGGTATTGGTTTTGGTCTGTACCGTGTTACCTTTCCTGATCTTCTTCTTGCTGCTGGCGGTGTCCCTGGTGAATGGGGTGGTACCGCCGGTGCTGGTGGCAATGAAGAAATATTATCAAAGTCCAAAAAAACGTGATCTGGATCGTAACTGCCGGCCGATACACTTCTTTTATAACGCACGGAACCTGTAGATTTTGGAATAGCTCCCTGAATTTTAGCCTTAGCTTGTGATGATTCTGGTAATGGTGTAGTTGGTGGTAGTGGAATTTCATAGATATTTTGCTCAACCACTGGTTCAAAATTTCTAAAACCAGGCATATAATCATATCTAGCCGATGTTGTTGGACGACTTGATATTGTCGCAAGATCATAAGGTTCTTGCCCCTTATAACGCGAATCTAGAATTTAATAATAACGTATTGTATTGTCAAATTGTTTAATTTTGACTTTTTGCAATTTAAAATGACCTTTATAGAATTTTTTAATGCCAAAAACTGGTGTATCAGTGCGATTATACATTGCACGGTTGTAACGTTCCGTTGTCGTTGTCGTTGTGATTGCCGTTGTTATTATGGGCGGCATATCCGTAGTACTTAAGTCGCTACTAAATGTTGTAGTAGCTGTAGGGGTTGGAGCTGTTGGCGATAAATTATCAACTCGACTAGAACACAAAAAAAAAAAACAAAACAAAACCAAAAAAAAATAACGAAAAACAAAACGAAAAAAAAAAAAAAAAAAAAAAAAAAAAAAAAAAAAAAAAAAACAGAAATCACACGAATAATAAGGCGGCGGCAATTAGCCAGCAAAAAAAAAAAAAAAGGTTAATTTTTAGCACAAAAATAATTAAATAAAGAAAAGAAAAGAAAAACTTTTATATGATTTTTTTTTCTTTCTTTCTTTCTTATTTACAACAAAAACTAATAAATTAAAAACGAAAAGAAAAAATTTAAAAAGAAAAGTGTTTATGTTTTTTTTTTTTTTTTTCTTGTTTTTACCAGCATGAAATCCTTTTAAAGCAATCCATAATAGTGAGCAAAATAAAACTTGCCCAAATATTAAAAATATTATATGTAATGTATGTCTGGTACGATTAATACGTCTAAGTCTAATCAAATGATTTATATTTGGATTTTGTATTGGATTTAAATTTATATTTAAATTTGGATTTTGTTGTGGTTGCTGATGTAAATTTGGATTTTCTAATGGATTATGCCGTTGATTATGAACAGGTATATGATTAGGTGGTAAATTTGGATTTAGATTAATTAGCTCCAGCTTTATATCTTTTATTTAAAATAAAAATAAAAAAAAAAGTAACAAAAATCCACAAAACTATTTTTTCTATTTTTTATGCAAATATTAAATAAATCACAAAAAAACAATTATTTTATTAATTTAACATATAAATATTTAATATTCATATATTTATAATAAAATGTTAATATTATAATTATAATTGGTAATAAATAATATATAAAACCAATTAAATAACGTTGTAATTGTGTTATATAAAAAAATTGATCACAAATTAAATTATAAATAATTATAAATTGTTTAAATAAATGTTTTAATATTGAATAATATGCGGGTAATAAATATATTGTTATAATAAATGGTAAATAAAAAAATAAATAAAATATAACATAACAATAACTATAAAATAATAAAATTGTTGTAAAATAAAGTAATATTAATAATAATAATATCATAAATAATAATTTATTTTTAAATTTATATAGAAAAGAAAAGAAATAAAATAAAATAAATAACGATTAATTTGATTAAAGGAAAAATTTTGCAATTTATTGCAAAAAAAAAATAAAATAAAAAATAAATAATTAAAATAAATAAATAAAATATAGAGGAAGATTTTTGTGTTTTTTTTTTTGTTTAAATAAAATTTATGCACATAAAAAAAAAAAAAAGCGAAAGCTAGACACACTTTTTTTTATATATAAAGCACTAGAACTAGCACTTTTTTTTTTTTTAGAAAAATAAAAAAATATTTTAATTATTATTACTGAACTACTGTTGTTAGCAACAAAAATATATATATTTTTTTTTTGCACAAAAAAAAAAAAATTAACAAACAAAATAAATTTAAAATTTAGATTTAAAACTGAGATGATGAAATATTATAAAATTTTGGTTTGATAACAAAACACAAAACAAAAAACTTTAAAACTTTAAAACAAATTAACTATTTTATTTTAATTTGATTTTATTTTAAAATTATTTTTATTTTCAAAAAATATATATTTCTATGTGAAAAATCACAAAGATCAAACAATTAAGAAAACACTTCTGTTTTGGACCAAAGATAACTTTATAATAATTTTGCTAATGCTTTGAATGCAAGTGATTTAGCTAATAAATTAATATTTATGTTTATTTATATGAAACCGATAATCAATTCGGTTTTGTCTTTGTTTTTTTTTTTTTATATGCTTCGTCGATATCTGATTGATTCGTTTATATTTTTTTGTTGGTGTTTTTGTTTTTGTTTTCTTATCCTACTTCTTATATTTTGCTATCATAATGCAATAAAGAAAAGAGAAAAAAAAGGATGATATTAATAATTTTCTAATCGCATGATTTATGTGATCTTGCGGGAGGTGATAACACACATATATTGATATGTTTATATAAATTACACGGACAATATTACAACAACAGAAGCATATTAGTTTATAACTGAAAACAACAATAATAATGTATTAACACCTAAGAGACATTTTCTATATGATTGGAGAAAGTAAATAAACAAGAATGAAATATGGAAAAGAAATTTTCATTTTCTTTATTATCAAAATGATAAATTAGCAAATGTTTATTTTAAGAATAAATAGGAAAATTATTTACATAATTATCATAATTATTCTAATAACAAAAAAAAAAAAAAAATTAACTTAACTTAACAGGTGTTTTTTCATTGTTTATCCATTCAACCTGTTGCCAAAGAAAATATTTCATTTAATTGAATATATAACATTATTACATCTAAGGGTTGTTTTTACGCGTGACATAGAAATAAGATCACACATACAAACGCGAGAAAACTAACCGAAACAAATCCCCATTTTGCGTATGATTTTTGTTGTATCTTAATTTTTGGTGGATAAACAATGTCATGCGCGTAAAATTTCTAATGCGTTAAACCTTGCCTATTTTCATTATATCACATAGTAAATATTATGGTCCAATCATATTTCTTAAATTCGTTGATTCGTGTATTAACGCCACCACTATTGGTAGCGATAATTGTTTTTCTTTTTTTTATACTTTGTTTAAATGAATATATTGGGGGAAAAACAAAAAAACCAACTTGATAAATAAATTCAGTGCGAAAACAGAAAATTTATGCGTCATAGATATTTATTTATATATGCAAATATACAAATAGTACTGTTTTTAGTAATTATTTTTTTTTTTCTAATAATTAAAAATCATCCTGTATACCCAAATATTAAAGCAACAAGGCTAAATTTTTCCATAATTAAATTTTAATGCATTTCATATGCTGATATATTATTGTATTTTGTCCTTGAAATCTTATATATTATTACCAAAAACCATAAGTATTATTGTCTTACATCATGTCTTATAGTCTAATTATCTATTTTTAAAAAGCATTTCTCCTTTAGAAAATTTCCATTAGTTCGCGAATATGATATTAGTAATACATATTGATGTTTTCAAATTTCTAGACTAGAAAGCACTAATGGTATTAAACAATGAACTGTTTATAACAATGTATCAATTAGTGTAATTAATACGTGATAAGATATAAATACACTAAAAGTCAACATAACAATGGAACAAAAAGGATTCTGTCCTTGTACTCAAGGTTAGTTAGGCAAAATAAGATTTAACAAAATAACATGTTGGCGCCTATAATAGTGTCGCCATAAATGTAAATTAATCCAGCTGCTTTTCTAATGATACAATTATTATTGTATAAATGTTATAATTAGATTATAATTATGAAATTTGTTTCAATTAATTAGGTAAATGGCAATTTTGTCTAGATAAATAAATTATTTTTATTTTATTTTATTTTCTTGTAAAAATATTAATTAATTAATTATTTAAATAAATTATTTTTCAAAAAAATCTTCAAATTGGTTTCTATTATATTTAATGTAATTTTCTATTTTAAGAAATGCAATCTGTTAACAGAACGATAATGTCTATATTAAGATAAATATTATCATTAATAAATAAATAAATTCATATAAAATTCCATAGTAACAGTATAGGGTCTTCAATCCAATATTATTATTTACATTTTTCTCTAAATAAATGGTCAGTTTCCTGTTGTCATTTGTTGCTGTTATTATTGTTGACTTATTTCAGTAGAATCAACAATATATATAATGAAAGATTTTTCTACCGTAAAATGTTGGCACAGTAACCATACATAGGCAAATTGTATTTCTTGTGACTTATTATACCTGAACTGTGACATTTTTATAAAAATATATTTTTTGATTAAAAATTACTCGATATATAACTTTAAATTTTTTTTTATTATTTTATGTTGTTATTTTATGCAAAATAATATAAATTTAAAAAAAAAAAGGTTCTGCAATGGTACTAAATCAAAAGTCAGCAAAATACGGTCATCCGCTACCATTTAAACTACGCAAAGGTACACATTACTATATGGAGAATAATGTATAAAATTTATCTTTAAAAAATAACTCTGCTGTTCATTGGTAAAATAAATTAACGTAAGATAAAAATATCACAAATTCCTAAATAATAATAATAATAATAATAATAATAATAATAATAAAAATAATTAATAAAATATTTATTAAGAATAAATTTTAATTCATAAGACAATTCTATATTAAATAAAATTTAATAAATTTACTTTATTTAATTAAATAAATAAAATTATATAGATATGTAGAAGTAAAGTCAAGTAAAGTAAATTCAAGTAAAAGTAATGAAAAAACAATTCAACATTTTATATCCGGTTTCACTTTGTTATTATTACATTTTATGTTTTTGCCTTTATTTCTTTATTATTATTTTTATTTCCTAAATTCATACCTCCGTTACTCTAGTAAATAATATAAATTACAATTATTACATTAGGATTATTATTTAAATATATATATACGTATGTACAAATATTGCGTAATTATTTATTTGCAAATAAGGTAAAAAAATTTTATTACATACAAAAAGTAATTATTAAAAGTTTGTTTATATTTTGTTGCCAGAAGCATTTTCTTCTTTTTGTGTTGAAATAAAATAAGAAAAACTAACATTAGAAAATTTATTAATAAAAATATTTCAATTGTAATTAGATAACTATATATAAACAGGTGAATAATAGGTAAACAATAAATATAAATAAATGAACTAACTAACTAACTAACTAGGTAACTAACTAAATAGCTAACTAACTAACTAACATATAATATCCAAAATCAAAACATTTTCAATAATAATAATTATTAAAATAAGAAAATTATTTTATTATTGAAAGAATAAAATTAAAAGAAGAAAATAACAGGTTGATTAGTTAATTCGATATTAAGCAATAATTGTAAAAATATTGACAAAACTACATAAAATATAAATTATAATAAAATTAATTATTAATAATGACTAATTGGTTGGATTAATTGTGATATTAAGTAAAAAACAACAACGCAAGAAGAAGAAGAAGAAGAAGAAAAAAACCACTTGTCAATGGTGAACAGGTGTAATGAAAAGAAAAGATATGAATAAATAATAATTTTTTCAATAAAATATTGTGTGTGTTTCGATTACAGGATAGTTTTTATAAGAATAACTTATTACCTTATTTCTGTTTTTAATCTTTAATGAGAAGCAATAGATGGAATTAAGATTTGTATACAAACCAAAGGTTACTCTATTAAATTATTTATTATTTTGATTATGCAAAAAATTAGATTTTAGCAATCTTGCTTATAACCTTCGAATTCTAATTTATAACAAATGCTATTGTGCATATTATATCTAAATTTATTCGTCTGTAAAACCTACATGTGTATTGCATTCGCTAATTTATTTGCAAATCAATAACAAAAATTAACCATTATTAAACTTCAATGATAACAAATATGATATTAAGCATTTGTACAAATAAAACATAAATGTAGCATAAAATATTTATTTATTAAAAGCATTAAAAATGTAGAAAAGCAAAAAAGAAAGAAAAAAAAAAAACCTTTTAACTCTTCTACCGGATAAAAATCACAAAAATAAATATATGTCTCCCAGGAATTTTTCGCATACGCATTATGATTATTAAGAAAAGAAAAAAAAAAAATCTATAAAAACGCGAAAAATATTATAACGCAAATATTGCAAACATTTACAAAAAGAAAAAAATATATGAAATAAACATTACGTTTAAGTTCTTTGTTGTTATTAAAAGTGATTTTTTTTCATTTTTGCATATATTTTTTATCAAACGCTGCACATTTTAGTGATTTAAATTTATTATCTCTGTGCTAAATCTTATATGAGAATTAAATTATTATTTTTTCATCTATAAATTTAAATAGGAAGTGTTTTTATTATTGTTTTTATTATTTATTATTTATTATTATTATTTTTGTACTTGTTCTTGTTGTTATTAAAAATGCCATTTAATTATTGAATCTTCAGTACTTGTTGCTAGGTTACAAATACTGTTAACAGTAATTTCATTACTGTTTTTCTCTATTTTATATTTGTAGTGTCTTCAGTGATAATCGGACGTTTAAAAACAAGTTGATTCCGCTATTATAAAACCAAAAACAAAAATATAAAATAAAAAACAGAATATTTATATTTAATTAAAGTAAACGTATTTTTTTACATTTGATTGTTATGTTTTGTTTTTATTATTATTATTATTATTATTTGCAAAAAAATAAAAAGAAAAAAAATAATAATAATTTATTTTTATAAAAAATTTGTGAATAATAATTTCTGTGTATAAAAAAAAAAAAAAAAAAAAAAAAAAATCTGTGTTTTAATTATATGCAATTGGTGCTGTTATTGTTTCTACCTGAATCATCTAAATCATTTTCCTGAAATAGAAAAAAAAAAATAAATAAAAAAACATTGAAAAGAACAAAAAGAACATCTTTGATGATAAATGTAAGTAAATAAATTTATTTTTATAAAAAAAAAAAAACAAATTTATTTATTTATACAAAAGACAAAAAAAAAAATAGTATATTTTTATTTCATATGCAAATGTGTTTATCCGATATAGAAATAATTTAAAGAAAAATAAAAAAAAAAAACAATTTACATACTTTAATATGCATATATTGAATGAAATTAATTAATTATTAAAACGTGATGTGAGACAATCAAATAACATTTATTTACAAATAGATGCAATTTTTGTGTTTTGTTTTCTTTGATTCTATTTGAATAAATTTATTTATTTATTAATTTCACAAAATACAGTCTTATAGAAAATATATAAAAATTATTTGTTATTTTTATTTATTAATTATTATTTGTATTATTATTACTATTATTATTATTATTATTATCATCTTCCTCCACAAGAACATCATTGTTATTATTTATTGTAATATTTTCCATTTGATTGTCATTCAACTGTACAATATCATTGTGATTTTCATCATTATTTACTGCTCTTGATTCAATTAAATTATTATTATTTTGATTATTTTGCGTTATATTATTATTTAAAGTATTATTATTATTATTATTATTATTATTATTGGCACAACGTATACGTAAATCATCAATTTGTTCACTAATTACATTGCCACGTGTTAAATTTTTTGTCATTTTTGACATTAATTGATTACATTCATCCTCTAAACGTTTTAAACGGGCTGCCCTACGTTCGGTATATTCCTGTTCGGTCATTGTTAATATTGTTTTTTTATCATTTTCTTTAATTAAACAAACAGACAATGGTTCCACCACCACATTTATCGGTTTATTATTTTTTATTTCTTCATCTAATTCTAACTGTGATTGTTTAGTACTTTGTTCCATTATTATCATATTTGATGTTGATGGTAAATTTTTATTAAATGGTATATACTCATTTGTATCACTATTATCTGTATCATCATCATCAGCATCTGCGTCCGCATCCTCATCTGGAACATCATTATTATCAATATTTTGTGTTTCCTCCTCATTTATAACCATAACACCGCTTAATCGTAAAAACATTTCTTCTAATGTTTCCTCATATTTATTACCATTTTTACCAATATTTTTACCACCCATTACTTTATGACTTGAATTTATTTTCGATAATTTTTTTACCTCTGTTGATAATTTTACAGCGTTATTAGTACCGCTGCTAAAACTACTATTACTGCTGCTGGTACTACTACTACTACTACTACTACTACTACTGCTATTGCTACTACAATTATTATTACTTCCTTTTAATAATTTTGGACGAGCTCCCAATATTTTATTTATTGGTTTTTTATTTGAATTTAACGTTTTATTACAATTTATATGTTCAAGACTATTTTCAACAATAACAACGGCCGCCTGCTGTAATTGTGGTAAAATTGTTGTAGTCGCCGTATATACAGGTGCCGGCTGTATTTGCAAATCATTTTGTAAAAATATTTCATCAATTATATTATTTGTATTTGTATTTATTTCAATATTAATTAATTTTTTTTTCTCATTATCATTATCGGAATCATCACTTATTTGCTCATCACCTGAGTAACCACTCTCTGCTGAATTATTTATCATATTTGTTTCATCAAAATTATTTTTACTACAATTACCATTCTCTGTTTTATTATTATCATTATTATTATTATTATTCGCTTTTAAATCATTTAATTTACGTCCGGCAAATTCTTTTTGTAAATGTTTCCATTGTATTTCCGTTTCGTTATTTTTCTCACGTGCCATTGTCCACTTTTTACGACAATATTCTAATTCATCTTTAAGTTCGTTTAATAGTCGACGTTTTTGTTGTAATTGATATCGTAATATCTGTTCGTTTGTATGCAATTGACGATGTTGTCGCTAAATAATAATGAAAAAAAAAACAAAATTTAAATCAAAAATATCTAATTTTTTTTCCTACAACAAAGAAATTTTATTACCTGCATACGGCTTACTAAATGCCATGTTTTAGTCAATTCAAGACTGACTGCACCAAGACGTTTCTCTTGTGTATTTAAACGACGTTCCAAGTGTCCATTTAATGTTTTCAAACGAGTCGTCTCTTTTTGTAGTGATTTCTTTTCCAATATTAAATCCTTTAATTTAATAAATGTTTTACTTACACTCAGCACCAATTCAGTACCGTTCGGTGTTTGGACAGACTTGTAACAATCTTCTGCTTCTCCATTTTCCTGAAAATTTATGATAATTTTAACAAAAACAATTACAATAAGAAAATAAATAAATAAATGTAATTTAAATAAAAACTTACAATAAATGGTACCTGATTAACCTCTTTATGATGTCCCAACAATTCTATAAGTATTCGCCATACTTTTGGTAAATTAAGTATTATTTCTTCTGTTGACGAGACACTAGATCCAGTTGGATTTTCCTCTAATTTTGTCAAATCATTTGATACGGTGACAACATTATTAATATCGACAACATTCGGACAACATTCTTCATTTAATTTACCAACTTGTGCAGTCTCCTCTGCCTGTTTTACCAAATCTAATAATAATTTTGGTAAAGCGGATGCACCACCAGTTGATATTTCACTAATTGTCATATCATTTATAAGATCACGATTCTCTTCTAACACTTGTGTTAAACGATCAATATTTAAACATTTATTATTACTACTAAAGCCAATCAACATTTGTGAAAACATCTTTTTTTAAAAAAAAAAAACAAAATATTAAAATTAATAAAAATAAATAGATTTTAATTAATCATAATAATAATAATAATTATGCTGATGTTTAATGAATAAATCATCGATAAATATTTACTTACTTTATTTATAATTAACATTTCATCTTGTAATTCTTGTTGTTCTGACTTTGTTATAGTAAATTCCTGTTTAATATTTGTTAATTCAGTATTTGATGTTTCTAATTCATCTTGTAAATTATCTGTATGTTCGGTTAAATTTTTATTTCTATTAAAAGAAAAAATTGAAGAAAAATTAAATAAAAAAAAATAATAAGCAAATAATAAAAATTTCTAAAATTCACTTTTCTAATTCATTTTCCAATTGTTGTTTTTGTTCGGCAATTTGTCGCATCATATTTTCCCTTTCAATTGCACATACTCTAGCCCGTTCCTCATATAATGTACGTAAATTTCTTATATTTGTCAATTGTTTATCATATTCTTTACGTAAATTATCTGACATTAATTTTAATTCACGTTCACCAAGTGACTCCTCAATTTCATTTAATTTACATTTAAGCTTTAAAAAAAAAAATATTCATCGAAATTAGATAGAAGAAAAGCAAAAAAGCAAAAAATAAAAAAATATTTTTCAATTAATTTTACCTGATTTATTTGCTGTTCACGTATTTCAACCATTTCTTTACTTATTTTAATTACATCTTTTAATGATTCTACCTGTTTTTGTACAACAGATAATTCATTTGTTAATGTTAAACATTCAGCATTTGATAATTGTAATGATAAACTTAAATGGGCAATTTGTTTTTTTAACTTTAAATTATTATCACCATTATCTAGTGGATTTTCTGTAATATTTATTGAATTATCTATTTGATTTTCTGTAATATCAATTGTATTATCAATTGAATTTTCCGTTACATCCATTATATTATCAATTGAATTTTCCGTTACATCCATTGTATTATCATTTTCATTTATTACAATATTATTATTCGGTGTATTTTCTAGATTATTTTCATTATTTATACAATTTTCAATATTAAATGTTGTTAAAAATTTTTTATCACTTATATTTATATTATTTTCTTTAATTATATTTAATAATAATTCTTTATCATAACGTTCATTTAACATTTCCATATTAATTTTATTTAATTTTTTTTTTAATAAATCTATTGCTAAATGTCTTTCTTCACGTTTTTTATTTAAATTAAATTTAAATAAATTTAAATTTAATTGATTATCACTTAAATTATTATCATTTATAATTGTTTGTGATGATGATGATGATGATGATGATGTTTGTTGTTGTTCTTGATTATTATTATTATTATTAATTGAATATTCACTTATAAATTTTTCAATTATTGTATTATCTGTTGATTGTTCAACATTAATAATTGTATTATCAGTTAAATCATCACTAATTGTTGTATTATTATTATTTAAATTTTGATTATCCATTTTATTATCGGTATTTAATTGATTATTAATTGTTGAATACCAAATATCTTCTTCTTCGTCTTCTTCGTATTTATCTTGTTTTATTTCCTCTTTATCATATAAACACTTTTCAACGTTTAATTGTTTCTGTTCACCGTTGGTAATTATCGTATTATTATTATCATTATTATTCTCCACTGCGTTTATGGAATTATCAATGCTGATGGTATTATTATTATTAATTGTCCTACTGGTTACTGTGTTACTCGTTGTCTTACTGGTACTAATGCCATTTGTATTTTCTTTTAAATTACTTTGATTTCCACCCATTATTTATATAGTTTTATTTTTTTCTTTTCTTGTTTTAATTTAATAATTTTGTCAAACAACAACAAACAGGACACAAAAAAAAAAACAAATTCGCGTATAAAAAATTCCTTTGTTATTATTAAGCGTTTAATCTAATTTCGCGTTATTTTATTATTTTATTTTTTTTCACGTCTTAACAATACAAGTATAATTCCTCTTGTGAATTTTCACAATTTTTCATATAATTATAAAATTGTTTCTTTACTTATTTTTTTTTTTTTTTTGTATTATTTTTGACGATGATGATGATGATGATGCTGCTATTCTTCATTCAATTAATTTCATTCAAATTTGCTTTTTCGTTCTCTGTTACTGAATTTAACATAAGAAAAAAGTAAAATATATATATATATATAATTTAGAAACAGAAAAATGAACTCCCCGATAAAATTCAAGAAAATTCTATAAATAACATTTTTTTTTTTTATAATATTTCCTTGATTTTCTTTATTCCTGATCGCGGTCGCGATCACTTGGCTCTGCGTATGCATAAATATATGTGTGTGTGTGTGTTTAGTAGCTTTACTACTGTCTTACAACCGATCATTTGTTTTAAAAATAACTTCTTTTTTCATTTAATTTCTAAATAAAATCAAGAATAATTTTATAAAGAAAATGCACAGCGCAAACTAATGAAAAATTGCTTTAGTTTTTAAAAGAAATAAAATAAAAAAACAAAAATTTAGTAGAAACTGATGAAATCAATTTTTGTTGGCGAATTAAATAATTTCATTTATTTTCATATAATATGACCGTCAATTATTTATTTGTACTTGTTGACGATATTTCTATTGTGCAGGTGTAATAATTTCTACTGCATTTATTTATTGTAGACAATCTATCTATACGAATAATTTCTAGAAAAACATGCGTTATATTACGAAAGACCAAAAAAATGCGTTATAAATATTTATATGTATGGTAATTTTCCATTATTTTGATAAATAATAAACAAAGAAACATCAACAGAATCCTTACAATCAGAATTTCTATTCTTAATTGATTATTCTCTAGTCTTGACAATGAATTTTTTTGATTCATAATTTTTTAAATAAATATTTTTCAAGTGAAATGTAAAATGATTATTATACGATGATCTCATTTTGAAATTTATTTTATTATTATTAAAAACGTATATTTTCTCGTAATTTCTTTTAGAAAATGTATTTTTTTTTTTGTTTCTTTGTGGCACGGAAAAAACAAAGGAAAATATTGTTATTTTACGCTTAATTAAAATTTATATATATTTGTATATATAATAATAATATCCTTATTGCAAAATAAATTAACCAAAAAACACTTAAAAGAAAGAAAATTAATAAAGACCAGGCGCCTGCATCGATTCTGCTTATAAACAAAGAAGAATAAAACTAAAACCATTTTAATCGTTTTAATGACTTTTGTAAAAATAAATATTCTTTCTTAACATTGAAAAAAAAAGAAGGTATTTTCCTTTTTTTAATGAAAGTTTGAAGAACTCTGATACAATTAAAAAAACGTTATTTTGCGTTTTATTAAAAATAAAAAAATTTCTGTATTTTGTTCTTTGCGTTATTTTTCTTGTTCTTATCGTCGATGATTGCTAAATTGCTTATTTTTTTTTGTAGGTGTATCTTGCTGTTTATATTTAATTCTCATACATAAACATTATTTTTCCAGGGATTCTACTTACTGTATATTATGCAGGAATCTGTTTAAATTATAAAACATCGCAGTAATAATAGAATGTTATAATTTACGTGGCAATTATTCTGTCTAAACATAGAAAATAACACGTGCCCATTCTGATGATATACCTTCGTTTTTTTTTTGTCTGCGATTATGTTTTTCTTTTTCCTATTTTTTTTTTTTTTCAATATTTTGTTTTGTTATTTTCTATTTTTAACATTAATTGGATGACAAACTACCTTTTGTACGTTGCTTAGTCATCGTATTTACCTTTTATTTATTCAAACGTAACAAAAATTATAATAATAATAAATTTGCAAAATAAAAAAAAATAATACAAATCGAAGGCATGAAATAGATAGACCGTAAAATTCATAATAATTTACATTTATAGATAATAATAATACGCATAGATTATAAAATAATAGGGATGATAATAGGGATAAACAATTTGGCAAAAATAAAATTATTTTGCACATCAAAATATATCTTATACATTTGTTTGTTACAATTAAAAATAATAAATAATCGTGAATAATTTCTAATATTCTTGTGTTGAATAATATAAATTGGCTGTAGATGGCTGTAGAAAATTCATATCGTTGGTTCGATTTTTAAATATAATTCGTTGTTTTCTGTAAATAAATAAAGATGGCATCAGTTAAGTTAATAATTTTAATTAAAAATTAATTTTTTTACTTTAAAGTAACTTGGTGATAGTTTTATTAAAAAGAATTAAACAAATTTTAGTTTTAATTATGGAAAATCCCTTAATTTGTTTTTTTTTTTTGGTATTTTTGATCTTGTAATTATACCATTAATCGATATGACAGAAACCGTGTACAATATAAAATGGCTGATAGTTTAAACATAGCCGGCCATTACTGTCAGTTTATAATTAGTCGTTCATTTAAAACCAAATATAAAATATAAAATAAATTAAGAGAAAAATAAAAATACAAAAAAATGCCATTGCCTTTGGCATTGCAGAAGAAGTTAAAGACTCGTGGTATAATTGAGGGTGGTGGTTCGATTGCAAAAGTTAGAAAGACTAATCGTTTGGAAATTCACGAAGAGATAATAGCAGAAGACTATGATGATAATAATGACTTACAGAATTTTGAATACTATCCGCGTAAGAAACGCGATGAGATAAATTCGTGGTCAGATCGTTTAAAAAAACGTATTATTGATTCTTCTAATGGCTATAAATCCTGTAAAAATAAGTATAATGTTTACCATAAATGTACAACATATTGTATAACCAGATGGACAGAAGGTTACAAAGAGCCAAAACCATCTATCAAACGACGATATGAGCGTTTGACCAAACTCTATCCGCTACCAAAAGACTGGCAACAAATGTACGATTGTGCCTTTGGAATATATTATTTTTACAACTTAAATGAGGATGTCGTTTCATGGCTGCCGCCACAACATCCACAGGCTGTGATTACTAAATCGGCTGGATTTCTTCGTAAAGAAATTGACGATTTATTACAATTAAACTGTAATAATATAACTGATGACTACGATATACAATCACTGACAAATAAACAGCAGCAGACAGTTGAGAATACACCATTGTTACTAATAAATTCTCATCAGCATCAATTACAGCAACAGCAACAACAGTACCAACAGTTGAAGCAACACCATATGCAACAGCAGAACATAAAAGATAATAACAATAAATATAAACGACAAAATTCCAACGGTGATATACCATTAGCGAAAAAAATAAATCCATATCATAAAAATGATAAAAAATTTTTAAAGAAAAATTTATTATTATCGGAAAAAGTTGATCCGATGGATCCATCATCATATTCAAATGTGCCATTAGGAAATTGGTCAGCTGGTTTAGATAATAAAAATTCAGATGATTTGGTAACGACCGGTGAAACAGGAATAACAAACGGCGTTGGACAGCAAACATTATCAGGAAGTGCAAATAAAATAAATAAGAAAAATTTCCATCCAAATAATATTG
This sequence comes from Ptychoptera contaminata, assembly GCA_963942525.1. Classification (NCBI taxonomy): domain Eukaryota; kingdom Metazoa; phylum Arthropoda; class Insecta; order Diptera; family Ptychopteridae; genus Ptychoptera; species Ptychoptera contaminata. Next base: position 3,432,324 of record OZ012640.1, on the reverse strand, counting down.
TTGTGAAATTAGTGAAACCGCAGCAAACAAATCAACAACATGAATAATTTTATAATTTTTATCTGATTTGTTGATTTACCTGTATTTTATTGTTATCCAATATGTTTTAAATAAATTTATTAATTATGAGCAATAAACTGTTGGTTTTTGTTTTCGTTTTTTGAAATTTTATTGTTTCCGCGCTTTTACTTTTTGTTTTTATTTTTTTTCTCTGCAGCGGATCGCATGTTCAACTGTGATTTTTCTACTTTTCTTCTTTTTTTTTTGTTTCTACCTATGATTGCCTATCGTCTATTTTATTTTTGGGGTTAATTTTTTCGTGGTGGGCACCAAATTCTAACAAATCTTTTACTTGTTTTTTTTTTTGTTGTCATAACAATTCAAAAGTAAAAAGAAAAAATCAATTTTTCTATAAACAAACGGTATTTTAGATGGAATAACTTATTTTTCACGAAATTTTACCTCATTTATGTTTGATTATTTGTAACGAAAAGGTGCTAAAAGTGTCGCTTGGTGATTAATTATATTCATTTTCATTGGATTGAACCAACTTACAGAAAAACGGTAACATTATTGGTTTTCTTATTTAATATATGAAAAATGGTAATTTCTTTTTGTTTCCAAAAAAGTGTCTTTGTTTTACCTGAAAGCAAAAAAAAAAAAAAAAACGTCTAATTTTCATAAAGATGACATCAGACAGTAATAACAATAATAATAATCAAAATAATAAAAATGATTTAATGTTGCAACAGGGAGGTCATCAACATCAACAACAACAGCAGCAGCAGCAACAACATCACCATCATCATCATAGTAGCTACGATGAAATTGATTTACTTAAATTAGAATTGGATGATGAGTCGCGTAATAGGTGATTTTATCTAAAAACAAAAAAATTAAAATTAAAATTAAGAAAAATTTTCATTTCACAAAATATTTTATTTTTATGATAGAAATATGTCACAGTCTAAGTATAGCGATCTGAATCGTCAAATTGATTTATTTACAAGTACAATGGACGAAAGTATTGTTAAACCAGAATCAAAATATGATACATTAATAATCAAGCAAAATTGTGTTAATGAAACGTTATTGAATCAGGTGTGTGTTTGTTTGTGTTTTAATTTTTCATTATGGAAAATTATCGAATTTTCTTTATGATTTTTCATATTGTTTTCTTATTTCTCGTTTTTTTTTTTTTTCGCTGTCCAAACATAGGTGAATGATGCTAAAGAGAAATTAGCAAATTTATCACAATCATTGAAAAATTTACAAATTTGTGGTAAAGGTGAGTGTTAATCAAATTACAAAAAAACAAAAAACAAAAACCATTTACCTATTTTCATTTTACTTTATATTTTATTTAAAAAAGAATGTAATTTAAATATGAAGGATTTAATTATCGATTATAATAGTATAACAAAGGTAAAATCATTTTTATTTACTAAACAAGAATTAAAAATTAAATATTTTTTCTTCTATCTAATATATGTATATATAAACCAGGGTGAATTAACAAAAGAAGTAAAACGTTTTGAACGTATGCAAATTGATTTAAAAAGTAATTTAGATCGTTTACAGTGGCGTCTTGATTGTGAATCAAAGGTAAAAAAAAAAAAAGAAAAATTTTTAATGTTGCAATAAGTGTGCAAATTATTTTAATTATTATTATTATTTTATTTATTTATTTTATAACTAGGTTTACTATAATCTTCTTGATCAATTTCAAAAATTACAAATTGAATTATATTATTTACAAAATTTGGGTGATAAATATGCATTACGTGGATTATGGTTGCAGCAGTAATAGATTTTTAAACAAATTAATTGACAAATATTTTCACAATTCTAATCTAAAAAAAAGACAATTTAATTTAATCCAGTTTATATATATATTCTTTCAGAGATGTTTTTTCTTTAATTTATTTGTTTTTACTAATTTCGCGTTACACGTTACACCCACAACATATGTATATGCTGATCACAGAAAATGCTTTTCGTAGATTATATATATATATCAAAATTTATTTATTACTTTTCTGTAGTATTTAATGCTGCTCAGTGGATAAAACAGAAAAAAAAAATAATAATAATAATAACAATAAATAAATTAAATTTCCTTTAGTTTTTTTTGACTTTATTAAAAAAAAATAAAACGAAAATTTATAAATAATTAACCTTAATAACACTGTGTTTTAATTAAACAAAACAAAGAAAAAAAAAAAATGGGACAATTTATTTACCAATTTTTGAAGGTTTTTTTTTATTTTTCCGTATTTTGATCGCGTGATTAGATGTAATATACGCAAATTATTATGTTTTCCATGTTATTTGATGGGTGGGTTGTGCTTTTTGTTTTTGTTTTTTTGCTTCTTTTACGTTGATAATAAATATTTTGATGACTATTCGATAATTGCAAATTTACCAAAAAAATAAGAAACGATAATAAAGTATACTAGAAAATAGGTTTGCAAACACTGAATTTACCAACAAAATGTATTTAAGTGTTAATCTGCTGACCAAAATGGTTTTAAAATCGAAAGAGAACTCGAAAAAATGAGTAACATGTACGGATGTACGATACATTAATGTAAGATATAAAGATATATTCTGCTATCCAGCAGAAAACTCTGTCTGTTTGACAAAAAAAAAATAAAAAATCAACATCAACAAGTTACATGGACAAAATCGTATTAGTTGTACCTCGAGAGAAAAATGTTTGCCTACCGCTGATTTAATAAAATACATACGAGTAAGAGCGATTTCTTTTAGCAAATATAAAAATAAAATACCATAAGGATTAATAATAAAGTAAGGGGTAATAATCCTTATCCATAGCAATTGAAATTTCATTAAATTTTAATATATATATATATAAATATTGCTTCATTTCATTTGCTGTTTTAATTTTACCTTCGGCAACCTGTGCAGACACCGTACCGTAGTTTTTTTGGTAATTTCTTTAATTACCAATGGGCTAGTTTTATATTTCTTGGTTTTTTTTATTTTATTTTAATGTCCCATGTTAATTAATATTTTTTTTTTTTTCATTTTCTTTTAATCGTTTTTATTTTATTTTTATGTACTATTCTCCTTAATACTTACCTGGATTCCTAATTATATTTTGCTGGTTATTTTTTTTTTTTTTGTTAATACTTTAAAAGGGTTAAATGACAAAATGCAATAAAAGTTAATTGAGAAATGTATTAAATAATTTAATTTTAATGTAAAATAAACGTGATATGAGGTTATATTTGTACCTTATTTTAAAGGGTTAACTAATTCCTTTTCGTTTTTTTTTTCTTGGCATATTCTTGATTACAAATATAAATTTCATTTATTTTTATTACATTTAAAAACAAAACAAAAAACAGAAAAAAAAAATGTTTCATTACCCCTGAATTGTTTTTTAATTAATTACGTTTTGATTCGTTAATTCTTTTAATATTATATTTATTTTCTATTTTAATGGTTAACATTAGTATGGTAATTATGATTAGAATATATAAATTTTGTATATCTATTTTTAATTCATTTTTAATATATATATATTTGTTAGAAAAACAAACAAACAAACTATATACAGGTAGCAATGACTGTTATCGACATAAATATGTAATATGTAAAAAAAAAAAAAACAATAAATTATTAATTTAATAAATTTTACCACCCACTAAATACAAAGAAATATTTCTTTATTTTTCATTTAACAAAATCTAATTAATTTTATTTTGTCGATTTTAAATCATTTAATAACATCAACTTCTTACCATCCTTACTATTATTATTATTATGATTTGCAATTTATTTTTGCAATAAAATGTAAAAAAACGAAAAAAATATATACACAAGAATTAATTGAAAATGATGAAAATATAAATATTTATAGAATGGTGGGGATTTTAAGGTGGTAAACATCGCATGTGCTGTTTATCGTTTTATTTCTTTGCTGTTACATTTATTTCACAAAATGATACAAAAGAAATGAAAATTAAAATTGATAAAAGAAGAGTAGAAGAAGAAAATATACCGCCAACAGCCAACCAAACAACCAACCAATTAACGTTTATAATGACTTGTGCAAAGGTGTTTTTCTTTTTTTTTTTTGCCAATTCTTAATTACATAAAATATCAAATATATTTCTATTTATATAAATTATACACAAGTGTTAAACGATTTTATTGTACATATTTTTGCTTTTTACCTTTACTTTTGTTATTTATGTTAATTAATTTTTAGTTTTTCTTTTTTTTTTTTTATAATATGAAAATTCAACAACAAAAATAATCTGTTTTCTATCTGTTCTAGCAAATTATCAATTGTTTTTTGTTTTTTATCTTCTCGTTATGTTTTTGTTTTTAGCACGTGGGGGTTAAGAAAAAAATGATAATTTTATTTATTCTTAATATGATAAGTAGTATAATTATTGTCACACATATAGTGTTAAGTGTTTTATGCTGTGAAAAATATACGTATGTAAATGGATAAATTAATAAATTAATATTTATTTTTATTTATTTTTTGTTTTTACACAATTTGTATGTCGCTATTTTATTTTATTTTTTTTTGGAATATCTCACCCAATGGTTATTAGCTGTTAGTAGAAGTAGTAGTAACGATGTTAGGATGGTAACAATATGTTTATATTGCTTTTGCTAAATCAACATATATATATATATTGTTGTTATTTTGTCGCAATTTTTATGACTATTATGTGCTTATGACATCTGGTGCTGTGTTAAACGGTTATTGTGTTTTGTTTTTATTTTTTATTTTTTTGTATACATTTTTAGTATCTAATTAAAATAAAACATAGAAGCTTTTCACTTATCTCTCCACTATTTTTACGAAAAAAAAGAAAACAAAAAAAAAAAACATTATTATATTTAGAAAAGACAAAATAAAAAAATGTCTTTCTTTTTTGATTAAAGTTTTGGTTCGGTCGATGGCATTAAAATAAATTTTGTCAAAAAGAAAATAAAGGGACCACAGATAAAACAGGTGGATGGATTAACTGAAGGTACTAGATACTGTTGTGATCCAAAATCGATCACAACGAATTTATATATATTTTTGATTAATTTTATATTTTTGTTTAATTATTTTAATTTGTTTTATATTTGCCAACACCATGAGGTTTTAAATTCTATGTTTTCTAATGCATTCTCACGCTTATACATTTCATAATTTTCTTGTTGCATTTAAGATTGGCGCATTGCACTATTGTAATCCGAATTTGTTTAAAACGCATTTATATTTTATATATTAATTTTAAATATGTTTATTAATTATTAACATTTGCAACATTGTTATGTCTAATTCTTGTTAAAACATTTTGTTATTTGAGTAACAACTCTATTTAAGATGCATTTTGCTACGCGTAAGAAATGGCCACTCAGCATAATTAATTATAACGGTTTTCATCTTTATGCAATTCGTGGGAATTGGCCATACAGCATTTTTAAGTAAATATTAAATTGTAATGTAAAATATTATAGACTTGGAATGAATAATTAAAGTCCAAGATTCACATTCGTTTCTCGATATCTTCCCGTGACGGTCTCTCTGAAAATATCCATTCAAAAACCACAAACCAGTTTCACGCAAAAATAATCTTAAATTAATAAAATTAAAGTTAAATTTTACAACACTAGATATTGTTATATTACATATTATAAATATATTAAATACAATTAAATTAAATACTAATAAACTAAATATTATTGAACTAAATACAATTTTGTAAATCAGTTAAAATTAACTAAAATATTGAATAATAAATAAAAAATATTATAAGAGGTGAAAGTACTGTGTTTTTACTAAATCGACGATTAACCAATATTATTATCGCTAAAACTATAAAATAAAATATATAGTCCCGTTTATTACATTGGTAAAATACCATTACAAAGGGTCAATTATACAAAATTGGTGGCAGCGGAAAACCAGGCAAAAAGAGTTTGTTTAAAAAGAAGTTGAAGAGTGAAAAAGTTATTAAAGAAGCAGTGAAAAACCAGACGTAGTTTGTTTAAAAGAAGACGAAAAGTGAAAAAGTTATACAAAAGAGAAAATTTTGTATATAAAAATAATAAAGTTATTAAAGTGAAGATTAATCGTCGTAACAGCTCTTGCCTTAATCATTTTAATAGTGATTAAAAACCAAAAAAAAATATTAAGCATAGTTTTCAATAAGTGCGTGAAGGTGACATAACAATCAGTTCAGAGAAGTTATTGATCAGCATCAGCAGTCATCTTACTGGAACTCATCGTTGGATTCATCACTGAACCAAGGGTCATAGAAGCAGAATTTGACAACGCGGAAGCTACAAGTATCAATGTTATTCTTACATTTGTTGATGACAGTTTGCCTTGCGTAAGTCCTAGAAAATTAAGTTTTAATATTTTAATTTCTTTTGAATGGAAACAAGAGGTGCAATTACAAAACTATCGAAATTAGCAAAATTAGCTTCTCCTAAAGAAAGAAAAGAAATAAATAAAGAAAATTTAATTAATTTAGAAAATAACAAAACTAAAATTAATCTTAATGACGCGTTAAATCTTGTTAAAGTATTTGAAGAACCCGGGAAAGAAAATTTTCATTTATTCGTTAGTCAAGTACAGACAGCATTGTCACTTGTCGGGGAAAAAAACGAACCAGATTTAATTCGAACAATATGTAATACAAAATTAAATAGAAAAATTGCTTACGAAATATTAGGTGAAAGGTTTACTAAATGGAAAAATTTAAAAAATTATTTAGAAAAAAATTGTTGTAGTTCAGGAAGTAGAAATGAAGTTAATTATGCATTTTATAAAGCTAGCCAAAGGGCTAACGAATCGTCAAAAGATTTCGCGGATAGATTAAAAACAATTTTAAGAAAATATTTATTAAAAATAGCACCTAACAATTTAGATAGCACATATAAAACTTTGTATGATGCACATTATGTTGACATGTTAGAAATTTATAGATATGGATTAAGAAGTCGATTAGCTAAAGAAAGATTAGCATCAACCAATTGTAATAACTTAGAAAAAGTAGCTGATATAGCAATAAATGCAGAAATTGAAGAACTGAATAATTTAGGGGAAAATATTACAAAACCAGATAATAATTCTAACATTGAAATCAAAGATGAATTAAATAATTTAAAAGAAATGATTAAAAATTTGCAAGTAAATAATAATAACAATAATTATAATAGAAACAATAACTATGAAAGAAATGATTTTAATCAAGGTAATTCAGGAAGAAATGATTATAGATATAATAACAATTATAGAAAACAAACAAATTATTTAAAACAAACAATTTATATGATTTAAAACCTAATTTAATATCAGATCCAATAGATACTTCTAGGGGAAATGAAAATTAGTGGATTAATTGCAGAAACAAAAACTTTAGGTGTAGTTCTAATTGATATCTCTATAAATAATTTAAAATTCAAACATTAATTCCATGTTCATCCAGCAGACAATAACTTAGATTTTGATGGTATAATAGTCAATGACTTTTTTATAAAATATGATGTAGATTTAAAATATTCAACAAACGAAATAGTAATTGAAAATCAAACAAATTAAATGTTTTAGTAAAAATTCAATAAATATTCCAGGTTGTAGTGAGAAAATTGTATATGCAGATTCAAATAATATTGAAGGATTATGTGAAGGAAAAGAATTAGATAAAGGTTTATATTTAGGCAATTGTATTACTGAGGGTAAAAATAATAAATGTTGTGTAGTAAGCATAATTAACTTAAATGAAAATACAGTAGTTATTGAAAACCCAAAAATTAAATTATATAATACAAACAATGAAAATAAACATACATTTGAAATAATAAAAAAATGAAAATAGATTAGTAGAGATTGAAAAATTATTAAAATTAAATCATTTAAATAATGTAGAGAAACAATCAATTACTAACATTTGCTACGAATTTAGCGATATATTTTATTTAAAGAATGACAAATTATCTTACACAAATGCAATAGATCATAACATTACAATAAAAAGTGACGTAACACCAATTAATAAAAAACCTTATAGATTACCTTTTTCTCAAAAATCAATTATAGAAACTGAAATAGGAAAGATGTTAGATGAAAGTATTATTAGGCCATCAGTTAGCCCATGGAATTCACCACTTTTAGTAGTTCCTAAGAAAGAAGATAGCAATGGAAATAAAAAATGGAGAATAGTTGTAGATTTCAGAAAAATTAATGAAAATACAGTAGGTAATGCTTTTCCTTTACCAAATATCACAGAAATATTAGATCAGTTAAGAAATTCTAAATATTTTAGTACTTTAGACTTATCTAGTGGTTTCCATCAGATACCAATGAATCAATTAGATAATTAGATGGTCATTACGAATTTAATAGAATGCCTTTCGGTCTAAAAGGGGCACCGGCAACGTTTCAACGGTTAATGAATACGGTTCTAAGCGGGTTACAAGGACTAAAATGTTTTGTTTATTTAGACGATATAGTAATTTACGGTTCATCTTTATCAAACCATAATGAAAAATTAATAGATATTTTTAAAAGATTAAGAAAATTTAATTTAAAATTATAACCCGAAAAATGTGATTTTTTAAGAAAGGAAGTTAATTATTTAGGTCATATTATTACTGAAAATGGTATCAAACCAGATCCCAGAAATATTTTAGCTGTTCAAAATTTTCCAATACCAAAGAAAGAAAAAGATATTAAATCTTTCATAGGTTTAGCAGGATATTATAGGAAATTTATTAAAGACTTTTCAAAAATAGCATTATCATTTATCAAAATTATTGAAAAAAGATGTTAAATTTATATGGACTGATGAGTGTGACAAAAATTTCAAATTATTAAAAAATTATTTAACAACACCGCCAATTTTACAATATCCGGACTTTACAAAAGAATTTATCCTTACGACAGATGCTAGCGATAAAGCAATAGGGGCTGTTTTGTCACAAGGTGTTATAAATAGTGACCTTCCAATTGCTTATGCAAGCAGAACTCTAAATAAAGCGGAAATTAATTATTCGGTTACAGATAAAGAACTTTTAGCAATAGTTTGGGCAGTTAAGCATTTTCGACCGTATCTTTATGGTACAAAATTTACAATAGTTACTGACCACAAACCATTAATGTGGATTTTTAATTCGAAAGACCCCGGTTCGCGAATTTTAAGATGGAGAATTAAGTTAGAAGAATATGATTATACAGTACACTCGCGCTAGCGTGAACACCGTATAATGTAAACACTGGATAACGTTAACAATTTTTTTACTGATTACTGATTACTTTTCTTAAATTGTACTTAACAATTTTGTTATTGTTTTTTTTTTTGTTGGCATTAAAAATGTCTTTTTGTTTAATTACATTATAATACCCATATGTTGAATTGAATGTACATAACTTATATGGAATAAAAATGTATTGTAATTGTTTTTTAATTGTTCACGCTATCGCGAGTGTACTGTAATATAATATATAAAAATGGTAAAAATAATACAAACGTGGACGCGCTTAGTAGAATATTTAATATTAACGTAGTACAAAATGAAACATTTGAAAATTACATAAAAAATAATATAATAATTAATAATAATATAATAGAAAAAAATAATATGATAAAAAGTTCAATTAAAGAACCAATCCTTTTTAATATAACTAGTGACGGTCAGACGGACGATATTTGGTCAAAAATTTTAGACAAAGAATATGATGTTTTGAATGAAATTAAAAAATTAGATAAACCATTAAATAATTTTTTTTTTTAATTAATAATAAACACAAAAACTTCCTATGTGCAATAACAAAATGCAATAGTTATGATAAAATTAACTATGAGGATGTTTGGGTTTTTTTTTAAATGATTTAAAGCTATTTTGTATTAATAATCAAATTCATGTTTTATACATCACAAAATTTTTTGTAAATGATAGAATTAAATGGAAAAAACTAGAACAATGATGCGATTCGTTTTTATTAAAACAAAAATTAAAATAAATATTATTTCCAATTCAATTGAAACTATTAAAGATTCAAATTTAATTAATAAAATCTTATTTGAATACCATGATTCACCATTTGGAGGTCATCAAGGTATTTCACGTACTTATAAAAGAATTAAAAATTTATTCAGATGGCATAACATGAAAAAAGACATTAAAAATTATATTTCAAAATGCGAATCCTGCCAGAAAAATAAATATAGCCACACGACAAAAATGCCATTAGAAGTTACTAGTACAGCTTTAAAACCATTTGAAAAATGTTTTTTGGACATAGTAGGTCCACTTGTATTAACTGAAAATGGAAATAAATATATGTTAACATTTCAAGATGATTTAACTAAATTTAGCGAAGCAATCGCAATTCCAAATCAAGAAGCTATTACGATAGCTAAAGCTTTTGTTACTAACATTATTTGCAAACACGGAATACCAGAAATATTATTGACCGATCAAGGTACAAATTTCTTATCAAACATATTTAAAAATGTTTGTAAACTATTAAAAATTAAAAAGAATCAAACAACGGCTTATCATCCACAATCTAACGGTGCACTAAAAAGAAGTCATCGAACTTTATCTGAATATTTAAGACATTTTATAAATTCGCAACAAGTCGATTGGGATGAATGGTTACCTTTCGCAATTTTTACATATAATACAACTCCCCATACTTCTACAAATTTTACACCATTCGAATTATTATATGGCGAAGTAGTGACTTTGCCAACTGCAATTACAAATAAACCCAAAATTTGTTATAATTATGATGATTATGTCCAAAACATTAAATCAAAAATTCAAACTACAAGAAATATAGCTAGGGATGAAATTTTAAAACATAAAAATATTTCAAAACTGTATTATGATAAGAAAGAAAATATTAAACATTTTAAAATAGGAGATAAGGTATTATTACATAATGATAGTGGTACAGTAGGTACAAATAAAAAATTTAATAGTACGTGGTTAGATCCTTATGAAATTGTTTCGATAGACAGCGATGTTAATTGCACTATTCTTATCAAAAAGAAAAGAATAAAAGTCCATTTTAATAGATTAAAGTATTATAACACATGATTTTTTATGAATTGCAAAAGACAAACTTTTATTAATAAAGGAGCAAATCTTATGGACTACAGGAATCTTATGGACTAAAAAAAAAACATTATTATATTTAGAAAAGACAAAATAAAAAAATGTCTTTCGTTTTTGATTAAAGTTTTGGTTCGGTCGATGGCATTAAAATAAATTTTGTCAAAAAGAAAATAAATGGACCACAGATAAAACATTAACTGAAGGTACTAGATACTGTTGTGATCCAAAATCGATCACAACGAATTTATATATATTTTTGATTAATTTTATATTTTGTTTAATTATTTTAATTTGTTTTATATTTGTCAACACCATGAGGTGTTAAAAAATTCTATGTTTTCTAATGCATTCTCACGCTTATACATTTCATAATTTTCTTGTTGCATTTAAGATTGGTGCATTGCACTATTGTAATCCGAATTTGTTTAAAACGCATTTATATTTTATATATTAATTTTAAATATGTTTATTAATTATTAACATTTGCAACATTGTTATGTCTAATTCTTGTTAAAAGATTTTGTTATTTGAGTAACAACTCTATTTAAGATGCATTTTGCTACGCGTGAGAAATGGCCACTCAGCATAATTAATTATAACGGTTTTCATCTTTATGCAATTCGTGGGAATTGGCCATACAGCATTTTTAAGTAAATATTAAATTGTAATGTAAAATATTATAGACTTAGAATGAATAATTAAAATCCAAGATTGACATTCGTTTCTCGATATCTTCCCGTGACGGTCTCTCTGAAAATATCCATTCAAAAACCACAAACCAGTTTCACGCAAAAATAATCTTAAACTAATAAAATTAAAGTTAAATTTTATAACACTAGATATTGTTATATTACATATTATAAATATATTAAATACAATTAAATTAAATACTAATAAACTAAATATTATTGAACTAAATACTATTTTGTAAATCAGTTAAAATTAACTAAAATATTGAATAATAAATAAAAAATATTATAAGAGGTGAAAGTACTGTGTTTTTACTAAATCGACGATTAACCAATATTATTACCCCTAAAACTATAAAATAAAATATATAGTCCCGTTTATTACATTGGTAAAATACCATTACAAAGGGTTAATTATACAACAATACATTAGTTGAATTTTCCCTTGAATTGAATTATTAATTTTATCCTTTTTTGTTTAATTATTATTTACGGATTATTATACGATTATTTTGTTGTGCGAATAATAATTTTCACGCAAAAAATCAAAATATAAATAAATAATAATTTTTGAATTTATAAATTGATTAATTTTGTATATTTTAATGATGTTATGCGACGGCATTATTATTTAAACGGTTTTACTACTTCACGGTGTTTTTTTTTTTTTTGTTTTCTGTTTTATTTAATTAAAAATATCAACAGGCAATTACACCTTTCATTTCCTTTCCTTTTGTTTTATTTTATTTATTTTTCTTTAGTGCTATTTAATCTATTTTTATTGACTGTTAATACTGTTAAATGTTTACCATCATTTTCCACGATAAAAGACCACTTTAAACGGACGTTAAACTACATTGTAGGTGTAGTTTTATATATAAATACATGTATATATACATAATTAATGATGCTTATTAATAATTTTTTTTTTAAAATCAATAATTTAACAAGAACAAATTGGAAAAAAAAAATAAACTAAATAATATAATAAAAAGTGGGTGGTTATGATGGACATTAAAGTGTTACACATATCCATATCCATAAGTGATAATATGCGCAAAACATATTATTAAGCAAAACTATGTTGATTGATGTGCTAATTTGGTTCTAGATTGTATTTTATTTTTTTTTAAATTTGTTATATTTTTGAACAAATTAATAATAATTTTTATCTATGTATATACTTTGTATCATTTTATTCTAATATATTTATATGCTTACTGATTATCTGCTGTTGTTATTGCCACTATTGTTGTTTATTGATTTTAACCAAAAAATAATATATAAATATATTTATTAAGTTTATTTAATTATATGATATACAAATAATTTTTTACTAACACCGTCATAGATATGGATTTAAAACTACATATATGCTACATAATTACCATAATAAATATCGATTTTACTATAGATTTTATAATGAACTCTGTTTTAACAACGATATTATAATGTTTATAATTGTATATTGTTTATTATTAAAGTGTTAGAAAAATAGTACCTTGTAGAAGTTTATTAGTTTATTACTTAAATTATCATCATTGTTGTTGTCGTCCGCGAAAAAAATAAAATTTATACATTATACTTGAGTTATAAAGTGCTTAATACAGTACTATATAGGCGTATAAAAAAATAGTCTACACTCTCTTACCATTTAAATTTAATATATTTGAGTAACATTAAGTTCTATAATTAGATACATATATATTTCTTTAAAATCATATTAACTGATATCCGTTTATGAATTCCTGATATTAAGCATAATAAATAAATAATAAGTTTAATATAAAAGTAGGCAGTACACAGAGCAATAAGTTGTTTCTTTTTTTTTTTATTTTTCAAATGTCAGGTTAATCAATGAAATAATAAAAGAAAAAAAATATTAATAGAAACAAAAAATGTGAAACAATAATCAGGCACGAGTTATCATCGTTCTACCAATTCAATAAAACCAACACAGTTTTAACTAACCACCCGATGGTGACGGCCTACACAATAAAAAAATATTACTTTGGACACAGCATAAGTTGACAATCGACAAACAAAAAATTTCCAAATTAAACTTTTACGAAAAGTTTTTAGATTATTTTGTTTCTGTTGAAACCACCGGCGTCAAGAACAAAAATGTCCTTGCTCTTTGTAATCGCAAATATAAATATATATATATATATATATATAAAGACGGTGTTCTATCTTCGTTTCTGTGACTTTTAACATTTGTTTTTATTGCGTATTCTGTGCTTTTTTATTTGTTTAATTTTCAATTCGTCATAAAATTAAAATTTAATAAAAGTTTATTTCGTTGTTTTCGATAATGTATGTTCTGGCGAGGCCTTAGATTCTTGTTTCATTTTTGTTTAGTATTCTTTCATTACTTAAATTTATGATAACCATTACCACAGTACTAAGCCCATGTAAAAATAATAAGAAAACGTTAAAGAAAAAGCAGAAAAACTAAAAACATAGGTTGCAAAAATTATCTACATCATCTCCCTTTTGGTAGTTGTTTTGATTTTTCAGTTTGCATGTCGCGAAAAATGACTCTGGAATTATGATTTTTACCTTATTTGATTCATAAATGAATTATCTATCGAGCTGTAATAAACAATTAGGGTCATAGTATAGAAACTTTTTGAGATTTTCCCATATAACTGGGAGGAAAAATAATCTTTTTGGATTAATTCTGCTGAGCTTTGAGAGGCCATAGCTCACAAAATAATTTTTTGTTGCCACTTTGAGTAAGAAATACAAGCTCAGGGATTCCATATTAACGTCCCTGCAAAGTTTCAGACAAATTGAATTTTTAAAAAAAATTTCAAAAAAATCTCATATTTATGAGGTTGGACTTTAAAAATCGCCACTCAACCTTTGCATTTTGGTAGTTGTTTTGATTTTTCAGTTTGCATTTCGCGAAAAATGACTCTGGAATTATGATTTTTACCTTATTTGATTCATAAATGAATTAGCTTTCTATTGAATTTTAATAAATATTTAGAATCATAGTATAAAATTTTTTTAAGATTTTTCTGTTCAACTGTGAGAAAAAAATTTTATATTGTAATTTTGTTGAACTTTGAGAGACCATAACTTCCAAAATAATTTTTTGTCGTCACTTTAAGTAGGAAATACCTGTAAAGCGATTCAAGTTTAATTTTCTTACATCAGTTTAAAAAAAAAATCATTTATGTTTAGTTAGTTTTTTATTTTTTTCTTGAAACTTTTTTGGTTTTAAATTTGTTCACCATTTATATTCATTTTTAATTCCCTTTCATTTGCATCATAATAAGCATTTAAAAAATGTTAATAAACATGGCATTACTGACGTAGCTAATAATGCCCTAATAAAAGTTAGGGTCGCAAAAATAACGTTATTCTCCATATATACTTAAAAGCAACCAATCGATCCATTCTCAACCCAGTTAAGAATATAAATAAAAGTCATGCAAACTCAGTGTATCTAAAGAATGTTTTTATGATTTTTTGAGAGTTATTATACTCGATAGCTGTAACATTGAGCGACCGGTAAACTTTCGAGAAAGCTCACTCGATAGGCAAGCTGAGCGTTAATAAATGTGAATAATGTTGAAGAATAATTTAAGAAATGAACACGCTTTTGTGGTTTCTTCTTTTTCGTCTTCATTTTTTCTGTTTTGATAATATACCTAGGGATGTGTTATACACATAGTTAGTTTGAGGTATCACATATAAAAAAAAAATAATAAAATCAAAAGGTAGCTAGTGGCGTTGTTAAGCAAAAAATAAAATAAAATAAAATAAAAATACTTTATTAGACGTCCATCCCAATGCAAGGAAGTACTAAATGCTTGGAAAAACAACGACGATGAACAGAGAATAATAAGAAAGCTTTTTTCGCGTTTGTATACCAGTTTGACGGTGTATTTGATTGTTAGTGCCCTGTGTGCGTAGTTTCTTGTTGCCCTTTTCTGTTTTTTTTTTTTTTTTTGTTTTTTACTATATTTCTTTTGGCCACCCCCAATCTCTTTATTATTATTATTTTCGTTTTATATTTTATGTGCAATTGGGTTGATGTATGAGTGTTTGTGTGCAAATAAAAGCTTTTTTCCACCAGTATTTAAACCCCAACTCACCCAATCACCGACTTTACAGCACACATGTGTTTTGTTCATTTTTCTTCTTCAGCTTTTTCTACTTCTTCTTCTGTTGCTTCTACATTTTATTATCCTTACTCTATCCTTGTGCTGTGTAGGTGAAACTGTTTGTTTGTTTTTTGGTTTTTTTTTTTTTTTTTTTAGTTATTATTGTTGTTGTTGTTGTTGATGTTTCGGTTCAAAGCACAAATAACAATAATAATAGCAACAACACAAATAATAAAGAAGAAATAATGCAAAAACTTTTTTATCCTTTTTTAATTTATTTTCATTTTTCTGTGTGTGTTTTTTTTTCCTTTTATTTTTTATTTTTATTTCTTCTTCTGTCTTTAATAAATAATTCACCCCTTCAATGATGGTGTGCTTTCTTGTAGTTGCTACTACCATTGCTGATACTGCTACTGCTGTTACTGTTGTTTCTATATCGTGCTTTTAGTGAGAGCATGTGGTGTCCTGTTTGTTTAGTTTTTATTTGTATCCTTCTATTCGCATGAAAGTGCTTGTTATTTTTTTTATTTTTTTTTTGTTACAAAAATGTATGCTCGTGTGCGCTTGCATGTTTATTATTGTAATTATAATGAATATAAAAAGTGTGAGAATAGGTAACATGCTTGTTGTTTTTCTTTAACATTACATACAGTGTTTTCGAATAGATTTTTTTGCGCACTGATGGTTGTTATACGTTTATATACGAAATATGGGATTTTGTACAGGTTAAATGTGAAGAAAATATATATATATATACATACAAGAATACATTTGAGACATTTAGTTTCTATTGATTAGATTACTCAAGACGAAGAAATTGTAAAAGGAAAAAAAAATAATAATAAGGTAAAAAAAGCTTCATAACAAATAAACACAATTTTGTGTAAAAGATTGTAAATCCCTGAGACCGAAGTGGTAAGGTGATAAGATTGCGTGTATTTCTTAATGCTAGCATGTAAATTTTTCTTTTTTTTACTTATTTTTAGTGTTTTCCTAGTGGTAAGAGACAATTTGTTTGGTTTTTTTTATTTAAAAAGATCACCTTTGCCACCTTATTCAACCGTATATGCTACACACTTGCATTTTAAATGGTTGTGTACACTTTTTTATATATAATTCACTAATACTTGATAATGTTCGCCGTATTACCACCTTAAATACACTTGTGCACGGTTTTTTAACACTTTTAACAAACAGTTATGGTAACAGTGTAAGTGGTTATTACTTTAAGCGTATAACTTGATCACACCTTATCGCTCATTTAATGCTTCATCGACTTTTTTCAGTTTTTTTTTCATATATATTTTTTTTATATAATATGTTTCCCAACGGTGGTTAATATGAATTTTTCTTATATGCAACGGGAATATGATTTATGTGTTTCGTTATAACACTGTTACGTCAGTTATATCGTGTAATTTTTATATAAAGTATAAAAATTAATAATAAAAACGGAAAGAATTAAATGCGAAATCAGAGGCGGCTAGCAAAAATAATTTTTCTTTATTTTTATTTTATTTGATTGTTAGCAAAAAAAAAAAAAAAAAAAACTAAATAAATTTTATTTTATAAATTAAATTTGATAATGCCAAAAACAAAAAAGAAAAGAAAAAATATCCCAAAAATACCATGGACACTGGTCACCGTAACAACACTTTAGATAGAAATTTCTTTGAAACGGTTATACCATATTGTTTACTGCTGTTGCCACTGTATTCTTGTTATTATTTATTATTTGCTGCTCCTACACGTTGCTTGGTTTCTTTTTTTTTTTGTTTTTTATTTATACACCGGGATGGTAAATAATATAGGAATGATGATGGTTGAATGATGATTTCATTGGTTTGTTTGCTTCTGTAACGCTGTTGCTGGTCGTCATATTATTTTTTTGGTTCATTTTACCCTGCTCAAAAATTCTACATTTAATTTTTTTTGTTTTTTTTTTCGTTCTTTTTTAACTTCTTTTCTTTTTATGGGTGTATGGTCGTTATGTGTTACATTATTGCTGGTCGTTACGTGTTGAAAACAAATACTCATTTTCGTAAAAAAAAAAGAACCAAGAGAAAACAAATATTTTTCTATGTTTTTATGAATTTTCTTCATGAATTTTCCATTGATCCAACAGTCCACTGACAGAATTTCTTTTATAGTTTAGTGTTAGTATATGTATTTGACTGTTTATTAAAAATTACTATATAAAAATTATAGCAAAATAATAATAATAATAATAATAATGAAATGAAGCATGCAAGCTGTATTATACTTTCAAAAGAAATTTTAAAGATTTTTCTTTATTTTCTTTTTTATCGAAATTTTTTTCATGAAATTTTTATCTTCTTATGATAGCAAGCAAAATTTCGTGTCCGAAATAAAGGTTACTATTATATTTCACTTGAATTTTAATTATTTCTATTGTGCAGGTAATTTAAACTTTAATAATCTAGTCATCAATAACTGGGGTTGTATATACGTTTTTTGTAGACTCACATGTAGCTAGCATGTATTTTTAAAATTTAGTAATTGCATAATATTTTTGAATGGAAAATGCCATTGAATTTATATCTACTTCGTCATCAGCATCCTATATCTAAATTTATTTTGTAATTTTATTCTTAAATATTTATAATAATAATAATAATAATGTAACGATCAATGATTATTTTTCCTCTTGATAAATATGTATATAAACTTTTATTATTTATCGTAACCACCTGTTTTCATATCCCTATTTTACCTGTTTATATTTTACCGATTTTAATAATTTAACACAATCTTTCGATATGTTATTTACTTTTATGTAGCAAAATTGATTTTAAAGAAAATTATATCCGTAAAACTTTTTGAAACAACGTAGCAAAAAATATATTTTAAAATCTGTTTGAGAATTTGCAATGATTGTTTAGTTTTCAGTTTGTATTCTTTTTTTTTTAATTATTGCTTATTTCGTAATGTATATAATTTTCTTTTAAATATTTTATTTATCACTTAAATTAATTAATTACAAAAACATTTTGTTTTTTGTATTATTTATTAATCGTAGAACTTTTTTAATCATAGCAAAGAAAATTCCAATAAAACATTCGATAATAAATTAATTTAGTTATCATCAAATACACCCACTCTTATACAATTTTATATTTATATCCATATATCTATCATTAATTCAGCATAAATATATTGCTTTTGCTGGTAATAAATCAACAGAATATTTTGATGAAAGTAAAAGAAAAACTGAAAACGGTTTTTGCGATTTTTATTTTTATCCTGTTTTTCCTCTAACCATATTGTCATCTATGCTGTTATTGAATCCTAAATTTAACGACATAAAAATTATTATTATTATTATTAACAATATTATTGCACAAATACTGAACGATCATAAAAGCATAATAATAAGGGAAAAAATAAGACAAAATAAAAACATTAAAGAAAATTATCTAAATATCCTTAAGGAAAATGAATAAATAAAGTAAAAAAAAAATATGCGAAAATGAAAATAATAATAAAAGC
This sequence comes from Ptychoptera contaminata, assembly GCA_963942525.1. Lineage (NCBI taxonomy): Eukaryota > Metazoa > Arthropoda > Insecta > Diptera > Ptychopteridae > Ptychoptera > Ptychoptera contaminata. The sequence goes on along the minus strand of OZ012640.1, from coordinate 3,412,895 downwards.
ACAGACGATGACAATGGAAAACATAATAAAGCTTTATTTATTTTTCCTAAATTTTCTTTCATAATTTTGTTTTTCAAAGATATTCAATCTTTGATCCGATTAAAAACAACTAGCTACACTGAAAGCTCTGATTAAATATTATGGGATTGGGAGAAAAATATTTATTAAAAAAAAAAAAAACGGTCAACGTGTTATATTCCGTGTTTAGCTAGCGAAATGTAGAAAATATTTCAAATATAGTCTGGATAAACAAGGTATTTATGCATTATTATTGTAATATTTTTTTTTTTAAAGTGTCTTTAATAAACTTTGTAATAAACAAAAAAAAGAAAGAAAATACTTGAATAATCGGCACAAGTGGAGACGCCTGGTCAAAAGTAAATAAGCTTTTTATTTTTCTTTTATTATTTTTTATTTAATTTTCATCATCATTATCGAGAAGATTAATCACTTTTTTTTCTTTCGCTTAATATTTTTTAATTTATTTTTATTATTAACGTACAAAATTATTATAGAAAAGGACTAAGTTTATGTCTGATAAAATGATAATCGATAAGCAAACCGTATTTTCTATTAATATTAATTCGATATATCGGTGATAAATAAGATCATCAAATGATAAACCATCAAATACTTAATTAATAAAAGATGATTTATATATATATAAAAAAAAAATTCACAATAAATTATCTTCAATCATGTGACAATTTTATTTTTACCAAAATTAGATTATGTATTTGGTGTTTTTTTTTTTCTTTTTTGGCCGCTAATTATTTATATTTTGTTTCATTAAAGATACTGTTGCTTTATTAAATTTATTTATAGAACTTTATCATCACTTTATTTGGTAATGAAAATGTTACAGGAATTTGGCACATGTATGATATTAAATATCAGAGTAGACCCATCTACCCACCAAGTAACATAATATTTATATTTAAGACGGTAAATCGAAAACAAAAATTTGGCGCACAATTAAATACTTTCGGTGAATGATAGGAATGGTTTTTGTTTTGTCCTTTTCAAATCTTATTGTTTTCTGCATATAGACACGTGTGTATGTTACTTAAGTGTATAAGCTAATGGATTTCTTTGTTGTTTATTTTTGTAAATTAATTATCGTCAATAATTGTAACATTATCACTGTCCACCATTAATACACTGTCGCCGTTGCAATTCTATTGTAATCATAGAAAAACAAAATTTTTGTTTGAAACCATTAGCGAATCAATCCCATTCTAGTCTCACAGTTATTGTTAATAAAGTAAAATAATATTTTAATTAACATTATTATTATGATTATTATTTATTATAGGCGACACTAGGTCGCGACAATATATATTTATAAATTTTTATTTTTTTGTTACAGAATATAATGAATAACGATAAAGTTTGCTGATGGTTTTTTTTTTCCTTCTTCTACATATATCCGTTGTTTGCGATGAACACAGATTTATTCTTAATCAATGTTTTTGGTATTTTTTTTAATGCTTGCCTTTTAAATTTAATTTTCAATAAGCTTTTGCATTAAAAGCTTTTTGTAATCCATGGGATGTTATGAATAAAAAATTAAAAATAAACAGTCTCGGTGCTCTATGAGCTTTTTTGTTATTATTTTTAAAATGTTTTGTTTTTTTCTTGTTTTATTTTTAATTAAGCTGTAAAGCTTTTGATTATTTTTAATAAAAAGAAAACTATTTATAATGTTTTTAATTATTAAATTACCATGACCAGAAGGAAAATTTTCCGTAGTATATAAATGTTACAAAAGACATACTATGCAGTGTATTTATTATTGAAGAAAACTTTTCTGTGCTATATTAATGTTACAGGAGACATAATATACAGGTAGATATATTCAGTAGACCATTCAATTATTCGTTTGTTGATGTATTCGAATAGTAACCAACAATATTTAAAAATATTCGAATATATTCGTGTAATAGAATTATTTCATCCTTTAATATATATACATAGTTCAAATATTAAAGAATTAAACACTTTAAAGGATAAACTTAACTATTTTTAATTTTTATGATTTTCGTTGTAGAAAAGACACATTCAGTGGCCGTTGAAGTTGACCTGACAGTAATAAAGTATTTGTACAGCAACTCTAACATACTAGATCTCTTTTTAAAAGCTGTAAAAGCTTGATATTGTGTCTTGTAGCTCATATTTGAAGTTTTCAAATTGTGTTGCTTCCTGATGTTCATCTAAATCTGGATTTTCGCTTGCATTTGAGTTGTCAATGTCTATTTGTATAAAAGTAGTGGATAATATGCTAGCAAAATAGCACTATTTAAGTATATTTCAAATATTTATTCGTTTGTGGAATATTATCTGTTTGCAGATAAATGATTAATGTCATTAATATGGCATCTTTACGTTCATTCAAAGTCACAATCCTTTGTTTGTAATTTGTTTCAAAAAATGTATGCATATATACCTTCAGCAGTTATTAAAGAAGCGCAGTATGAGAGATGAATTTTTATTCGAATACTTGTGAAACTATTCAAATAATGCATAGTAACAAAATTATCGAATACATTCGAATAATTAATATTCGTTTGGATTGTCTAGTATTCCGTAGAGAAGGGAAATTTTCCGTGCTAAATTAATGTTCAATAAGCATAATATGTATAGGTAGGTATTTAAGGCTGAATTTAAACTGCATTTTCCGGATGATAAATGTAAGAAATCATATTACTTTGTATAGTGGAGTTTTCTAGAAGAAATTATAGTTCGCTGAACATTGAAATAAATTATTACCTGTAGTATTCACCTTGTATCAACGAAAATCACAAAAAACAATATATATTTTGTAATTACATTTTGTTAGAGGATTATTTTCTCTTTATTTATTATTATTACAGAAACAGTTACTTAACTTTTTGTTAATAACATAAATACTGCTTTCAATAAAAGCTTTTATTATTATTTAAAAAAATAAAAATAATCTTCATATTAATTATGCTTGATTGACAATAAAAAATAATTAAAATTATCATCATTGTCTTTGCCGTTGCCATTGTTTGTTTTATGGTGTTTTGATTTTCAAAAGAATTTTCACCCCTTATAGAAAATGAATGGAAAAACAAAGTAAACCCATTTATTCATCTACCATATTTTAACAATTAATGATAAAATACAGGTACAATACAAATTTATTTTAAGAAATTTTAAAGAAAATCTTCTTAACTACTTAAAAAATTATTTATTTATTTCTTTTTTTTTTTTTTGGTACGCCCACCTCACAATTCACCCACAATTAATTATTATTTTATTTTTAAATAAAAGTCAACGTGACTTAATGTTTTTCATATTAGCTTAAGACCAATAATCAGCTAAAGGTAACAAATATATTTGATTTAATGTTTAATGCTGCAAAGAGGCTGATGTATTTTTCTTTTGAAGAAAAATAACAAAAAAAAAAAAAAAAAAAACTAAACAAGAAAAAACAGGTGTACAGGTGAAAAAGCGGAAAAGTTTTTCTTATTATTCTTTTATAAACTTTATTTATTTGTTGGTAGAACTTGGTCTTTCTTATTGGTTACCAAGAAAGAATAAGAATCATCGGAATAATATAGCACACCTTTTAAGAAAATATAATAAAAAAAAATTCGCATTACACATTTTCACCGTTTACACTTTGTACACTTTGATTAATGAGTTGCTGTTGTGTTGCTTTTAACACTTTATTTTTCATTTTATTTTACTTTTTGATAAATTTTAAAGCTTCTAGCATTATTTGTTCAATTGTATATTATATACTTGATGTAAATGTGACTCATTATTAAAATTTTCATCATTGGAAACTTTAAAAACACTCAAAGTATGGTAATTTTCTTTATATTAATTGACAAAAAAAAGTTTTTTTCAACTTACTGACGGATTTTTCATCTTTTTTTTTTTCTTTTGTTACCAAAAATAACTAGAATTTCTCTTAAATTTATTGACGATTGCTTTAAAAAAAAGAAAATTAGAAAATTATACCATTTTCTATTCAACAGAATCTAGTCAAAGAGTAATCAAAGAGATCAAAAAGCTATAGAATTGGGTTTTTATTTTTTTAATTTTCTTATTGGTTAAAAGACGAATCAAAAGTGGATCCTTTTAGCGGAAAAATCCACTTGTTTTTCCTTGGTTTTTTTTTTTTTTTTGTTGAATTCGTTTTTTGTTAAGGTAAAAAAAAACCCACATTATTATGTCCATCGTACAGTATCATACCACCCACATTGTTTCATACCACCCAAAAATGATATCTAATTTTTATATAATTTATTTTTTATTTTATTTTGATTAGAAAATGGCATTGTTATTGGGGTTTTTTTTTGGTGATTTTTCTTCTTAAGATCGCACAGAGGATTTTTTTAAGACACAACAAAAGTGTCTATTTCTTTGCGTTTTATTAGTTTTAAGTAATAAAAGAAAATCAAAAAAAAAAAAAAAAAAAACAAATTAAATAATCGCTGAGTCTTGATTCAAAGAAATATTTCGTGTTAGTAGTCGGTCACAGTTACTGTTTTAATGGAATCAATGCCAATATATGTACCAATACCATTGTATGAATCCCGTCATCTCATTGAAATTCAGTTTTAAATTATCCTTTATCATCCCTTTTTCCTCTATTCAGTGCTGACTGACTTCTTTTTTTTTATTTATTTATTTATTTCACCCAATTCGTTTCGTTTGCACATTTTAGCCGTGTTTACTGTCGACGAATTTAAATTTTAAAACGAAAAAATTTTTGTTGTTTGCAAAAAAATAAAAACTTTTTCGTTTTTGTTTTTTAAGTTTTTTCTTCTATTCTGTTCATTCTGTTTTTCTTTTTTTATGCTTTTCCTGATTCCATTTTGTAGAGGCAAAAAGCTTTAGCGTAAATAAACAGAAAAAAAAAAAACGAAAAAATTATAATAATAAAGTTACGAAGAATGAAGCAGAGAAAATTTTAACTTTCGTTTTATTTGCATCCTTTGGCATTCTTCTCATCAGCTCTACTGGTGACTTTTCTTCTTTTTTTTTTTGTTGTATGCATTAATATAAGTAAAATACTTAGTCGCGTTTTTTTTCCCTCTATTTGTTATTGATTCATTCCTTGTTTTTCTTATATCCTTGTTAATAATCTTTTGTTGCTGCTTTATTGACAAAAGCTCTGCTTGCTTTTGATTTAATTTTCTTCTATTTTCTCATTTTTCTTCGATTTATTCGATTTACAGTAAGCAGAAAAATAAAATATATATATTTGCCGTAAAGCGGATTTGTGATATATTTAAATATTATTCCTTTTGATTGGGCGGTGACCTACCTATGGGTTTGAGTTAAGTGATTTTAACTGAGCTTCTTCTTTATTTTTATTTTTTATTGTAATTTCACTGTCAAAGTTCAAAACAGACAACAAAGAATATTCATTTTACCATTAAATGACAGAATTGATTGTTTATTTCTCTAAAGGACAATTGTTTTTCACATTATATATATATATATATATATATATATATATATATTTATCAAGAAATGTAAGATTTTTTTTTTTGATTAAAATATTATATAAACATACGGAAAAACCTTTAATTGTTTATTATGTGATTTTTTCTGTTTGCAATATATTAAAATAATTTTCATTAAAATTTTTGTGCCAACAGTTTACCATTTAAAATTTATATGATATAAAATTTATTTTTAAAATTTATTTTTATATACTGCATTTGAATTAATTATAAGAAAAGGAAATATCATATTGATTATGAATTTTTCAATTTTAAAGTAAATAAAAAGCAGAGAAAAAAAAGCAGAGAAAATATTCCTATTATACCTTGTGTGTATCTTGCTTCTGATTTATCATTCTTCGAAAATTGTTAGTTTTTTTTTTTCGTTTCATCTTCTCTCTATATACGTTAACGATAAATCTATGAAAACAAAAAGCCTTTGACTTTGTTTGTTTGTTTGTTTGTTTGTTTGTCTATTTTCATCTTTTTCTATATATATTTATTTTTCATATTTAATCATGAATAAATCAATCATGCAGAGATAGAAAGATATGATCTTCTTATTTATATGCTGATTTATTTTCTTTATAAAAATATAAATATATATATATATATATATATATATTTCTATTTGGTTTGATTAAATTTTTTTCCATTCACAATATTTCTTTTGGAGAAATTTTTATTCTGTTTTCTTTTGGAAAATTATTTCAAAATAAAATTTTCAGCGTATATTAAATTTATCACACTTTTCTTTTTCTTATAATTATTATTTTAATTATATAAGTTTATTATCAAATACAGTAGATTCCGCTTAATCGAGACACTGGTTAATCGGGACACTGGTTAATCGGGACACCGGTTAATCAAGACACCGGTTAATCGGGACAGCCACTTAATTGGATCAAATACTAAAGAATAAAAATAAAACCATACAATATTTCGTTTAATCGGGACAATTTAGATGACGAAAATGATTAAGTTCAGCTAGAATCCATCAAAAACAAAAAGCAAAGAACTTTGAACGAATATTTGCAAAAGTTTCAATCATTTAAACATTTATTTAAGCATTATCTATAAGAAATTATTTAAATGCACATATTACGTATTATGGATGTACGATATATATATGGCTACGTATAGCTTTCTGAATTTTTTCTTATTTTGTTAAAAAACACTAATTCTGTATGGTTTGTGGAACTTCGAATAATTGGGACAGCCGCTTAATTAGGACAAATTGGACTAGTATAAACGTGTCGCGATTAAGCGGAATCTATTGTATTTGATTTTGTTTTAATTTAACTGAATAAAAAGCTAAGTTGTTGCTTAGTATAATTAAACGGTATGTACTATAATGAAAAAGATGTTAATGATAAGACTGTGATAGAGTTTAAATTGTGTAAATTTATGTACAATGTTAAAAAATAGAAATAAATTATGCTTTAAATTCAAGAAAATAAATAAATAATAATTCAACAAATCCCGCTCGTTCGAATTGTCTAAAACTTTTGATGGTTAGTTGGTAAAATATATGAAAAACTCAAAAATATAACGGTATTTTGAAAACCACTCAAAATTTCCCTAAATAAATGGCATATTTGACTGTTTTATCGTACGATTTATCATTTTTACTTGTTTTGTTAAGCTTTTGCTGGTTAGTGCTCAAAATATAAGGAAAACTCAAAACTTTCGCTATATTTTGAAAACTACTCCGAATTTCTCTAAATAAATGACATATTTGGCTGTTTTATCGTACGATTTAACAATTTTTGCTTGTTTCGTCTAACTTTTGCTGGTTAGTTCTCAAAATATAAGAAAAAACCAGCAAAACTTTCCATCCGTTCCAGTTCTACCTATTGATTCTGTATCAGCATACGCGGACGATTGCATCACCTGATACAATAATGTCTTTCTGTTTATTTTTTCTCAAATCAAAAAGCAAAAATGCGGCGGCAGTAGAACAATTACAAGGATTTATCACGGACGTGTATTTTACTTTTGATGGTGGTGCTGGTGGTGATTTTTCAAGAAAAATTTAACACAAGTAAACCCATTTATTCATCTACCACATTTTAACAATTAATGATAAAATACAGGTACAATACAATACAAATTTATTTTAAGAAATTTTAAAGAAAATCTTCTTAACTACTTAAAAAATTATTTATTTATTTCTTTTTTTTTTTTTTTGGTACGCCCACCTCACAATTCACCCACAAGTAATTATTATTTTATTTTTAAATAAAATTCAACGTGACTTAATGTTTTTCATATTACGACTGACTAAAGAAAAACACTGATGAAAAGTAGATTAATTTATAAGAGAAAGTCAACTTTTAAGTAAAACATTTTTTTTTTATTATTATTATTATTTCTTTTTGATAAGAAAAAAAAATTATTAAAATTGAAAACAATTAATTAAGATTTTTTTCTTGTTAATGGTTGAGTTTTTCATATATATTTTTTAAGAAAAATTTAACACCCAATGTGTATTATTTTTTTTTTTTTAATTAATTTTTAATTTTCTCTGTCCACGGTCAAACGATAAACATCGGAAATCGGCGGCAGCAGGAGCAACAGCAGCAATCAATTTACCCATCGATATATATATATAAATGTTGTTTGTATTTTATTTCTTTCGTTTTGTATCGTCGAACAAATACCCTCAGGACTGTTTTATTTTTAACATTTTTAAATATTTAGTTCAACGGTAACATTGCTGATGATGATCTTGCTGTTTTATTCTTAATTCTTATTAATTCCCTTGTGTTTTTCAATTTATTATTTTTTTTTTTTTACATTTATTTCGCTAACTAATTAATTATTTTAATTAATCTTAAATAAACAAATGTAGAAATTTAATTGTTTTTCATTTTTTTTTTCTGTTCAAATAAATTTTGTGTAATTATTATTTTTCTTTTGACTTTTTACTTTTTTTTTTTTCCTATTAATAAAATTTTCATTTGATTGTTCAAAAAAAAAAAAAGAAGAAAAAATGTGAATTTTACTGTTGATATTGTTGTGGCGTCGGCGGTAGCTACTTACAAATATTAATTAATATTTTCTACTTTATGTTTTGTGTTTTGTGTTTTATTTATTTTTTTTTTTTGTTAATGCCAAAACAATTGTTTTCTTTTAAATTTTAAATAATTTCCCATTAACTTTTGTATTTAATTATTATTTTATATTTCTACTTTTTTTACTTATGTATTTAGAGACACGTGCCCTTTAACAAATTGGTAAAAATAACTTAAAAAATATTTTCTATGTGACCTTGTGTTCTCGGTAATAACATGGCCAAATATCATACCCATCATCCAACAAGTGAAATATAATAATATTTATATAAATATAGAATGTAGAAAGTTTTTTTTTTTTTTGCGATTTTGTTAAATTTAAATAAATGATTACCCTGTGGCGGATATGTATAAGACACAGTTAAATATTTCTGTATTTAAATTATAATAATAATATTAATAATGAATGGTGTTTAATTAGATTTCTGTTTAGATGATTTCTCTAAGAGATATAAAAAATTATAATAATATTTATAGATTATATGAATAATTAACATTAATCGATTAATTAAATGTTAAAATATTATTAATCATTTTTGTTATGTTGTACCTGATAGCAAAATTTATCTAATGAAATGCTTTATATAAATATATATTCTACTGAATTTTATTTAATTTAATTTTATTTAAAGGGTAAAAAATATAATAATCGTAATAAGAATTTCTTATAATAGTGCGCGGCGCCTTTATTTTAAATATCATTTAACGAAGAATATAAAAAAAAATTATCTAGAATACTAATTTATCTACCCACCCACGACAAATTACAAGTGTTATTGTTATTTACTACAGGTGTACAAGTTGTTTAAAATTCTTTTAACATTAATACAATTTTTTTTTTTTTTAATTTTAAATTTTAATTGGAATTGGTATTTCCCACGATTTTACTTTTTGTTTTTTTTATTAATCCAACACACGATGTAATTACCAACAATTATTTATTATTTGTTAACAAGTTACAAATTTGGTATTTCGATAGAAATATAAAATAACTTTTCTGTCTGTCTATTCTCTATTTGTTCGTTTTAAAGACAGATAAATGGCAAAGTATTTTCACTCAGTGTTTTTGTGTTTTATTTTTTTCTGTTTAATAAGCAAAAAAATACGCAAACACTTTGTTAAGCGTTTTTTTTTTTACGTGAGCGTTTTTACATGCAAAATTTTCTCTGTTTTATATTTTCTGATAAGAGATTTTTTCTGCTTGAAAAATAACAAAAAAAAAAAATTAAAATAAAGAAAAAATCTAAGCGAATAGCTTTTATGGATAAAAAAAAAAAAGAAGAAAAATTATGCCACCCTATTGCCACCTTGAATATCACAAAGAAGAAAAAAAATACAGTAAAATATGTAGATTTTTTTTTATTTCCGTGTAAGGTGAATTCATTTAGATTGCTTGGTAATGGAGGTATTGGTGCTGTTGCCTGTAGTGGGTGGTGTTATATTTATTTTATTTAAATTTATGTTGCTGTTGGCACAATGAATTTTTCTTTTTTTTTTTTTGCCTACATCCCTAGGCAAGTATATAATTAGCTTGAACATCGTCATCATCATCTACATAGTCGTAGTCTTTTCTTTAGTTGTTTGTTATTAGAAAATTGAAAGAATTTAAATTTTTCACTTTTATTTGCTTAATTCTTGAATCGTATCCTTGTTGGTAAATTTTTGTTAAACATACATTCTTAAATAATTTTATTTTAATTTGATAATAAATTTCGCATAGAAATTGTCATAACATCCTTGTAACCATTAAGTCATTAAATCTTTCTAATAAATTAATCATAGAAATTATCTTCGCTTATCTATTTTTCGTATTGAATTTCAAGGGTAACAAAAACAAAACGCATTGATTCACCTGTTTTTTTTTTATTTTCTTAGATTATCAGCAATCAGCTGTAATATACTGGTCAATAAAAGTATTTAGTCAGTAATCAAAAGCATTATAGAGATTATGTATCTTTCTTACTGTTTTTTTTTTTATTTTTCCTTATCTTTTTCTTGATTATAATTTCCGTTTACACAGTTAGTGTTTGTCATTAGTAAGAATTAATTTACGTTAGAATAAAATATATAAACGTGAGTTCCGTTTTATTTATTCTACTTCTAATTAGTAAATATCTAATTAGTATTTTTTTTTTAAGGTAAATGATGAAAAAAACAACTAACCAATTTTGCTAATTTTGAACAAATAAAATTGTAGATAAATACTTAAAGAATTGAGAAAATAACGAGAAAAATAAAAGGCAAAAGAAGTAATGTAATAAATTACTAAATACGCGTTTAAGAAAGTATTTTACTTAATGCTTTAAAAGTAAATGAGTAAATTTTTATTTTTACCTGCTATTTTTGATAACGTATATGCGTGTATAGATAGTTACATTTGCCTGTTTATATTCACCTCTGTTATTATTATTATTATTATTATTATTATTATTATTATTATTATTATTATTATTATTATTATTATTATTATTAATAATAATTATTATTCGTATATTAATAATCATAATAATTTGCAAAGGATACCGTCGGTTGATTTTTCTTGTCGTCATACAAGAAAGAAAAAAGAGCGACACAAATTTTACACAAAATTGGTAAATAATCGTGCAAATTATTAAAATTATATTTATATTTTTACTGCAAAAAAAAAAAAAAAATAAAAAAATTGCACATATTTATTATCATAAAAAAATTATTATTATAAAAAGTATACAGAATAATCGCGCTTAATTATTATTATTGCGGTGTGTGTGCTTCATTTCTTCTTCTTTACTTCATTTTTCGCGTTAAAATACTCACGGATAATAACGCATTTTATTTCTTATTATTAATCCACAAAAAAAAATTTATATAAATGTAACTTTCTCTGTATTTTGTGGGGATTCAACGCCGCTTATCTGCTCTTGTAATAAAATAATAATAACACATACACAAACGATAGTGTGTTTGCAAATAAAATAATGGCAAAAAAAAAAATAAAAATTCAAATAATAAAAGCACAAGTATATATACACACGGTGTGGCTTTTAACTGCTTACAACATGAAAAGAAAGAAAACTATATATATATATATATATATAAGAAATGAAGGTAATAATAATTACATTGATGATGCTCAGGTATGCAGTTAATAATAATAAAAAAAAAAAAGAAAAACAGAAAAATTGTTTTATTATTTATTATAATTGTTGTTGTGGCTACGCGAGTATGAGTAACAGTAAAATCAGCATCATCATCATCATCATCATCAGTATGATCAGGCATCATCAACATCAACAATAACATAACCATCATCATTACTTTAAGTATACAAAAAATAAAAAGAAAAGAAATTTTAAATAAAAATGAATTCTTTTTTCTTTTGCTGTTTACCTGTATTTACCTGTATTTTAGACAATTACCATAATCAGTTTTTTTTTTTTTTTTTTTTAAATAAAAATAAATATATTCATGCATTTTAAACACTTTAAATAATAATTTAAAATTTTAAGAAATTAACAAAATTAAATACGAAAGAGAATTAACGATAAATTTTTATTTCTTTTTATTTTGATGAAATAAATAATAATAAAAAAATAAATAATATACCTTTAACTCTTCTTTACCATTTATTTGTCGTCGTATTTGTCTGTATTATTTATTTTTTCTTTCTTCATTATTATCATCATCATCATTTTATTCTTAATTTACCTTTTGTAATTTGTTTTCGTCATCATTTTTGTCTACCTGGGAGGTGATGAATTTCTTACGATTTATAACTACATATAAAAAAAAAAAAAAAAACGCAAAAATAAAACTGAAATATTTATTCAAAGTGTTATCGAAGAGTTTTCTTTTAACGAAAATGCGCTGTTTGTTTATTTTTTAAGCATTTAAACGTGTGTGCTTTTTTTCTTTCTCCATGCATAAAAGTAACAATCAAATGACTACTCTGCTTGAGCACTACTGCTGCAGCAACAAAAAAACTAACCGAAAAACAGCAAAAAGCTCTTTAACTGTTGACCCCATTTATAAAGCTTTCTTTCTTTATAGTTCAAAATAAAAAAAAATCTAAATATTCTAAAGTAATAGAGAAATAGAAAAAGTTATTCTTTTTATAAAAATTTTCATTTTCAATATACGGAAATGCTAATCACTTCTAATCCTAATTCTAATCCGATAGATAATCGGTTGCGTTAATAAAATTAACTATAAAAATTCATCACTCATAAATGCATAGAAAAATATCCAATCCAAATGATTAAAACCACTTTTATAGAGTTTTTATAATTCAATCTTATTCAATTGAATATTCACATTAAGAAAAAAAACGAAGAAAAACACAATAAACGATTTACGAGTCTGAATATTTGCATAGCAAAGAAGTATTTACTTTTGGAATGTTAATGACACGAACAATGGTCGAAAAATTAAGCGACAATTTAAATTGTTTTTTATTTATTTATTTTATTGTATTTTTTTGCTAGCTAGCATGAAAGAGGTGAGGCAAACCAACAATATGAGCAAAAAAAATTTTTTTTGCAAAGAAGGTATATAAATTGTTGTTGGTACGAGTAAACAAAAGCTTACTCATCGTTGTTTCGCTGAAAAATTAAACAGAAAAAGAATTTAATGTATTTATTTATTAATTGAAACAATGTGTTTTATTCGTTTTTTCTATGTATGTATGACAATTTAGAGAATTTTTTTTTGTTTTTATTTAATTAAAGCTTAAAGAATATTTAATTTTTTGCCTCGCCAATGTCATTGCTGCACCACTATCGTTTCAATGTAGAACAACATATTATAAGTGAGTAGAAAAATAAACACCAAATGCTCTGCAAACTTTTTGTTAACAAAACGCGTTTTTATCAATAACTCTCGTATACTCCGCGCTTCTCTTAAGTAAAGTAAATATATATATATATTTTAAACTATGCACTCGACTAATAATTCATCAATTTTAAATGATTTTTTTTTTGTTTTAAACGTTTTATGATTTGTAACTTTGAATGCATGCAAAAAAAAATAATAAAGAAAAATTCAAGTAAAATTAAAGACAGAGAATAATGTCTCAAATGTTTAGTTTTAACGTTGCTTTTGCGTGCTCCGCCAAATGGGTCGCGATGCAAAGTTACTGCATTAACAACCAGCGAAAATACTGTATTTTTAAATAACACCATTGTTTGATTATATTCAATGAAATATCAGTGTTTTCTCGCTTAAAACACCTTTTCTCAATAGTTTTTCAATTTATTTAGTTGATTTTTCTGTTGCTTTTAAATTTTACAAAAACTGCATTCAAAGTTGGTGGTAAAAGAGATTCAGAGAAGTTAACTCTATGTATTATCTTATTATTACACTTTAAGAAGGTACAACCCGTCGCTGTGTGTCAGTTAGGTATTTCTTGTATTTTTTTTTTTTTTTTCATTTACAAGACAAAGTTCTTATAGCCAAATTTCTTTGAAAAATTAATACAAAAAAAAAATAAAAGGAAAAGAGAGAAATATTATTTTAAAACTATATGGGCTGGCGAGTACTAGTTGTGTTAGCATTTTATTTAGTTTTTATATATAAATTCTATACAACAGTATAGTGTTGATGTGATTTTTGCTGATGATGATGATGCTATCCGTTGTTGCTGTTCATTGCTTATTGTATTTAGTTGTTTTTAGTATTTTTTGCTGCAACAACGAAAACATGTTGTTGGTTCTTTTTTTTTGTTTTTATTCATAATTATTTCCCCATGAATTAAAATTATTATAATAATAATATAAATTACTTACTCTCTTGCCATAGTAATGCTACATGCATCAAGAAAATGCTTAATGTTGTTTCTCCTATTGCCTTTGTTTCGGTTGCTTTTTTTATATTTTTTGTTATACTGTACTGCGCTGGTATTATAGAATGGGTGTTGCGATACCAACGTTTAACAAAATTTTATTCATCAGTTTGAGTCAGACATTTGAACATTGTAGTCAGCCAATATGTGTGTCGTTTTTGTGCCCACAGTGTTATATATAAATATATAGAAGTGAGATCGCGGCGGCGTAGTAATTTTGGTTACTACCAGGGAGGAGATGGTGGCGGAGGTGGATTGGGGATATGTCTGGCTGTAAAAAATATAAATAAAATTAAAAAATAATAATTAAAAAAAATGAAAAGAAAATTATATTATAAATATTATTTATTTTTTATCCAAAAAAAAGAAAGAATGACAGAATTGTTTATTTTTCGTGTCTTATAAGACCGCTGATTATACATGTTTTTAATTCAATTGAATACAAGTATCCGCTTGGAAAACATAAAAATTATTATTATTATATTTTGTCTCTTTAAACTGGTGTTCATTATAAATATTATTGATAAAAAATTTCTTATCAATAATAAATAAATAGAAAAAACATCAACTTTCATCATAAGTGATGATTAGTGTTTTTTGATATGAAAATTTTTAATTAACAATAAAAAACTAAAATTAACTAAAATTTATATCTTGATTGGTGTACACACACAATGCGTGTACATTTTAACATTGGTATGATTTATATTTATTGCTATTATTTTTGTACAACAATTTGTTTTCAATGTTTAATTCACGTTAATTTGTAATTTTGTGTTTTTTTTTTTTATTATAACAGAAAATAATGGTTTTTAGTTAAGAAAAGTTTTATTGTCCATAAATTTTTTTTTGATTTACCATCTGAATGAGTAGCATTTAACTCTTTCAAAAATTTTTCATAGTTCTTATTATTTTTATAGGAAATTATTTTTTATAATTAAAATTTTATTCAACTATCGTTTGTGTTTATCAAATTTAAAGAGAAACTTCTGAAACAAAAAAACTTTTGAAACATAAATTTAAAGTGTTTATTGTAGCTAAGTAAGAAAATTTATTATCAAAATAATGTTCGAATTTATTACAAATAATTTTCGGAATATATAATTTTGAAAATAAAATGTGCTGGAAATTTTTCTATTTTAGAAATTCAGAAATTTTTACTTGTTTTTACATGAGAGAAATTACTTTTCTTTTGAAAAACACATTCATTCAGATGATGTACAAATTTTTTTTACAAAAAAACCGCGGAAATTATATGTGTATTTTTTAAATTTATTTTTATATATATATATATGTATTTTCTGTAAATTATTTTGAAATAAATAAAAGAAAAATAAAGAAAACCAAAGCAAAATAAATAAAAAAAAAAAACAGAAAAAAATTCCAAGACAATCGCGTGTCGTCGTTTATTAGACATCCAAAAATAAATTTTCATTCTTAATTTTTTATGTAAAAAATTTTATTTAAAACATTTTATGCGATTACGCATTTTTCATGTTGTTAATGTAATTTTCATTTGAACTAACTAACTAGTTCAAAAATGTAATTTTTGCATTTTCTTTTCTTTTTATTTCAATTAAATAAAATTTATTCATTAAGAAAAATATATATTTGTATAGCGCGTATTTTAAAAATGTAAACAAAAATTTTACCGAATAGACAAACATAGCTATACAAACATAACTTTAACAGAATCATTAATCAAGAAAGAAAAATTTTCTCAGAAAATAATTTTTTTTTTTTTTTCTTTAATTTATGAAATTAATAATTTAATTATTAAATTACTTAACAATAGAAATTGTTATAAATTTCGCTTACATTTATTAATTTATTTTATTTTATTATAATAAATGCAGTGTCGTATCAAAAATGTTAGGCAAACTACTCGTATTGATGCTTGTCTAAAGTCTTTAAATATTTATGATCATCAAAAATGATCAAAAATCAACAAAACCAAAATCAAGATCAAAAATTTCAATATTATTGCTATGAATTTTAATAAAATTTTATAAATAAATTTTCTACATAAATTTGGATAAATAAGCGAAAATTTACTATTAAAATTGATTGTACTTGCTGTATATGTATCTCTGTATATATAGGACTCTATCAATAAATGATAAAACTAAATAAATTCTAAAAACCTTAGTACTTCTAAGCGTACTTAATACGTCCGTCGTTTATTTGAAGATTTTAATTCATCTTAATTTAATATATATATATTTTTTTATTTCTTGTATTATTAATTTATTTAATTCAATCAAAAATAATAATAATAATAATAATAATAATAATTTAACTTTCTTATGATTCGTCTTTAGTTTTTCTTATTAATAATATTAAATTTCTTCGTTTTTTTTTTTCTTTAATTTTATTACAGTTAAAAAATTTTGAAATTTTTTTTTTTTTTTTTTTTTTTTTTTTTTTTTTCAATTAAATTAAATTTGCTCAAATAGTAAATAAAATTCGCAGATAATAAATTCGCCAATACAAAGAGAAAAAAAGAAAAGAAGAAAAAATAATAATTTTATTATAATAAAAATAAAATTCAAAAAATTTGCAAATTTTTTTTTTTTGAAAAACAAACAATTATCCACCTGTAAAATCAAATAAAGTGAAAAATTGTGAAAAATGTGATAAAAAAGAAAAAGAAAAAAGAAAAGAAAAAATATTTGTGTTTTGTGTATATGATCTTAATGTTTATTTTTATTCACTTTGTGTGTTTATTTATGTATGTGCACATGTATAATAAAAGTATTATTTCTCTGTCATTATTATCCCATTAAAAAAAAGGGGGCTAACCAAAAACCACCCATTAAACATACACACGTAAAAAGAAAATAAATGAAGAAAAAAATGTTGTGAAAAATTTAAAAGAAACATAATTTTTGCATGCAAAAAAAAAAAGAAAACAAACAGCCAAAAAACAATAAATTTATAAAATAAAATCAACGTTATTGATACCGTTTAATTGTATTTACAATAGACGTACGGACAGGTGTAATAAAATAATTAAATAAAAAAAAAAAAAAAATTTTTTTATAGAAATTTAATTAATTATTTGTGATAATTTGATTTTAGTGTTTTTAAACAAAAAAATAAATAAAATAAAATTCAATAAATTCCATTTAATTTAATTAGCGTCTAAGATTGACTATGCAAAACAAAACAACAAGGTAAATAATTAATTTATTAATTACCAATATAAGCAGCATTAAGCAGCAATAAGCAGCAATAATCAGACAAACGTGGAAGGATTAAAGCAAAATAAAGCACATTTCTTGGTAAGTTGAAAAATTTTTTTGTGTTATTTTCTTTTTTGTTTGAATGTTGAATGCGTAAGAGGAACACTTACCAAATGTACCTATAATTATCCGAAATCCTTTAATATAATTTTAATCGAACAGTGCACAATTATGCACCGAAAAAACAATTGTAGTGTAGTTGAATATTTTATTTTTGTTTTGTTTTTTTTTTTTTCAGAGAATTTATGCTGTTAAATTTTCACTTTAGTGTTTAAAACGTACTTAAACGCATTTATTTACGTGATTTTGATGAGATATTATTGTGTTTATTTATGTTAACAAAATTATATAATAACACTATAGCCTATGATGGTAGACAGTGTTTTGCTAGGCTGGTTAGTTTCTTCTTTTGTAATTGAATTGATGAAAAAAAAAACAATTTTTTTATGTCTTTATTTATGCGTTTTTTTTTTCTATCTTTTTTTTTTAAATATAATTTTTGTGTCATTGCGTAACGTAATTGTCTTGTTATGTTTTGTAAATCGTGTAACGCCATATAACGACACTATTTAACAATAAAACATAAGAAAGAAAAATTAAAACAAGAAGTTAAACAATTGTAATGAACATCAGCAGCAACATCAGCAGCAACAGCAGTTGTAAGTAGCAACAACGACAATCGTCAGCCACAACCGTGAAATGTAATTTAAATCGGTTATTGTATGGTTTTTGTTTTATTATTTATATATATATATTTTCGGTTTCTTTATAAGTATGACAAATTGCATAAATGTATCACATGACACGTATCTGTATCTGTTTATTTATTTATTTTTTGTGGGAAAACACTAAACAGTAGTGCGCCTACAAAAATATTCACTAAATAATGATAAAAAATAATTTTAATAAAAATTCTTTTGTATGGCGTCCGGCTACACCACAGTGGTGTCATACCTAAAGTATTGCTAGACTTATTTAATATGCAAGTTGTGTGGAGTTGCATTACTTTTTTAAAGATTGTTTTGCATCAAGGGAGAAATATTAATGAAATATATGTATAAAACAAATAAATTTTACATTTATTTGGCGATAAGCGAATTAACCGGCACCAAGTGAAGAAATTTTTACAAACAGTACGAACGTCAAAGTGTTAAACAACCTTTCTATATATTAACAATAATAATAATAATAATTTCCCAAGTGCAACATAAGATAAAACAACATAGATAATAACTAATTATATAAATGATTTTATCATTATTTTGTTTATGTTTTTGGTTTTTCACTCTGTAAAATTCTCATAAAATGCTCTGTATAGAAAAATGAATTATTTCAGGGTTTGGTTGATTTAATATTTCTGCTTTTTCGTTATATTTATTTAATTTTCTAAAAAATCTAAAAACTATTTGTCAACGATAGTTTTTAACAACAAATGGTACCACATTCATATCATCTAAATCGTTTATTAGAAAATATATATTGTCGTTTTGATTTTAAGAAAATAAACATTTCTTTGTCACTTATGCTCTTTTGCCAATGGCTACGATATAAAGTTCTTTCTTTCTTTTTTTTTTTTTTGTGTTTCGGCTTAAAATTAAAGGAAGTTTTTTTCTTTGCCCTATCTTACGACTATTAAAAGTTTATGCTTTAAATATATTTGGGCCTTACTATATAAGTGTCGTATATCGTTTTTGTCTTTTGAATTTTTCCATTTTATTTATTTTCTACTTAATTCTACTGCTGTTCCCTGTTATTGCTGCCTGAGGTCCCCTATTATTATTATTATTTTTTTTTTTTTTACGTTTTGGAATTTTATTTTTATTTATTTATTTCCTTAATAACCACATGTTTTTTTTTTTTTTTTTTTGTTTAATTATTACTGGTACACATGGCACATACACACAGAAACGACACTGTCTGTTGTTTGTACTTTTTTCTTGAATTTGAATATTTTTAAAAACAATTTTTTTCTTAAATAAAATTAATACGAAAGAAGAATATTGTATCTAGTTAGTGTGTGGCATTTTTTAAACAAAATTTTCTAGATATTTTGTTAAGTTTGAGCTTTATATGCTGTTGATGGTAATAAATGGCAGGAAAATGCATCTACAGAGAAAATACTTCTATGGATAAACTTTACTTTTTATTTCTGATTGCATAAAAATATTCTTTATGAAATTATAGAAAAATTAATATAAATATCGGACAATTTAAACAATTTAATAATATAATCCTCTACACAAAAAAGCTCTTAAAGCACTTTAACTAATTTAGAAAATTTTACCTGTAAATTATGTTGTTTTATCAGCTATGTTTACAAAGAAATCATTTTGAAATGTCCACATTCGAAATGCATCTAAAACTGCAATAGTTTCAGTCTATTTCGGAGCATAATTTCCGAGTCCTACTTTATGCAATGTTTGTCACATTATTTATGAAAAGAAACCACTACGTATCGACGATATTTAAGTAAATCAAAATGTGAATTATTGATTAAACGAATAAAGCGTTTTTATAAGCTTTCTAAGCTCCTTAAATGATAATTTTCTCTATTATTTGATTTAAATTAATGTCAAAACAGACATAACAAATGATTACGGTTTCTGGTATGTGGGTTAATCAAAGAAGCAAACAAATAAAAAAATGCTAGGAAAATCAAGTGTTAAAACGTGTCCTATTCTGTTTTTCTTTAAAAATTTCCTCATTTTTTTTTTATTCTACAACCAGTGTTTGCACAAATCTGATTGTGTCGTATAGCCATATAGAGTTATTTTATTATTTAACTTTAATACACTGGTGACACAAATGAAGTGTATTGATTAACCATCAATATATATAAAAAAAAAAAGGAAAAATTATAATCGATAATTTCTATCTATTCCTGATACCTGAATTATTATTATTATTATTATTATTATTATTATTAATTTTTATTAAATCAAAAGCATACAGTAGAATCAATACTTACACTAAATTTATGTTTAAATTTTTATATATATAAATAAAATTCAAAAAATAAATAAATGGTTTTTTCTTTGTGTTGATCTTTCTCTTTTAAAAAGCTCTTCAGTATTTTTTTTTTTTCGTTTGTTTGTCGTATAATAAACAAGTTTTATTAGCGGTTTTACTGTTAAGCGGTGACTCTTGTACAAAATATTTTTTATATTTATTCTTTTGCCGCTAATATATTTATTTCTATTATCATTTTTATCTCATATTTACTTATTATTATTATTATGATTATATTTTTTTAAATACTTTTAGTCTAAGGTAATTTATTGTGAGTTTATATATAAATTATCCACAGTAAATCATAGTACATTGATTGGCATTTTATCTCAGTAATTATAAAATGAGAATCTACTGTTAAATATTTTTATTTTCTTTTTATTATTATTATTTTCCTCGAAATTATGATGAAATAACCGAATTGCTGTGTCTGCAAGAAAAAGAATAACAAAAAAAAAAAAAATTTTTTTTTTTTTGAAAATTGCATTTTGATGCCATTTGACACGTTTCTGTTTTTTTTTTTGTTTTTTTATTGTTCAGAAACTGAAAACAATTTAATCGTCAGTCTCACGCTTTTTCACTGGTGATTTTTCCCCTGAAAATTCTCGCATGCATAATATCTTCTTTCGTTTTTTTTTTTAATGAAATTTAATATTATTCCATAACATTTGTTAATAAACAGGGATTATTATTTGAGATTATATTGGCTGGATGGGTGTATAGGATATGTAGAAATGAGAATTAAAAACTGAAATAATAATTTTACTGAACCTGGTGGTACCTGGTGGTAGGTTGTTAGGTAGAATAGGTAGATAGGTGTATAAGTGGTCAGTGGTGCAACAGTAATTCCATTCACTGACAAAAAACCCATTCAACCACTATATTTTATTTGTTTATTGCTACTGTTGATGCTGATTGCAGATACATACACTAATATTGTTACTATTGTTGCCTGTCTGCATACACTTTGCTACATTTCATCTCTTCACTAAGCATAAACTTTTTAAATATGTTACTTGTAAGTTCTGGAATATTTCCGGGTAATAATTTCCATTGTTCTGTCGTTCTGTATTTGAATAGAGATTTTAAACACAGAGAGAGAGTATACAAAGCAATTAATATGATAAATAGTCGGTGAATGTATACGTTCGCATGTTGATAAATTGTTTGCGTTTTATTAGTTTAGCGGATTTATGGGGTGTTGGGTGTTTTTCTTCTTTTTTTTTTGTTGTTTTTCTTCTTTTTTTTTGTATATAAACATTTTTATTTTCTTCTTATTTTTATTAAATATTCATTAAAATTAACACTAAACAATTGCAATTATTGCAAAACAAAGTAGCAGGTGATATATAGTGACGTAGTCTATTTTAGCATTTACGGAAGAAGAAAAAACAGAAAACAAAAAAGTGTCTCATTCTTTAATTGATTTTTTTGCTTTTAATTTTTCACATTAATTTGGATAAAGTTTTTTTTTTTTTAAGTATTTTAATAGTTTTGGTTTTTTTTTGTTTGTTCTTTGCTTTCGCAAAGGTTAAATTCATTTAATTTTTTCTGAGCTTTTATCATCGGATTATGGCAGTTATAATAAAATAAATAAAATAAACGAACGAACAAAACAGATAAGAGTTAAATAATAAATTTATATAAAATAATAATAATAATAATAATAATAATTGCTGGTGGGAGAGAAGATAAATAGTACTAGGTGCAGCAGCAGTAACAGCATCAACAACAACGACAACGACAATAATAATATTAATAATAATAATAATAATAATAATAAAATAGCATCAGTGGCAACAGTACCGCGAATATTAATTAAAATTAAATTAAAAGGATTAAAATAAATCTTGTTATTAAAAATGAAAAAAATAAAAACTTTTTGCATTTTTATACATTTTTGTCGCCGTCGTGTCACCACGTTTCATGGTATCATCCACCATTTTTAACCATTTAATATATTTGTCTTTCGTTGCCAGAAAAGCATAAGAAATAAAAAAAAATCAAATAAACAAAAATATAATGAAATCTGATCAGTATATCAGTATATAAATAAAAATAATATAATTGTGGTTAGCCTGTGAAAAGTAGGTGTTTAAACATTAGACCGGATTATATATATTTGTTAATTTCAATTACATTGGTTTCCCCCCCGGTTCTGATCAATGACCAAAAGCGTTACCTTTAAAAAGAATGAAATTTCTTTGAAAATTCATTTGAAATGCAAAAAAAGCTCATTTAATGTGATTTTTTTGCAAAGTGTCGCAAAAATACTTCTGTCGTCGTTTCACTCTTAGTCATCAAATCATTGCGGTAAACATACAATGGAAAATAGGTGGGTAACCTACTAGTGTTTTCATTCTTTTGTTTTCATTCATTCATTTTTCTTTTTTTCATCCTTAACTATATTTCCCAGAGTTTTTCTTCATTTTTTTATTTTTTCTTTTCAATTTATTTTCAAATCTTAGTATATCCATGCGTTATTAGATGAATTGGGTGGTTGGTTTGTTGGTGATGTATAAGTAAATTGATTGATGGTGGTTACCTTTGATTTTGATTTTATCGATTCAGTTTTATCACCAGGTGGTGATCTATTATAAATAAAATAATAAAAATAAATATATGTATAGGGAATGAGATAGACCGCAGACATTGGTTTTATTTTTCATTGAAATTTGAATATTTAAACTCGTGGAGGAGTCCCCAGTCTTTTTTCATCTACATCAATATTATTTATTTATTTGTCGCGGTTTTTTTTTTTTGGTATTGAATAATTTTGTTGTATATTATCATGATTTTTCTTTCTTTTACATTTTTTTCATCGCGAGATACTTTATAATTCTATTTTTTTTTTTTTATTATTGGGAGTGGGTGGTGTTTTTCGCTTTTGAATTTAAAAAAAAAGGTAACGAAAAAAAGAAATAACTTAAAGTCGTAAACTTAAAGTGCTTGAAAACACGGCAATATACTATTCAGCCGGATCAACTGTGTTATAAGCTTTGAGCAAACATTAATTTTCCATAAAAATAAAAAAAGAAGGAAAATTATTAAGTTTTTAATCTGAGAAAATATATAAAAATATGCGTTTGGTATAAAAAAAAATTGTAAAATATTTAGTTTGTTGATGATAAGTACAATGTGGGTGGTGGATATTTTTATTACGACAGTATTTTTTGCGATTTTACTGGTTATTTTCTACTTTACTTTACTGAGTAAAGTTGAATGTTGTGCACATTTTTAGTTGATATTTGATTTCCTACATATTTATAACCGATCTAGACAGCCTGGTAATGGCTAATTTTTCAATACGATAATACACATTATTTAGCGTATATTTTCGTTTATTCAGTTCAATAAAAAACTCTCTAAATATAGTTTTTCTTTTACATATTTTATTGGTTAAATTTTCCAAGTAACAGCAATAGTATAAGTATAAGTGTGTTGATCAAATGTATTACTAAAAAAAAAAGTAGAAAAGTATAATCGTATCAAAAAAGCTTTAGTCATTGAAAGTAATATATAAAAAAAGCACTGTAAAAAAGCTCTAAAAAATAATATCCTTAAGTAGTATCCATATTATAAGTAGCATTATAACATAAGTATATATTTTTAGTAGTAATTAAATAAAAGAAAAGAAAATTTCGTGAAACAATAATGGCCTAAATAAAGCTTCAATATTTGAAGTATTAAAATTTTAGATAAATTATTTTTGTTTCACAGAATTTATCATAATTATATAATAACAAAACAATTAATATCATTAAAAAACCCTTTTGTTTTACTATCCTCATCCATAACAAATTAACAATTTTGCTGTTATCGGTTTATGTATTGTTTGTCTGTTTGTTTGTTTGTTTGTTTGTTTATTTATTTTTTTATTACCGCATAAATATTTGATAAGATTTTTTCTTAAGCAGCTTAAAATTGTTTTGTTTTTTTTTTTCTTTCTTTTCGTTATGTTTTTAGTTGATTTTTCATTTATTTTGTATTTTTTCTTCTTATTTTTGGGCTTAATTTCTTGTTTACTTGTTAAACATATTTATTCTTTGGTGTTTTTATATTGAACTTAAGACACTTGATATTTGAATGGGGGGGTTTTTCGCGATATACAAAAAAAACAAGTGAAATTAGGTACCGAGTGTGGGCAATTGTAAAAACACTTGTGTCTCAGCTTAAAAGCTTTTTCTATTTCTGTTTTAAAGTGTTTATTTTGTTTTTGCAACACTTGTGTCTATTCTTTAACGTAAATACTTTGGTTTTTTTATAAAAATCTTTATAGGTGAAATAAGCCACCACCATCACCATTATCAACCACTGTAATCAATTTATAACTTTTTTTTTTTACAACCATTTAAAAATAAATATTTTTATTTCGTAAGCATAGCATTCATATTTTTTTTTCTTCTTCTTCTTCTTAGTTTTGATTTTGATTTTGATAATGGAATATGAGATTTCTGTTGCAGCAGAGATATTGGCATAATTTTATTAATTTTTCAATATCTTGTGGTTATAGAAATTTATATAATTGGGAGCAGCCTATCTAAAAATATTTAAAAAAAAAAGAATAAGGCAACACAGCACCAGCAACATCAGCATCAGCAACAAGACAAAAAAAAAACACTTTTACCTGTTGTTGCTATTAATTTTCTTGTTATTTATTTCATGTACATAAAATAATATTAAGTACTGTAATGTACATTATATTTGTGGTAACAAAAAAAGCTACTCATTTGATGAGTTTTTGATTATTTAAAATTAAATATAATTTTTCGATTAGAAAACGCGTTATTTTTATTTTCTTACATTGAATATTACACATTGTTTACAGCAGTGTAAATCTCATCTTACCTATACCATACCACATACCTTTCGTTATTATATATATATATATATACTTCTCTTACCTTATTGTATGTTTTTTATTTTTCAATCTCAATCTACCTCTTCATTGCTTTATTTATTTTTTATTTTCAGTAATTTCTTTTACCTTTTTCTTCTCGTTTATTTTTTTTTTTTTTTACATTTACAGAGCAATAGGTATTAAAGTTTTTTTTCTTTTTCTTCTTATATATATATACATTTTGTGTTTGTTCCGTTGGTTGTTTTGCTTTCTTGTTCTTGTTGGTTAACAGAATTTATGAAAAAGAACGAATAGTTGGTATACACAGGTAAAATTGACGGTAAAACAAAACAAAAAAAAAAAAAAAGAAACGAAAAATAAATAATAAATATATAAATAATGTATTTCATTGGAATGTGTATAAAACGTCATAAAGTCGTTTTGCTTTTTTGTTTTTTATTAAAGTCACAAAAGCATAAATAAAAAAAAACAATCGTGGTTATTTTTTGAATTTTCTCTCTTTTGTTAGATTATTTCGTTTGCTCGCTATTGTACTGTTTATTTCTTAGATCGCGAGTGGTTAGTTTGTACCCACTGTTGTTGCTCATACTGTTGCTTCTGCTGCTGTTGCTGCTGCTGCTGCTGTATTTTTTTATATGGATTTTTTTTTTTTTTTTTAGTTGAATGACTTGTGGCCCAAAAATAATACAGCAAAAAAAAAAAGAATTTGTATGTTTTTTTTTTTTATTTTCTGTGTTATTTATTAAAAATTTATCATATATTTACCACCTTGGTGATGGTTGAAAATGTTTAACGTTTAAATTCGTAAAAACCGCATAAGAATGTTTTTTTTTTTTTTGAAGAGAAAAAATATGTTAAAATGCAAAAAAAAAAGAAGCAAAATAAATTCCATAAATATTTTTAATTAAATAATTTATTATTTTTAACGTTTAAAAAAAAACGAAAAACTGTTGCTGATGGTATGCCAATTCCCATACATAAAAAGAAGAATTTTATATTTTTTATTAGCAACTAGATGGCCGTTATCCTTCTTAATCCGGAATTACAATTGTTAGTTACCTAGTCATCAGCAGATGCTTAAGTTTTTTTTTTATTCTACACACTTAAGCTCTTTTCTTAGTCTTCTAGCTCATTTTTTTTTATTTTGCATTATTTATGCTGTTGCTGATGCTACTTTGATCCGTTTTCGTGGTACCAAAAATTGTTATTTATTTATTTCGTTTAATTTTTTTCTGTTTCTTCTGTTTTTATAATCGTATTCTTGTATTAAAAAAAAGAAAAAAGCACTTGAACGTTTTGTTAAGTTTAAAATTCAAAATTAAAAGAAAATGAAAAGAAAAAATCAAAAAAAAAACAATTACAGAATATAAAAGATATATATAATAAATAAGAAATGCTGAGGAAAACAATCACATTTACAAATGTAATAAAAAGCATAATAATTATTAGTTTATTATTAATTACATACATATTTATATACATATATATATGTACGTACATATATATACATATAAATATATAACGAACCGGTCCTTTCTATAATAATTTCTATAATCTTTAATATTAATAAGAAGATATACCAACAATATAAGCAGCGGCAACGATGGCGAACAGCGAACAACCAACGACCGCGTTAAATTATTTTTTTTTTTTTTTATTAACTTTAAAGCTTAAAACAAGAGAGCAATGGACTGTGTGTGTGTATGCTTTTTTTTATAAATTTAATTTGCTTTTAACTCGTTATTACTTTAGCCTAGCAGACAGATATCTCTGTAGCTTTTAATATAATTTCTAATTAATATACTGTGCTGTTGCTATTAACGTTTATTTTATTTTTTTCCATTTCGTTTTGTTTTGATGGTGCTGGTTCAACATTATGATGCCGCAAGAAAATAAATCAGTCTTAGGTATTAATCCGTAAGTGATTCTTGAAGCAGTTTATGTTTTTTTTTCTTCTTTTATTTATTTATTTCTTTTTAACGTTAAACATTGATAAGTCTCTCATAAGTAATTTGAAGGACAAACTTTTAGGTTTTAAATAATAATAAAGAGAGAAAAATTTATTTTAAAAATTTAAGCGACGAACCCGATTTAATAAAATAAATGTTTTTTGATTTTTTTGTAGAATTTTTAATATTTGTCGTCAATAGAAGTTATCGGATCTTTGTTTGTGGTATTTAATATTTGTATTTATTTTTATAAAAATAAAATAAGAAAGAAATAATATTTTTATCGCCCTTGTTACTTGTATTGCATCAAGAGACTCAAACAACCACCCATCGCCCAATTAAAAACCTTTTTACATGGGTTTTTTTTTCAGTATCTAATGGTGTAGAAAAATAAATAGTTATTATTCTAAAATACGCCCTGACAAAATTTGTTTACTTACTGAAGGTCTTTAGGCCTTTAATTTATATTTTTGGTATAAATATTGAATGATATTTCTATGGTGAGTTTTTGGAATAAGACTTACTTAAATCGAGGCTAGGGTAATTTTCACAATAAGAAAATTAATTTTCTATTTTTGAGAGGGATTAACAAAATAAGTTGATTTTTTATTTATTTTTTTTTTTTTGTATAAAATTTAGTCGAGATTTCATTAAAATTTTGAAATATTTCAATTAAATTTCGTTTACCAGTGAGATTGACAGTGAACTGAGTTTCTGATTTATCTGTTAGATTTCCCTTCTTCTTTTTTTTTCAAAATTTAATAAAATGCAACTGAAAAATGATTTAAATCTGGATTAATGGGTATCTATTTATTCATAGGGATTGAACAAAAAAGAAAATAAAATAAATAAATAAATAAAAATAAAGATTTTCTATAATATAAAATACGACAATGTGATACAGTCAATGGTTTGTGACCTTCCTTCTGCTTTTATTCATTTTAAAAATTGTTCATTCAATGTATCGTCCTTTTTTTCTATTTGTTTACTGTTCAATGCCGTTGAATTTTTCTTTTTTCTATATATATATATTATTTTGCTTCCCCTATTTTTCATTTTGTTACCATTTTTGCTACTTTGTATTGATTTTTCTGCATATTTATATTTATTTTTTTGTCTTTTCATACATTTTCCTTTCATTTTTAAACAAACTAAAGTCCTAACACTAGCGAACAAATGGTAAATAATACAAATATATGGGATATACTATATCGTATCGTGTATGTCGCTTGTATATATGTTTGTTACTTGCTTACTTACAACCCCTGAGTTTACCTTCTTTTTTTTTTTTTTACTAAAGAAAGAAAATAATTTCTATATATATTTTTATGAAAAAATTTTCTATACAAAATAAATAATAAAAGTAAGCGGCTAAAAATGAATAAAAAGAAAATCTATATTTATATATATATATATATACATGTATATATATATGTATGAATAATATTGACTAAAGTAGTAGCAAAAATGATTAGGGTGATTTTCTATATTGTTCCTGTGTTTTTCCTATATACTTACTTACTTATAACAGTTGTCGTTTTGTTATTACTTTGGACGCATCCTGTATTTATATTTTGAAAACAATTTTTTCTTTTTTTTATCCAAAAAACATAAGAATAAAAAAATAAACATTCTAGGGTGATAATAAAGAATAATAGGGTTAGAAATTTATTATTATTTGGTTGTATTTTGCTTCAAAAAAAAAACATAATTCTTGCTTTTAAAATCGAAATAATTTTTAAAAATAAACACAAAAAACAAAGAAACAGTTTGTCACACAGTGTTTTTCTATTATATAAATAAATGTTTAAGCATTACATAGTTTCTTAGTAAAAAAATAATTTTACCTTCTTAATTATGCTGTTAATTTTTAGTATTTTCTATTCACTTTAAGATATTATGCTCGTTTGTTATTTTACTAACAATTTTTGAATTATTTAATTGATTAATTTAGCAAAAAATATCTACAATAATCAGACAGGTGATAACAGTTCTCTTACAAAATAAAAACACATCACTGTAGACACTGTATTTTTAAATATTATTATCATTCATTTCTAGGCTTCTTTTGCTATCATATTTCTTAGACTTAATTATTTATTTCATTTTATTTCTTTTTTTTTTTGCTTTTTCATTTCTTTTTATTACCTTTTACTATTGTTTTTTTAACTTTGTGACTTTATCACATCAAGTCGAGTCCCTTAAGTAGTAAAAAAATAAAAAAAAAAAAAAAAAACTGTTTCAACAAACAACATAAAACATATATTTGCCTTTTTGGTTGCCTTTTAAATAATTAGAAAATAGAAACAACAACCGAACAACAGGAAGAAAAATAAGGAAAAGAGAAAAAATATTTTAAAATAACTGTTTTATTTTGTCCTTAATTTAAAAATAACAAAAAAAAATAAAAAAACAAAAATACTTTTAAAAGCAATAAATCGTTGACCGCGACCGCCTACCAAAATATTTTTTTTTTTTTACTTACTTGCTTACATTCCTAACCAAATATTTGGTTTTGATTTATTTGGTTTTTCTATCTTTTTTTTTGCCTGTCTGCTTGCCTAGCTTGTTTCCTTATATTTTTATTATTATTTCTGCTTTTCTTAAATAACATTTTAGAAAAAAATAAAATCCTCAGTTTCTCATAGAATTGGTGAAAAAACTAACATCGAATATTTTTCTATGTTTAGTTGAATTTTTTGTGGCAACAACTAAACAACAAATAATATGACTAGAATTTCACTGCAGAAGACAGCACTAATCAATTTTTAAATTTAGGCAAAATGCATATTTAATTTTTTAATTAAAAAAACATTTTCAGTAGATAAATACATAGATAGATTTCCGGAGGGGTAGAGAATAAAATCTTGTGACAATTGAATTAGGGTATTTAAAAAGTACTACAGTACATTATTTATCGTTTTTAATTTCACTATTTTTGATATTATTTTCTAAGGTTTTATGGATTACAATCTGTAGTGTTATAATTAAGTTAAAGTCATAAAAATAAAAGAAAAACAAAATCATCTAGAAAATTATTAAACAACTAAAGAAAGTCATTTAAATTCGTAATTATTTTATAACTAGAAATACTTACAATACGTTATTCTTTTTACTATATATTTATATATCGCGATTAAGTGCTAAACATTATACAATTAGAAAAGTAAAAATAAAAAAAAATTATAACGTTATCATAGCGCCACTAAGTTGTATTTATTTTCGCCGTTACATTAATTAACTTAGCCGCATTTTTTTTTTTTTTTTCAATAATTCTTTAACAGTATTTTATTGTTGTTTTGGTTTTTGTTTTCTACAAAAAAAAAAATTACGACCTACTAGCTCAGGAAAGTCTGAGAAATAAAAAAAGAAAAAAACAATTCTTTTGTTTTTATTAATTTTTAATCTTTCTGTGCACCCAAGTTTAAATGTTTTGAACCGCAATAGAAATATATATATATATATATTAATTTTTAATAAGACTTAGTGTACAATCTCGTATTGTGACGATTATGGGTGACGACCGCATTTAATCCCTAACTAGCCTAGATAAATAAGAAATAAAAATTACATTTGGGAGTAATATTACTACTACTAGTCGGGGTTGTTTTTCTCTCATAATTTTTTTTTTTTGTTAATTTTCTTTTTCTATTATTACGATAAGAGTTTTCTTTTCTTTTGACATTTTTTTAATACGAATTTTCACTCAGTTTAAACTAATTGTCTTATTTTTTTTTAATTTTCTACAAATTATATAAACTTTCCTTTAAGGTAATTAAGGTAAAACTGAGTCCAGTAATTTCTTATAATATAATTTTATGAAACGATGTGTGTCACCTTTTTATGATGCATTTGATTTCTCTAAACAGGAAGTATGAATATGAATGAAAAATTTATTTAATTTATATGCGGCTTCATAATACACTTTGTTTATTATTTTTATTATTAGTCACCCGTTGCTATTCCGTATGTATATCTTAAAATTTTGAAAAAATATGTTTTGTTTTTTTATGTTGCTATGTTTATTATTAGTGTAACCAGTAATGCTGCTGTCTGCATGTCTATCGACCCTACAATCATTATCAATTTAAATAAACAAAAAACCAAAAATTATATGTTTATTTGATGCATTTTTGTCGCGTTGTCTATGTTTAATAAATATTCATTTAGTATTTATTTATTTATTTATTTATTTTTTTTCACTATTTATCACAAAATAAACATAAATATTTTTTTAATGAAATAGAAAGAAATTAAAAAAAAAAAAAAAGTAAAAACGAAAAGAAAATAAATAAATATTTATTTACAATGGGTCATGTTGACATTCTTTGATTGCCTTTATCATTTACTGGATTATATTATGTTTAGACAAGTGTATGCGACCAATTTTAATAAGAAAATATATATATTTGTTATTTTTTATATATTTATATTAAATAATAAAACATTGCGTTGTGTATAACGAGTTGATTACAATTGTTTGTTTGTTGATTTTTATTATTATTATTCTTTTCAAGATGAAATATACAAAAATGTTGTCCAGTTTTTTTTATTATTTTTTTTTTTTTACCCAGAAACAGACATTTCCGTTTTAACATTAAACATATAAGGTTGAAGCATAAAATTGGTTTTTTTTTTATTTTTGGTGATTTATAACAAACAAAAATAAACAACATCCTTACTTCGTTCATATAAAATGAATGAAGCGCAGGCGAATTCTCTGATCGCAGGCGTCAAACAGTGTAATCCCGACACAAATTAATAATAATAATAATAATTTTCTTCTTTTTTTTTTTTTGTCTTTCTGCAATAACGAAATGTAAATATAATATATGTTGGGTGTGGAAATGATAGGGTAGTAACAATGTTACAAGAATAATATTTTCACTTTAACATTTCGTTTAGATATATTTACATTGTGAAAATAATTATTATTAATGAGGATAGGCAGAGCAGAGGGGATCAGCTGTTTTAACAATTTTATTACATTTTTTTTATATTTTATTTGCTTAAATATTTTATTTTATTTTTTCAAAAACTTTTTACTTTTGGACATATTTTCTATAAATTTCGCTATCAAATAAATATATTTATAGATTTGTTTAAAAAAATATTAAGCATTATTAAATTTTATTAATACCATTGAACAAGATAAAACGGTTATATTTTCTTAACAGAAAATTTATTTGCTAATTGTTGTTATTTGCGAATAGAAAACGTGAATTGATTATAAAAAATTTATTTTCGTTTATTACATTTTATATTCGTTATTTCATTGTTTATTATAAACGATAAATAGAGAAAAATATTTTCATCTATCCTTTTATATTTTAGTGTTTTTATTTTCCTCTCTTTGCAAAAAAAAAAAAATAAATGAAAAACTAAAAGGATTTTATTATTATATTTCTACTGTTAGCGGTTTGGTTCTACTGCCATTACCTAGTACTACTGCGACTATGACTAAGAGTATGACTTCTACTACTACTACTACTACTAATGCTACCACTTATATTTTTCCTCTGATGTTGTTACAGACGGTTCATGTTTACTTAAAACAAAAATTAACGATTTTATGTCAAATAAATATATGGATGTTTCACGGCTGCAAAAATACTACATAGATGAAACGAAACGTTCGTTTATCTTTCTTATTTTTACTGGCATCAATAATCTTATTTAACTATCTAGATAGAATGCACTAAAAAATGACGAAAGTAGAAATAAGTATTTTTCTAAATTGTAACTTTGATTTACGTTTTGCTTAAATATGAAAGTTTTTGCTTAGAATTTCGCTAAAATGTTAAATTGTTGATAGTTACCAAAAAAAATAATAAAAATGCAAAATATTTTACCAATTATCACTGAGTTTAGAAGAAAAATCAACGAAAATTTTCTTCTATTTTTGTTTTGTAATGGCAAGGAGGCCGACCAGATCGACCGACCGACCTCTATACAAACTATATATACTCGCGTTGTATGTATTTTTATCCTTTTTTTCTTAAATATTTTTCTTAACGAAAATTTTTATCCTTCTTACTTGCTTGAGCTGTTTTACTTGATTTAGTTTGGTTTTGTGTGTTTTTTATTTGGTATGGCGTCGTTATGTATTTTGTCGTCGTCGTAGTCGTCGTCTTTGCTGGGTTTTTGTTTTATTTCTTTGTTGCTGTTGCTGTTGAAGAAGAAAATACAAAAAAAAAAACTCAACAACCAAAATGATACTTTATAACAACTATAATAATAATAATAATAATAGTAAAACGAATACAAAGAGTTTTTTATTTATTTTAATAAAATTATAGAAAAATTCTATATCCTTGTCTTTTCTTTCAGCCATCAAGTAAAATAAAAATTTTCTGTACAACGACAAGCACTAAAAATTTTTTTCAGCAGCATTAATAATGTTAAATTGTATACGTTTTTGTATAGTTTTGTATTTTGAGAAAGGGTGGTAAAATCGTGAAAATTTTTTAGAATGATTTGTAGTTTCTTTTCTATTTTTCGCTGTAGATACCATCATTGGCAGAGTCAGTCAGAGGGTAATTCTTATATATAAATGTTATTTTAGCTACCTTTTAACAGTGTTGATAAGTTTTCTTTCGTTAGACTTATAATATTTTTTTTTTGTTGCTCATTTCTCTCTGCGTTCTGTTTTTTTGTTTTCGATTTTTTGTACCCATATCCTGGTTATACTGCTACTTGGCGGTAATCGTAACACTACACCAATTCCAATAAGACGATGGCAATCATCTAATTACTTAATGTTTCAGTAATAAGAACATTTTTCTTTTATTTTATTTAAACAGTTTTACACCCGTATTTTGTTTTAGCAAAACAAATTATGCAATTTTAACTTATTTTAGTGTCTGCTTTTAACGATTGTTTAAGGATATATGGTCTTAGCTCTTAGACTGTACAACATACAGTTACTGTTTTTTAATTTTTATTTTGATGCTGCGATTTTTTTTTTTTTTTTTTGGAATTAAATAATTAAACAAATTGCTGTCCTTACCAGTAATAGAACCACCATTTACAACACCTGTGCCAACACCTGTAACGAACGTTTTTTTTTTTTAATTTTTATTATATTTTATTTTATTACTGATTGCATGATGTAAAATTGATATTTGATTGCACAATTTATAAAAAAAAAAACAAAATTATTCTTTTATTTATTTAATTAATGAATTAATTTTTATATTTATTATTATTGTTTGTTTTATTTTCTTCTCTCTTTACTGTTTACAGATAAATGCAGATTGTAAATATAAAATACAAAAATTGAATACAGAGAAAATAATAAAATAATAATTTTAATAATAATAACAAAATTCCTATCCTAAAAAACATAAAAAATAATCATTAAAATTAATAAATTATTAATAAATAAATAAAAAGAAAAATTACCCTTAAAATATTATTAAGTTTAAATAATAATGCAAAAACAGTGTTTTTTAATTAATTGTAATAAAAATAATAATAAAATTCATAATAATAATAATCATAATATTAAGTATAATTATATAAATAATCCTCTAATTAATAATAATAATAATAATAATTATAATAATACTCATAATAATATTAATATTAATTATAATAATAATAATAAAATAACTAAAATGGATTTGAAAATAAGTGAAAAACAATTTAAAACAACAATAAGAAATTATAAAATAAATAATAATTTAAATGATGAACAACAGCAACAAGAACAACATAAACTACAAGAACAGTATCAATCAATAGAATCATTAAAGTTTTTATCATCTAACAATAAATTAGGCAATAAAAGAAATATGAATAATATTAATAATAATAATATTAATAATAATAATAGTATAAAAACAAGTATTAATAATTATAATAATAATAATATTAATGGAAAAATGCAACAATCATTATTTAAATATAATTTATATAAAAATTCTAGAAAATTAAATTATTATAAAAATTTTTATAAATTATTTTATTTATTTATATTAATTATAATAATATTGCCGAATTTTTCTAATGCAATTGGTAAGTTTATTTTAATTAAATATTTTTATTTTTGCTATTATTTGTTTTTCTTAAAAAAGAAAAAACCATATATTTTTCTTTTTATTTCTTTTTTTTGCATTATTTTCGTTGTTGGTTTTTCATTGATTAAAAATGTAAAATTACTTTAATGCATGGATTAAATATAAAAAATCAAAAATAAATAAATACACAAGTAAACTAATAAAGTACATACGTATGTACAGGTAATACTGACGTTATTCTTTATGAAATTATAAACCAAAAAGAAAATAAAGAAATAAAAGAAAAACGAATAAATTATTTGTAAATATTTGATGGATAATCTAACAAGGAAAGGATATTTATATATATATATATATATATATATATATATATATATATACATGATGTAGGTAGATGATTTGCGTGTTATTCAACCATTAAGTAAGAAAAATATTTTCGTTAACACGTGAAAAACTAATTATGTCGCCACATTAAAGTATTAGTAATAATAAACATTAAAAAAAAAAAAAAAACAAAAACCGAAATGAAAAATGAGAAAAGCTTAACTGAATTATGCTTGAAAAATCTATAAATAAATTTCTTGAATTAAAAACAACGATTAGTCCTGTGAATTTTTAGTATTTATATTTTTCATAATAAATCAATACTTTTACTACGTAGAATTTGATAAAATTCACATTTTTAATTGAATCGAAATTTTTATTCATTTTATAAAAATATTCTTTATTCTGAATCTTTAATTTCAATAAAATTTTTATTTATAATTTAAGCACCAAAATATGAAACGGCATATGCATGTGAGGGAAAAACATTAACAATTGAATGTGAACCGGGCGATTTAATAAATTTAATACGAGCAAATTATGGTAGATTTTCAATAACAATATGTAATGATCATGGTAATGTGGATTGGAGTGTTAATTGTATGTCACCAAAAAGTTTACGGGTTTTACATTCAAAGTTAGTATAATTGATATTTGCATTAAATTTCTTATTTGAAATTTTTTGTGTTTTTAATTTTACTGTTTTTTCTATCTTTTCTATTTTCTATTTTTAGATGTGCCCATAAACAAAATTGTAGTGTTTTAGCAAGTACAAATATGTTCGGTGATCCATGTCCGGGTACACATAAATATTTAGAAGCACATTATCAATGTATATCAGCTGCACAAACATCAACAACAACGAATCGTCCAAGTCCACCATGGTTAATTACATCACAACCATCTGTTTGGAGTACATCAACTGTACGTTATTAAATTAATAGAATAATTTTATTAAATAATAAAATAATAATAATAATAATTAATTTAAATAGATAAAAAAATTACCAGCAACACCATCAACAGTATTTGATAGAGATTTACCAAAAACACAATTACCATCAACAATTATAACACCAATAAATAATATTTATACAGATTTAATAAATAAAAGGCCAACAATTTTATCAACAGTGATACCACAACAATCATCTGTATCACAACAATTATTAATACCACAATTAAAACAGTCATTATTACCATTATCAACAGCAACAACAATATCAACATCAACATCAAAAATACCAACGACAACAATATCTACAGTTTTATTTCATACAATATCAACAAATGTTAATAATAATAATACAATTGTTGGTACTCGTGGTAATAATTTAACAATTGATAAAACAATTAATGGACAATTATCAACAACATTATTAACACCAACAATATTAACAACACCATCAACTTTATCAACAATTTCATCAACATTATCACCACCACCATCACAAAATGGTTATAATGATGATAATGGTGATAATAGAAATAATAATAATAAAAATTTTGATGATAATTATTTTTGTGGGCCAACAACGGCTAGAAATTTATTTTGGAATATAACGCGTGTTGGCGAAGTGAATGTTCAACCGTGTCCAGGTAAAAAATATTTTTTTATTAATTAATTTAAATTTTTTTCACTATTATATTTTATTATTAGGTGGTGCAACTGGTATTGCAAAGTGGCGTTGTATTTTTGCACATAATTCACCAACGCATTTATTACAACAGCAACAACATATAATTAATAATTACAATGATGGTAATAATATTGATACAATTTTAACAT
This sequence comes from Ptychoptera contaminata, assembly GCA_963942525.1. Classification (NCBI taxonomy): domain Eukaryota; kingdom Metazoa; phylum Arthropoda; class Insecta; order Diptera; family Ptychopteridae; genus Ptychoptera; species Ptychoptera contaminata. Next base: position 3,375,316 of record OZ012640.1, on the reverse strand, counting down.
CAGGACAATATAAAATTGGTAAATTACAAGCAATATGGCAACCAAATACACCTGATTTAACACAATGTCGTAGTTTATGGTTAAATAGTTTAGAGACACGTGTTAATCAACGTGGCTCATCATTAATATCAATTGCAAATGAATTATCACAGGTAACTAGTAGTAAAATGTTATATGGTGGTGATATGCTTGTTACAACAAAAATAATACAAATAATGTCGGAAAAAATGACATATGATATTGAAACGTTTCCCGATCAACGGCAACGTGAAGCAATTGTATCAGAATTATTACATGGTGTCGTTAAAACTGGTAGTAATTTATTAGATTTATCACAACATTTATCATGGTTGGATTTAAGTTTTGAGGATCAAATGCGTGTCGCTACATCACTTTTAACAGGTCTTGAGGATAATGCTTTTCTTTTAGCGGATACAATAACACGTGAACGTAAAGTTGTGCAAAAAGTGAAAAATATTTGTAAGTATTTTTATTTTTTTAGTTTTTCTTTTTTTTATAAATTTTAAATGATCAAAATTTTTAATTCTTTAAATATTATTTTAGTATTATCGGTTCGGGTCCTTGAAACCAGAAATATAATCAACAACGAAGTATTTCCAGATGTAACAATGGAACAATGGCAGGTGAGCGATGATCGTATTGAATTGCCACGCGGTGCATTAATTGAAAATAGTGAGAGTGGCCTTGTACGTATTGTATTTGTTGCATTTGATCGTCTTGAATCAATACTAAAACCATCAAATATAATAAATACTGAAACACCATATAATCCAATAAATTCAGGTTAGTAAAAATAAAATTTTATTTAACTGTAATTTTTTTATTTAAATTTTTAATAAATTTTATTTTTTATTATTTAGGAAATAACTTAAATAATCAACAACTAAAGCAACATGATAATCATAATAATAATAATAATATAAATAATCAAAGTCAACAGTTACATCTTCAACAGCAACAGCAACAGCGTAAAAGAATGCTAAATAGTAAAGTAATATCAGCTAGTTTGGGTAAAGGACGTCATATACAATTATCACAACCAATTCGTTTAATTTTACGTCATATTAAAATTGAAAATGTAACAAATCCAATATGTGTTTTTTGGAATTATATTGATCAGTAAATAATTTTTTATTATTATTATTATTATTATTTTTTTTTGTAAATTATAAATTTATTATAATTATTTTCTTATAATTTTACAGTGCATGGTCTGAAGACGGTTGTAATGTTGAATTAACAAATAAAACACATACAACATGTATGTGTAATCATTTAACAAATTTTGCTATACTTATGGATATAATTGATAATGATAATAATATTATAAATAAATTATTTGATAATAATAATAATTTACGTATATTTATATATATAAGTATATTTATTTGTATATTATTTATTATAATTGCAATATTAACATTAAAATTTTTTAATGGAATTTTAATTAAGGTAAGAATATTTGGTAATAATAATAATAATTCAAATAATAATCCAAATAATATTAGTAATAATAATAATAATAATCAAAATAATCGTAATAATCAAAATTATAATAATAATAATAATAATGTGAGAAATATAAATAATATAAATAATAATAATAATAATATTATTGAATATTATCAACAACAACAATATCAACAACAACATCAACAACAACAAAATAATAATAATAATAATATAATATTAGATATAATTAGTACAACAAATTTATCAACAATATCATCAACAACAATAACAACAGCATCAACAGCAACAGTAGCAACAACATCAATTGCATCACCATTAATTACATCGCCAATAGTATCATCATCATCATCATCGTCTTCATCTTCTTCATCATCATCATCAACTACAACAGCAATTGTTGCAACAACATCAACAGAAATATTTAATAATAATAATAAAAATAATAATAATAATAGTAATAATATTCAACAACATCATCATCATCATTTACATCATCATTTGCACCATCATCATCATCAGCAACAGCAGCAAGTGCAACAACAGCAACAACAGCAATTACAACATATAAATAATATGCATAATAATAATAATAATAATAATAATTTTGAAACAATAAAATTAAGAGACTTTTCCGTATGATAAAATATTATAAAATTGTGATAAAATTTAATTAATTAAATTAATTAGAAATTAATTAAGAAATTTAAAATCACTCAAAACATAATGAGTATAAATTAGGGGTTTTTTTTTTTTAAATTATTTTATGTTGTTGTTGTTGTTTAATTAAATAATTTAAAACATAAATATATACAAAAGAAAAAACAAACATACACACAGTTTTATCTTTTATAACGATAAAAATAGAAAAATAATTATATATTAATAACAGAAAAGATAAAATAAAATAAAAATATGGCTGTTTCTTATAATTGGAATAAGTTGAAAAATTTAATTAATTAAATTTATAAATAAATAATTATAATAATTTAATTATATAATTAAATTTAATTGAAATAATAGTTTTTTTTTTTTATTATTTTAAAAGGTAAAATAATTTTTGAATAAAATAACTATGATAATGAAGAAGAAAGACAAGACTGACAAATTATGTCTGAGAAATAATTTAATTTTAAATGAGAAAAAAATAAAATAAGGAAAATTAAAGTTAAAATAATTAAATAAAATTATTATTGGTTATTGGTTAATTATGTTAAAATAAAAAAAAATAAATAAAATCCAAGCAATGCAAAAGAAAAGAAATATTTTTTGCATATTTAATGTTAGTTATTAAAGGTACTCTAGTTCTAGTTAGGTTTAGTAGATATATAAATATATATAACATAAATGTGGTATTAGTTAGTCTTAAAATTAAAAAATATAATTAAAATAATATAAAAATAATTTGTTTAATGTATATAAAAGAGCCACAAAAAAAAATAATAATAATAATGAAAAGCAAAATAACTAAATTAACCAGTGATTAATAATTTAAATAATTTTATATTATATTTTTATCATTTTTACTATTTTACATTATTATTATTATTATTATAATTATTATAAAATTTTATAATAATTTATATAAACATGTGTAAATGATTTTAAATTTTATATTTTTATAGCAGCAAATACAGGGGCCATAAATCATTAGAAATAATAATAATAAATCAGATAAATAATTTATTTTTTTTTGTATTGATAATTGTTAATATTAGTAATTTAGTAAAATCACTACAAAAAAAAAAAACACAAAAATAATAATAATAATAATCTAAATATGATTATTTATTTATTTATTTATTTAATTAATTTTATTTTGCTTCTATTTTTTTTTTTTTTTTGTAGTTTTGTTATTAAAAAAATATTTTTTTTTATTTTGTTTTGTGATAATAAATTTATTTTCTATTTTATTACTTTTATGTTTCTTATAACTAAATTTTCAAAAATTGTTAAATATCCCGTTTTTATTTTTATTTTCTTTACTATTATTATTATTAATTAATTAATTTAATTATGTTACAAAAAAAAAAAAATTAAAGAAAAGAAATCGAAATATGAAAAGAAAAGAAAAACTGTGTTGATAAAGATTGAAAAACAATGTTGAAGACAAAAGAAATGAATGAATCAATGAAGATAATATATTTAATGATGCGATGATTAATGCAGCAGCAAATGAAAATTTTAAATTTTAAAATTGAAAATATTATATTGGAAAAATCATTGAAAATTTATTATAGATTTATTTGTATTGCACAGAAGTACCAAAACTGTACTGAAATGATAAGACAAAGCAAATATTCTTCAGTGATCTTCTTGTTATTATTATTGATATTCTTGTTGTTGATATCGTTTGTTTAATTGTTTCATCTTTCAATTTGTTTTTATTATATTTTTGGTCATCTTAATTAAACGTTATTATTATTTTATTTTTAATATATCTTCTTCTATGTTTACAGTCAAATCGTACAACAATCTATAAAAATTTATATATATGTTTAATAACTGTTGAATTATTATTCTTAATTGGTATTGAACAAGATGAAATAAATTTATTATGTGGTTTTACATCGGCATTTTTACATTGTGCATTTTTATGTACTATAGCCTGGATATTTTTTGAAGGTAAGTTTTTATTATATTTAATTATATTTATATATAATAATAATTATAATAATAATATTAATTATAATAATAATAATAAAATTAATATATAAATTAATTTTTCATAGGTTTTCAACTATATATAATGTTAACAACAGACGATATGCTATTAGATATGGAAAAATCATCAAGAATTATTGGTTATTATTTATTATCATATGGATTATCATTATTAATTGTTGCAATATCACTTGTTATTGATCCTAGTTCATATACAAAAGCTGATTATTGTGTATGGATGGAACAAAATTATTTATTTTATATAACATTTTTAACACCGATTATATTATTTATATTGGTATTTATTTTGTATTTTTTTTTTGTATTTTTCCTATTTTAATTTATATATGTAATTGTTTTATTTTTTATTACTTTTAGGCAAATTTAATCTATTCTGGTTTAGCATTTCATACAATATGTAAAAAATATAAAACATCATTAAAAAATAAGGAGCATACACGTTTAGCAAATGTTAAGTAAGTGTTTTCAGTTCTTATTTTTATTATAAATTTTCTTTTCTATATTCTTTTTATTTATTTATTTTTTTTTGAATAATATTTTCGTGGTAAATTTATTTTATATTTTTCTTTTTTTCTATTTAACAAAAATTTAACAATAAAACAATAAAATATTTTACTTTGCATGCAACCAAACTACTAATCAAAAAAATAATTAAACACCTTTAATTCTATACGAAAACAACACTTGTAAAAACACCATTAACACAAACTATATAACACAAAATTAATTAAATTAACATAAATACAGCGGGTGTGAAGAAAATTGTCTTCAACGTAAAATTAATATAAATAAGTAAGGGGAAATTTTTTTTTATTTGTTTTTTTATTAGAATATTATTAATTATTAATAATTTAATTAAATTATTTTGCTATTCTTTTTATTTTTTAATTAATCTATCATTTATTAATCTGAATTAATTTTCTTTTTTTTTTTTTCCTATATATATTTTCAGATTCTATCTTAAATGTTCATTTATATTTTTAATTATATTTATTTCTGTATGGATATTTGGTTATTTATATATGCGTTCATATAAAATGCGTAATTTATTTATAAATAATGAAATAAATATAAAAAATTTTAATAATAATAATAATTTAAATAGTATTAGTAATATAAATAATAATAATAATATAAATGATAGTGATAATAGTGATAATTATAATAATAATAATAATTTAAATAATAATATAAATAATAATAATAATAATAGTACATATGGTGATAATACAAATATTTATGGATATATATTTATAATATTAAATTCATTACAAGGAATTTATATATTCATATTTCATTGTATACAAAATGATAAGGTAATATTTATTTAATAAATATATTCTATATATAATTCAATATATATATTTCTTTTTAAATATCTAGATACGTCGTGAATATCGTAAATATATAAGACAACAGACATGGCTACCAAAGTGTATGCGTTGTACAAAATCAACATCGATTCAATCAACGTCTTCAGGTGTTGTTGCACAATTAACAGGTACACCATCAAATAATCAACAACAGCAGCAACAGCAACAACAACAGCAACAGCAACAGCAACATAATACAATACCAATAACAGTTGGTAATATAATTGTTAGTGGTAATATAGGAACACCATCAATAACACCAATATTAAATCATCATCATCAACATAATGTTACTACCTCATCATCATCAACAATTGGTGGTACAATATCACGTCATCATATATTAGGTGGTAATTGTGGTTTAAGTAATAATATAAATAAAACAATTGATAATAATAATATAACAAATTTACGTGGTTTACCAATAAATGGTAATTGTAGTGATATAATAAATAGTGGTAATATAATTGGTGATCAATTATATCGTCATAATATAATTGTTGAAAGAAATAATTGTGGTAATAGTATTATTTGTGGTAATAATTCTAGTGTTCCTAGTACAAGTGGTATACGTAATGGTCATACATCACCAACATCATCTGTTGGTTCAACACATTTAATTTATAATGGTACAAATAGTGGTGGACCTGTATCTGATTTACAACAGGTATGTTAATTTTTATTATTTATATTGCTATCTATATTAAACAATATAATAAAAATAATAATTATAATAAATTGTGGTTTGGGGTTCATTTATTAATTATTATTTATTATTTGTTGTTTTTTTTTTTTTTTTCACTTTAAAATCGTGTACTTTCTCCTTGTTTGTTTTTTTCTTTATTTATTATTGTTTTATTATTATTTATTTATTTATTCACGTCGTTTTACACCAATTTACAGTTTAACAATAATAATAATAGTAATAATAATAATAGTAAAACATTTATGCCAAACACAAATTCAATAAATGTAAAAAATTCACAAATAATTGCGAAAAAAAAATCCACAATGTTACTGGCCAATGATAAACATAATTTAATTGTTGAACAATTAAAAAAACAATTATTAAATAAACAAATGACAACAAAGATGATTATCGGTCATAATAATATGATGCATAGTGGTGGCGGTATTATTTATGGTAATGGTGGCGGTATCGGTGATATTGGTGGTATACAAATAATACGAAGTGGTAATATTGGATGTGGTTTTGATGAACAAAAAAGGAATGAACATATTAAAATATGTAGACAAAAGTATAATAATAATTATGAGCAAAGATTAGACGCGAATGATAATGATGATACTGATGTTGATAACGGCGATAATAATAATAATAGAGATAATGATAATATTAACGATGATGATGATGATGATGATGATGAAGACGATGACAACGATGATGAAGATGATAGTGATGATGATGATGACGACGACGACGACGACGACGATGAAAACAATAAAAATTCACATCAAAAGCATAAATTTTTTAATAAAAATTTTCAAAATTTAAATACAAATTATCCAACAAAAATCCATTTTAAAATGAAACATTTGCAGCATCACCAACAACAGAAGCAGCAATCACGCGCTAAATCCTCACCATCAACACAAGGTCAAGATCAATCATAATCATAATCATTTTTCTATCTGTTTTTTTCTCTATACCCTAATGTATTTTAGTTTTTACTGAAATTAGTTTGTTTTTTTCTTTTTTTGATTATGATTTTGATTTTTTTTTTTTAAATACATTAATTAATTAATCACCTCACCCCCACTATGCTAAAAAAAACTATTAACCCGTTAATAATATTAATAATAAAAAAATAAATCGATTGATCTCGCTGCTTATGTTTCTACTCTCTAATATTCTGTTATATTTAGATTTTTTTTTTTTGTTTTAATTTTTATACTTACTTAACTGTTACTTTAGTTTACCTGTGACGGTTATATTAATTAGGCGTTTTGCAAAAGTTTATATTGTGATTCGTTAAGGTATTGAGCATGAACAAAACAAAAAATAATTATTGCTTCGATATACTTTATACCAAAAAAAACTCAATAAACTTACAATTAAAAGAAAAGCAAAAAAAAAAAAAAAAAACACCTGCTTTCTGACATCATTATTTGGCTAATGCACTTGCTGCTTTTAGTTTTCTTAAAAAAGAGGCAAGATAAACAATTTAAATTTTTTATTGGATAATAAATAACTTTTCATTCGTCTAATTATAACCGTCATTTATTATAAAAATCTAAAAAACTAAAAAATTACTGGAAAACTGTATTTTGGCAAAATTAAGAGCAAAAAAAAATAAAAATCACAAATTGGCAAAATTAAAAAATTATTATTTAAATTTATGGAATTAAGGATTTTTGGAAAACAAAATTAATAACACCGAAATTAATTCACATTTCTGGGCCTGATCAGTGTATTCAAATAACAATAGAAATTACCATAAAACATATATATAAATTCACACAAACATGGACTAGTTTTCTTTTTTATTTTTATTTATTTTATTTAAATTTTTTGGCAATGGGTTTTTTAATTTTCTTTTTTTATTATTATTATTATTTTACCTATGGGTGTTCAAAAATTTAATGAAAACATAAATAAAATTTCTTGCTTCAAATTTTTCGTTTTGATTTTCCTTAATATTATTTTTATTATTATTTTTTAATTTATTAAATTTATTTTCCTGTAAAAAAAAAACCATTTAAAAACAAAAATTTTCAATACATAAAGGAATGGAATTATCAACATTCCGCAACAAATTTTCTACCGGCAACACAAATGCAGGTGCACAGCAGCAGCAACAACAACAACAACAACAACAGCAGCAGCAGCAACAACAGTCATCAGTTGTTGCATCATCAACACCAAACCCATCATCAACAAATTGATATTTTAACAAATAAAAATTTAAATTTTGATGATAAATTATCATATTATGATCGTAAAATGAAAAAAATAAAACAGCAACAGCAGCAGCAACATGATTTTATAAAAAAAAAGAAAAAAAAACATTTTACCCAATGTGATAATGATATAAATGATGAATACTGTGATGATGATGAAGATGAGGATGATTATGAAGATGATGATTATGTAGATGATGATGATGATGAGACTGTTGATAAACGTGATATTGATAATTTAGCTGATAATAATGATGATGATGATGAAGAAGATTGTAATGATTGTGATGTTAATGACGGTGAAGAATATTTTTATTTAACAGAAAAATGTAATAATAAACGTAAATTAACTAGTGATATAATATTAAGTGGTAATAATAGTGTTAATAATTATATTATTAGTGGTGATAATATAAATAATTGTGTAAAAAAAAATCCTGACTCAATTAATAATAGTTTAATTAAATCTAATACAAATAGTATAAATAATAATAATAATAATAATAGTAATACTAATAATACAAATAGTAATAATAATAGCAATAATAGTAATAATAATAATAATAATAATAATAATAATAATAATTCCGTATATCCATTATATACAAAAAAGAATACAATATTACATTATGGACAATCATCTGTAACATCATTACAGCAGCCAACACTTATGTATAATGATGATGGACAAGAAATATCTACATCAATTTATCATTTAAAACAGCAACAACAACAGCAACAGCAACAATATAAACATAAATTAACATCATCAAATAATGATGATAAATTATTACAGCAACATCAACAACAATCGCAACAACAATCAAATGATACAAATTTAATACATATAAATGATAATTTATATCATAAAGTAGTTAATGATAATAATTTACAACATTATTATCATCATACAATTGGTGATAATCGTTATGGACAAAAATTATTATTAACACAATCATCAATACCATCTGTTTCTGGTACAACAATAAATCATCAATTTATAAGTGGTTCATCTGGTATACCATCAACATCATCATCATCATTATTTGGTAATCATATGACGACACAACAAAAAACATTTTCACCAATTATTTCACATAATGTTACATTGGGACGTAATTTAATGCCATCAACATCGACAACATCAATGAATTATTATAATCAGAATAAACAATTACAATTACAGCAACAGCAACAGCAACACCAGCATCAATTACAGCATAATATAAATTATAGTGAGGAACCAGTTTATGAAGAAATATTAAGTAATAGAAGTGGTGGCAATAATAGTATATGTGATGATATTTTAATTAATAATGATCTTGATGATTTAAATCAAGATAATCGTAATACCGATAATGGTGACGATGATGATGATGATGTTGATGACGATGATCATGATGTTGATATATTACGTATGCATCGACATGAAAAATTTACAAGCAAACATAATGATAGTAATTTTATTATGGATGATGAACGTTATAGAATGCGTGAACATCATGATTTACTACAATGTCGTCCGGTAATGAGGTGAGTGAAATGTTTTTATTTTTGTTTTATTAAAATTAAAAACAAAAAAATTTTTTTATTTTCTAATAATTATGATTTATTATATTTTGCACATTTTCTTTTTTTCTAAAGTCGTCCAATGATGAAAACAAATTATGATTTTGGTCAAATGTGCTATAATTCATCAGATGAACGGGATTTGATTTTAACACAGCAACAGCAGAAAGTACATCAGCAGCAGCAGCAGCAACAACAATTACATTTGCAGCAGCAGCAACAACAACAATCGCAGCATCAACAACAGCCACCACCACCCCCACAACAACAACAGGTTGGTCGTAATTTATCTGCAATTTTAGATGGAAATAATACAGTAATATGCTACCTGGAACCTTTACCAAATAAATAAATTTTTAACATGATTTTTATACATTAATTCTATTCTTTTTATCATTCATATATTTGAAAAAAGAAATTAATTGTGTGTCCGCCTCTGTTGTGTATAATGTCATCCTTAAAAGTTAATGAAAATTCAAAAGAAAAACGTCAATATATATATATAATAAGAAAATTATTTAATTATTGTCTACAAAAAAAACTAACTAACTAACTAACTAAATTTTACATAATAAATGTTGAGAATTTATTTATTTATTTATTTTCTTTTGTGGAAAATTACAAAATGAAAATTCAAACAAACAGACGGCTACCCTATATATGTGGGTATAACGTTATAAAATTATTATAAATGTAAAAATAAAAAATATTAATAAAAATTAAAAACAAAAAAAAAACACTTATAAATAATTATTATTAAGAAATAATTAAGAAATAAAAAGAAAAAAAAAAATCCTAGTCTAAAAAATAATGAAAAAAAAAAAAAAAAAAAAAAAAAACAAAGGAAAAATATGGAAAATTCTTCTTGAAAAAACCGAAAACCCTAGCACATATATGATTTGTGTACAAAAGTAAATAAAAAGAAAACACCTATATATATATATATATTTATCTATTCTATAAATGTTCGAAAGCACCTAGGCACAGGTTATTATTTCTTTAATTAAATTAAATAAAAAAAATAAAAATAATAATTGTGTAATAATGGTACCCGGCTATATGTAATTAAAATCTTAAACAGGTGGATAAACACATGTAATAATAATAATAATAATAATAATAATAATAATAATAATAATAATAATAATAATAATAATAATAATAATAATAATAATAATAATAATAATAATAATTGTGAAAATAATCGTTCAGAAATATTTTTTGTGTAAAAAGTGTACAGGTACCATTGTTTTTTTTTTTTTTTTTTTTTTATTTCTTTTGTTTCATTAACCTGGGTGGCAAAACTTTTACAAAAAATCATCTTAATATCACCAATTTATACTAAAATTTCTCTAAGTATATGGTGAATTATTTTTTTGTGTTTAATTACAAAATGAGGCTTATGCAAGTTTATTCATTAATAATTATTATTTTTAACCGGTAATTAAATTAAAAAATCATAAACGAAAAACAAAAGAATATTATATCAGAAAATATATCAGCCATTTTGTGTAATAATCACAATAATGGAAAAATAAAAATTGAAAAAATATAATAAAATTACTGATCTACCTATTTTATCTACCTATTGTGTTTAACAATTTGTAAATTAATTAAATAATTAATTTTCTTTTTCAATAATTGAAAAACAAAAGCAAAAAAAAATAATAATTTAAATTCAAAAATTAACCGACTGACAAAAATAAAAATTATTATTAATGGAATTATATTATCTTTGTTATTATTTAAATTAATTAATTTCAACAGTAACATGTTTAATTTTGATTTATTTATTAAAATTTTTAAAATTATTTACGAATAATAATCCAATAATGCTTGATAAACTATGATCACTATGGTTTAAAATTTCTTTAATAAAATATAAAACAAATCAAATGGACGATAATTCAAGTAAATAAATATATTTAAAAAAAAAAAAATAATAATATAATTTACAATATTTATGCTCTAAAACTAAATCTAGAATAAATAAAAATTTCCATTTTAATCATCATAAATGCTGCTGCCATTCGCTCACTGTAGATTTTCTTCGTTTATATGTTCTTCAATTATTATTATTTTTATTTTGTTTTAATCCAAAGAAAAAATTAAAAAAAAAGACAAAAATAATGCTCAACTAATTAATAATAATAATTATAAAAAAGAGAAAAAAAACCCAAAAAAAAAAAGAAAAACAATTTTAATAAATTAAATAAAAATTAATTTTTTTAATAATAATAACAATAATAATAATAATAATAATAATAATAATAATAATATAAATATTTCTAGTGTGTCCCGTCCACAGAACAAACTAAATATATTAAAAAATATATTATCTACTCGGTATTTCCATATTAAATGTAAGGAAAAATACAATATTTAACAGAGAAATGATTTGTAAGAAATGAAAAGTATAAATAGCAAAAAATGTCCAGTGTTTTAATTTTTATATTAAAACAAAAACGTGTATTAAAGGTGCACAAATATACTACTGGCCAGTTTAAGTTGTCAATTGTAAATCATTTAAAAATTCTTTAAATGTAAATCACAGAACATTATTATTATTATTATTATTATTATTATTATTATTATTATTATTATTATTATTATTATTATTATTATCATCACCTGGATAATCTTTTTATATAATTTAATGTGATGATTCAGTACACGTAAAATAAATTTATACAATTCAAGAGATTTAAGCAAATGTTATTGAATGTTATAATTGTTTTTTGATTTCTTTTATTTTATTTTATTTTATTTAATTTTTTCTTTTTGCTTATTAAAATTTATTTAATTTTAAATTTTCATAAAATAATCATAAAATAAATTAAAATAAATAAAAATAATTCCTTTATTATTTTAACTATTAATTTGTAATAAACTATATATTTTATATTTAAGTTTTATTCTATATATTTTTATTTTTATTTTTTGTATATATATATAATTTGTATATAGATATAATAATAATTATAATATTGATAAAAAAAAAAAAAAAAAAATAATCCTTTAATTAAAATAAAAATAAATAATTATAATTTATAAAAAAGATAATAATTTGTAAAAATTTTAATTTATTATTATAATGAAAAATGAATTCAAAATAACAACACTTACAGGTATATGGTATGAAATATGAAAATAAAGTAAGTACAGTATAACAAGTTTCTATGCCATGGCCATGGCGTATTTTACAGTCATCATAACAGCACCATTACAGACATCATAAAAATGAGATTTTTTTTGGAAAAAAAGTTATTGGCTCGTATTGGCCCCAAAAATGCTGTTGTTTAGCAATAATCAATTATTGTTTCTCTATTTATTTTTTTTAGATGTGAATAGACAAATAATTAAGGAAATGTCTTTGGTGGCTTAAAAGAAAATAAAATTTAAATTTAAATAATTTGATTGTGTTCTTAGTGAAAAATTCTATAAATTGTTTGCTTAAATAAATAAAAAATAATTAAATAAATTTTATGCTTTGAGTTTCGAGATGTTTTTGTTTTTCTTTATTAAATTCCTTAGTTGTTTCCAATCCTAATTTTTCAGTACTTTCAGGTATTTCAGACACAAAATAATTAATAATTATTTTATTTAAAAATATTTATAATAATTAAGTGAAAATCAATGCAAAATACTTTGTTTATTTTTGTAATTCTTGTTGGTCTAGTGTGCTTAGGCGGAAGGTTTTTATGTGAGAGGTAGGTTTTAGGGTTCGAATCTTACCGTCGCGTAATTTTGCAATACTTTTTTTTTCTTTAATCGTCTGCACATTGAAATTTGTTTTGATGACGACAGCAGTTTCAACAGCCCAGTCACCACTACCACCCACCACCACCCACACAATAGAATAAAAATTTAATAAAAAAATTGTTAAAATCGCACTTGAAATTCTATCAGATAAGTGATTGCTTGCAAGTATATCGGTCAGTCAAGATTCTCATTTGAGAGAAAACTATCCCATTTATTTTTCGTCTTAGTTGAGATTCCTATTTGGAAGAAATATATCCCATAAATCTACCCGTATAGTCGAGATTCTTATTTAGAAAAAAAGTATCCCATTAATTTACCATTAAAATAGTCGAGATTCTCTTTTGGAAGAAAAATATCAATAAGAAATTCTCTGATAGTAGAGACTCTTTTTTTTGCCATCATAAAAATGAGATTTTTTTGAAAAAAAAATTTTTTTAATCGATTTGTCTGAAACTTTGCAGGGACGTTATTATGGAATCCCTGAGCCTGTATTTCTTACTCAAAGTGGCAACAAAAAATTATTTTGTGAGTTATGGCCTCTCAGAGCTCAGCAGAATTAATCCATAAAGATTATTTTTTCTCCCAGTTATATGGGAAAATCTCAAAAAGTTTCTATACTATGACCCTAATTGTTTATTACAGCTCGATAGATAATTCATTCGTGAATCAAATGAGGTAAGAATCATAATTCCAGAGTCATTTTTGGCAAAACGCGAGCCAAAAAACCGCGACAACTACCAAAATGCAGAGGTTGAATGGTGATTTCTGCAGTCCAACCATCATAAAAATGAGATTTTTTTGAAAAAAAAATTTGTTTTAATCGATTTGTCTGAAACTTTGCAGGGACGTTAATATGGAATCCCTGAGCCTGTATTTCTTACTTAAAGTGGCAACAAAAAATTATTTTGTGAGTTATGGCCTCTCAAAGCTCAGCAGAATTAATCCATAAAGATTATTTTTTCTCCCAGTTATATGGGAAAATCTCAAAAAGTTTCTATACTCTGACCCTAATTGTTTATTACAGCTCGATAGATAATTCATTCGTGAATCAAATGAGGTAAAAATCATAATTCCAGAGTCATTTTTGGCGAAACGCGAGCCAAAAGACCGCGACAACTACCAAAATGCAGAGGTTGAATGGTGATTTTTGCAGTCCAACATCATAAAAATGAGATTTTTTTGAAAAAAAAATTTTTTTAATCGATTTGTCTGAAACTTTGCAGGGACGTTATTATGGAATCCCTGAGCCTGTATTTCTTACTCAAAGTGGCAACAAAAAATTATTTTGTGAGTTATGGCCTCTCAGAGCTCAGCAGAATTAATCCATAAAGATTATTTTTTCTCCCAGTTATATGGGAAAATCTCAAAAAGTTTCTATACTCTGACCCTAATTGTTTATTACAGCTCGATAGATAATTCATTCGTGAATCAAATGAGGTAAGAATCATAATTCCAGAGTCATTTTTGGCGAAACGCGAGCCAAAAAACCGCGACAACTACCAAAATGCAGAGGTTGAATGGTGATTTTTGCAGTCCAACATCATAAAAATGAGATTTTTTTGAAAAAAAAATTTTTTTTATCGATTTGTCTGAAACTTTGCAGGGACGTTAATATGGAATCCCTGAGCCTGTATTTCTTACTCAAAGTGGCAACAAAAAATTATTTTGTGAGTTATGGCCTCTCAAAGCTCAACAGAATTAATCCATAAAGATTATTTTTTCTCCCAGTTATATGGGAAAATCTCAAAAAGTTTATATACTATGGCCCTAATTGTTTATTAACTCTCGATAGATAATTCATTCATGAATCAAATGAGGTAAGAATCATAATTCCAGAGTCATTTTTGGCGAAACGCGAGCCAAAAAACCGCGACAACTACCAAAATGCAGAGGTTGAATGGTGATTTTTGCAGTCCAACCATCATAAAAATGAGATTTTTTTGAAAAAAAAATTTTTTTAATCGATTTGTCTGAAACTTTGCAGGGACGTTATTATGGAATCCCTGAGCCTGCATTTCTTACTCAAAGTGGCAACAAAAAATTATTTTCTGAGTTATGGCCTCTCAGAGCTCAGCAGAATTAATCCATAAAGATTATTTTTTCTCCCAGTTATATGGGAAAATCTCAAAAAGTTTCTATACTATGACCCTAATTGTTTATTACAGCTCGATAGATAATTCATTCGTGAATCAAATGAGGTAAGAATCATAATTCCAGAGTCATTTTTGGCAAAACGCGAGCCAAAAAACCGCGACAACTACCAAAATGCAGAGGTTGAATGGTGATTTCTGCAGTCCAACCATCATAAAAATGAGATTTTTTTGAAAAAAAAATTTGTTTTAATCGATTTGTCTGAAACTTTGCAGGGACGTTAATATGGAATCCCTGAGCCTGTATTTCTTACTTAAAGTGGCAACAAAAAATTATTTTGTGAGTTATGGCCTCTCAAAGCTCAGCAGAATTAATCCATAAAGATTATTTTTTCTCCCAGTTATATGGGAAAATCTCAAAAAGTTTCTATACTATGACCCTAATTGTTTATTACAACTCGATAGATAATTCATTCGTGAATCAAATGAGGTAAGAATCATAATTCCAGAGTCATTTTTGGCGAAACGCGAGCCAAAAAACCGCGACAACTACCAAAATGCAGAGGTTGAATGGTGATTTTTGCAGTCCAACCATCATAAAAATGAGATTTTTTTGAAAAAAAATTTTTTTAATCGATTTGTCTGAAACTTTGCAGGGACGTTATTATGGAATCCCTGAGCCTGTATTTCTTACTCAAAGTGGCAACAAAAAATTATTTTGTGAGTTATGGCCTCTCAAAGCTCAGCAGAATTAATCCATAAAGATTATTTTTTCTCCCAGTTATATGGGAAAATCTCAAAAAGTTTATATACTATGGCCCTAATTGTTTATTACAGCTCGATAGATAATTCATTCATGAATCAAATGAGGTAAGAATCATAATTCCAGAGTCATTTTTGGCGAAACGCGAGCCAAAAAACCGCGACAACTACCAAAATGCAGAGGTTGAATGGTGATTTTTGCAGTCCAACATCATAAAAATGAGATTTTTTTGAAAAAAAAATTTTTTTAATCGATTTGTCTGAAACTTTGCAGGGACGTTATTATGGAATCCCTGAGCCTGTATTTCTTACTCAAAGTGGCAACAAAAAATTATTTTGTGAGTTATGGCCTCTCAGAGCTCAGCAGAATTAATCCATAAAGATTATTTTTTCTCCCAGTTATATGGGAAAATCTCAAAAAGTTTATATACTCTGACCCTAATTGTTTATTACAGCTCGATAGATAATTCATTCATAAATCAAATGAGGTAAGAATCATAATTCCAGAGTCATTTTTGGCGAAACGCGAGCCAAAAAACCGCGACAACTACCAAAATGCAGAGGTTGAATGGTGATTTTTGCAGTCCAACATCATAAAAATGAGATTTTTTTGAAAAAAAAATTTTTTTAATCGATTTGTCTGAAACTTTGCAGGGACGTTATTATGGAATCCCTGAGCCTGTATTTCTTACTCAAAGTGGCAACAAAAAATTATTTTGTGAGTTATGGCCTCTCAAAGCTCAGCAGAATTAATCCATAAAGATTATTTTTTCTCCCAGTTATATGGGAAAATCTCAAAAAGTTTCTATACTATGACCCTAATTGTTTATTACAGCTCGATAGATAATTCATTCGTGAATCAAATGAGGTAAGAATCATAATTCCAGAGTCATTTTTGGCGAAACGCGAGCCAAAAAACCGCGATAACTACCAAAATGCAGAGGTTGAATGGTGATTTTTGCAGTCCAACATCATAAAAATGAGATTTTTTTGAAAAAAAATTTTTTTAATCGATTTGTCTGAAACTTTGCAGGGACGTTATTATGGAATCCCTGAGCCTGTATTTCTTACTCAAAGTGGCAACAAAAAATTATTTTGTGAGTTATGGCCTCTCAAAGCTCAGCAGAATTAATCCATAAAGATTATTTTTTCTCCCAGTTATATGGGAAAATCTCAAAAAGTTTCTATACTATGACCCTAATTGTTTATTACAGCTCGATAGATAATTCATTCATGAATCAAATGAGGTAAGAATCATAATTCCAGAGTCATTTTTGGCGAAACGCGAGCCAAAAAACCGCGACAACTATCAAAATGCAGAGGTTAAATGGTGATTTTTGCAGTCCAACATCATAAAAATGAGATTTTTTTGAAAAAAAAATTTTTTTAATCGATTTGTCTGAAACTTTGCAGAGACGTTATTATGGAATCCCTGAGCCTGTATTTCTTACTCAAAGTGGCAACAAAAAATTATTTTGTGAGTTATGGCCTCTCAAAGCTCAGCAGAATTAATCCATAAAGATTATTTTTTCTCCCAGTTATATGGGAAAATCTCAAAAAGTTTCTATACTATGACCCTAATTGTTTATTACAGCTCGATAGATAATTCATTCATGAATCAAATGAGGTAAGAATCATAATTCCAGAGTCATTTTTGGCGAAACGCGAGCCAAAAAACCGCGATAACTACCAAAATGCAGAGGTTGAATGGTGATTTTTGCAGTCCAACATCATAAAAATGAGATTTTTTTGAAAAAAAATTTTTTTAATCGATTTGTCTGAAACTTTGCAGGGACGTTATTATGGAATCCCTGAGCCTGTATTTCTTACTCAAAGTGGCAACAAAAAATTATTTTGTGAGTTATGGCCTCTCAAAGCTCAGCAGAATTAATCCATAAAGATTATTTTTTCTCCCAGTTATATGGGAAAATCTCAAAAAGTTTCTATACTATGACCCTAATTGTTTATTACAGCTCGATAGATAATTCATTCGTGAATCAAATGAGGTAAGAATCATAATTCCAGAGTCATTTTTGGCGAAACGCGAGCCAAAAAACCGCGATAACTACCAAAATGCAGAGGTTGAATGGTGATTTTTGCAGTCCAACCATCATAAAAATGAGATTTTTTTGAAAAAAAAATTTTTTTAATCGATTTGTCTGAAACTTTGCAGAGACGTTATTATGGAATCCCTGAGCCTGTATTTCTTACTCAAAGTGGCAACAAAAAATTATTTTGTGAGTTATGGCCTCTCAGAGCTCAGCAGAATTAATCCATAAAGATTATTTTTTCTCCCAGTTATATGGGAAAATCTCAAAAAGTTTCTATACTATGACCCTAATTGTTTATTACAGCTCGATAGATAATTCATTCGTGAATCAAATGAGGTAAGAATCATAATTCCAGAGTCATTTTTGGCGAAACGCGAGCCAAAAAACCGCGATAACTACCAAAATGCAGAGGTTGAATGGTGATTTTTGCAGTCCAACATCATAAAAATGAGATTTTTTTGAAAAAAAATTTTTTTAATCGATTTGTCTGAAACTTTGCAGGGACGTTATTATGGAATCCCTGAGCCTGTATTTCTTACTCAAAGTGGCAACAAAAAATTATTTTGTGAGTTATGGCCTCTCAAAGCTCAGCAGAATTAATCCATAAAGATTATTTTTTCTCCCAGTTATATGGGAAAATCTCAAAAAGTTTCTATACTATGACCCTAATTGTTTATTACAGCTCGATAGATAATTCATTCATGAATCAAATGAGGTAAGAATCATAATTCCAGAGTCATTTTTGGCGAAACGCGAGCCAAAAAACCGCGACAACTATCAAAATGCAGAGGTTAAATGGTGATTTTTGCAGTCCAACCATCATAAAAATGAGATTTTTTTGAAAAAAAAATTTTTTTAATCGATTTGTCTGAAACTTTGCAGGGACATTATTATGGAATCCCTGAGCCTGTATTTCTTACTCAAAGTGGCAACAAAAAATTATTTTGTGAGTTATGGCCTCTCAAAGCTCAGCAGAATTAATCCATAAAGATTATTTTTTCTCCCAGTTATATGGGAAAATCTCAAAAAGTTTATATACTATGGCCCTAATTGTTTATTACAGCTCGATAGATAATTCATTCGTGAATCAAATGAGGTAAGAATCATAATTCCAGACTCATTTTTGGCGAAACGCGAGCCAAAAAACCGCGATAACTACCAAAATGCAGAGGTTGAATGGTGATTTTTGCAGTCCAAATCATAAAAATGAGATTTTTTTGAAAAAAAAATTTTTTTAATCGATTTGTCTGAAACTTTGCAGGGACGTTATTATGGAATCCCTGAGCCTGTATTTCTTACTCAAAGTGGCAACAAAAAATTATTTTGTGAGTTATGGCCTCTCAGAGCTCAGCAGAATTAATCCATAAAGATTATTTTTTCTCCCAGTTATATGGGAAAATCTCAAAAAGTTTATATACTATGGCCCTAATTGTTTATTAACTCTCGATAGATAATTCATTCATGAATCAAATGAGGTAAGAATCATAATTCCAGAGTCATTTTTGGCGAAACGCGAGCCAAAAAACCGCGACAACTACCAAAATGCAGAGGTTGAATGGTGATTTTTGCAGTCAACCATCATAAAAATGAGATTTTTTTGAAAAAAAAATTTTTTTAATCGATTTGTCTGAAACTTTGCAGGGACTTTATTATGGAATCCCTGAGCCTGTATTTATTACTCAAAGTGGCAACAAAAAATTATTTTGTGAGTTATGGCCTCTCAGAGCTCAGCAGAATTAATCCATAAAGATTATTTTTTCTCCCAGTTATATGGGAAAATCTCAAAAAGTTTATATACTATGGCCCTAATTGTTTATTAACTCTCGATAGATAATTCATTCATGAATCAAATGAGGTAAGAATCATAATTCCAGAGTCATTTTTGGCGAAACGCGAGCCAAAAAACCGCGACAACTACCAAAATGCAGAGGTTGAATGGTGATTTTTGCAGTCAACCATCATAAAAATGAGATTTTTTTGAAAAAAAAAATTTTTTAATCGATTTGTCTGAAACTTTGCAGGGACGTTAATATGGAATCCCTGAGCCTGTATTTCTTACTTAAAGTGGCAACAAAAAATTATTTTGTGAGTTATGGCCTCTCAAAGCTCAGCAGAATTAATCCATAAAGATTATTTTTTCTCCCAGTTATATGGGAAAATCTCAAAAAGTTTATATACTATGGCCCTAATTGTTTATTACAGCTCGATAGATAATTCATTCATGAATCAAATGAGGTAAGAATCATAATTCCAGAGACATTTTTGGCGAATCGCGAGCCAAAAAACCGCGACAACTACCAAAATGCAGAGGTTGAATGGTGATTTTTGCAGTCAACCATCATAAAAATGAGATTTTTTTGAAAAAAAAAATTTTTTAATCGATTTGTCTGAAACTTTGCAGGGACGTTAATATGGAATCCCTGAGCTTGTATATCTTACTTAAAGTGGCAACAAAAAATTATTTTGTGAGTTATGGCCTCTCAAAGCTCAACAGAATTAATCCATAAAGATTATTTTTTCTCCCAGTTATATGGGAAAATCTCAAAAAGTTTATATACTATGGCCCTAATTGTTTATTAACTCTCGATAGATAATTCATTCATGAATCAAATGAGGTAAGAATCATAATTCCAGAGTCATTTTTGGCGAAACGCGAGCCAAAAAACCGCGACAACTACCAAAATGCAGAGGTTAAATGGTGATTTTTGCAGCAACCATCATAAAAATGAGATTTTTTTTGAAAAAAAAATTTTTTTAATCGATTTGTCTGAAACTTTGCAGGGACGTTATTATGGAATCCCCGAGCCTGTATTTCTTACTTAAAGTGGCAACAAAAAATTATTTTGTGAGTTATGGCCTCTCAGAGCTCAGCAGAATTAATCCATAAAGATTATTTTTTCTCCCAGTTATATGGGAAAATCTCAAAAAGTTTATATACTATGGCCCTAATTGTTTATTGCAGCTCGATAGATAATTCATTCATGAATCAAATGAGGTAAGAATCATAATTCCAGAGTCATTTTTATCGAAACGCGAGCCAAAAAACCGCGACAACTACCAAAATGCAGAGGTTGAATGGTGATTTTTGCAGTCAACCATCATAAAAATGAGATTTTTTTGAAAAAAAAATTTTTTAATCGATTTGTCTGAAACTTTGCAGGGACGTTAATATGGAATCCCTGAGCCTGTATTTCTTACTTAAAGTGGCAACAAAAAATTATTTTGTGAGTTATGGCCTCTCAAAGCTCAGCAGAATTAATCCATAAAGATTATTTTTTCTCCCAGTTATATGGGAAAATCTCAAAAAGTTTATATACTATGGCCCTAATTGTTTATTAACTCTCGATAGATAATTCATTCATGAATCAAATGAGGTAAGAATCATAATTCCAGAGTCATTTTTGGCGAAACGCGAGCCAAAAAACCGCGACAACTACCAAAATGCATAGGTTGAATGGTGATTTTTGCAGTCAACCATCATAAAAATGAGATTTTTTTGAAAAAAAAAATTTTTTAATCGATTTGTCTGAAACTTTGCAGGGACGTTAATATGGAATCCCTGAGCTTGTATATCTTACTCAAAGTGGCAACAAAAAATTATTTTGTGAGTTATGGCCTCTCAAAGCTCAACAGAATTAATCCATAAAGATTAGTTTTTCTCCCAGTTATATGGGAAAATCTCAAAAAGTTTATATACTATGGCCCTAATTGTTTATTAACTCTCGATAGATAATTCATTCATGAATCAAATGAGGTAAGAATCATAATTCCAGAGTCATTTTTGGCGAAACGCGAGCCAAAAAACCGCGACAACTACCAAAATGCAGAGGTTAATTGGTGATTTTTGCAGCAACCATCATAAAAATGAGATTTTTTTTGAAAAAAAAATTTTTTTAATCGATTTGTCTGAAACTTTGCAGGGACGTTATTATGGAATCCCTGAGCCTGTATTTCTTACTCAAAGTGGCAACAAAAAATTATTTTGTGAGTTATGGCCTCTCAAAGCTCAGCAGAATTAATCCATAAAGATTATTTTTTCTCCCAGTTATATGGGAAAATCTCAAAAAGTTTATATACTATGGCCCTAATTGTTTATTACAGCTCGATAGATAATTCATTCGTGAATCAAATGAGGTAAGAATCATAATTCCAGAGTCATTTTTGGCGAAACGCGAGCCAAAAAACCGCCACAACTACCAAAATGCAGAGGTTGAATGGTGATTTTTGCAGCAACCATCATAAAAATGAGATTTTTTTTGAAAAAAAAATTTTTTTAATCGATTTGTCTGAAACTTTGCAGGGACGTTATTATGGAATCCCTGAGCCTGTATTTCTTACTTAAAGTGGCAACAAAAAATTATTTTGTGAGTTATGGCCTCTCAGAGCTCAGCAGAATTAATCCATAAAGATTATTTTTTCTCCCAGTTATATGGGAAAATCTCAAAAAGTTTATATACTATGGCCCTAATTGTTTATTGCAGCTCGATAGATAATTCATTCATGAATCAAATGAGGTAAGAATCATAATTCCAGAGTCATTTTTGGCGAAACGCGAGCCAAAAAACCGCGACAACTACCAAAATGCAGAGGTTGAATGGTGATTTTTGCAGCAACCATCATAAAAATGAGATTTTTTTGAAAAAAAAAATTTTTTAATCGATTTGTCTGAAACTTTGCAGGGACGTTAATATGGAATCCCTGAGCTTGTATATCTTACTTAAAGTGGCAACAAAAAATTATTTTGTGAGTTATGGCCTCTCAAAGCTCAACAGAATTAATCCATAAAGATTATTTTTTCTCCCAGTTATATGGGAAAATCTCAAAAAGTTTATATACTATGGCCCTAATTGTTTATTAACTCTCGATAGATAATTCATTCATGAATCAAATGAGGTAAGAATCATAATTCCAGAGTCATTTTTGGCGAAACGCGAGCCAAAAAACCGCGACAACTACCAAAATGCAGAGGTTAAATGGTGATTTTTGCAGCAACCATCATAAAAATGAGATTTTTTTTGAAAAAAAAATTTTTTTAATCGATTTGTCTGAAACTTTGCAGGGACGTTATTATGGAATCCCTGAGCCTGTATTTCTTACTTAAAGTGGCAACAAAAAATTATTTTGTGAGTTATGGCCTCTCAGAGCTCAGCAGAATTAATCCATAAAGATTATTTTTTCTCCCAGTTATATGGGAAAATCTCAAAAAGTTTATATACTATGGCCCTAATTGTTTATTAACTCTCGATAGATAATTCATTCATGAATCAAATGAGGTAAGAATCATAATTCCAGAGTCATTTTTGGCGAAACGCGAGCCAAAAAACCGCGACAACTACCAAAATGCAGAGGTTGAATGGTGATTTTTGCAGTCAACCATCATAAAAATGAGATTTTTTTGAAAAAAAAATTTTTTAATCGATTTGTCTGAAACTTTGCAGGGACGTTAATATGGAATCCCTGAGCCTGTATTTCTTACTTAAAGTGGCAACAAAAAATTATTTTGTGAGTTATGGCCTCTCAAAGCTCAGCAGAATTAATCCATAAAGATTATTTTTTCTCCCAGTTATATGGGAAAATCTCAAAAAGTTTATATACTATGGCCCTAATTGTTTATTAACTCTCGATAGATAATTCATTCATGAATCAAATGAGGTAAGAATCATAATTCCAGAGTCATTTTTGGCGAAACGCGAGCCAAAAAACCGCGACAACTACCAAAATGCATAGGTTGAATGGTGATTTTTGCAGTCAACCATCATAAAAATGAGATTTTTTTGAAAAAAAAAATTTTTTAATCGATTTGTCTGAAACTTTGCAGGGACGTTAATATGGAATCCCTGAGCTTGTATATCTTACTCAAAGTGGCAACAAAAAATTATTTTGTGAGTTATGGCCTCTCAAAGCTCAACAGAATTAATCCATAAAGATTAGTTTTTCTCCCAGTTATATGGGAAAATCTCAAAAAGTTTATATACTATGGCCCTAATTGTTTATTAACTCTCGATAGATAATTCATTCATGAATCAAATG
Source organism: Ptychoptera contaminata (assembly GCA_963942525.1). Classification (NCBI taxonomy): domain Eukaryota; kingdom Metazoa; phylum Arthropoda; class Insecta; order Diptera; family Ptychopteridae; genus Ptychoptera; species Ptychoptera contaminata. The sequence goes on along the minus strand of OZ012640.1, from coordinate 3,350,581 downwards.
AGGTAAGAATCATAATTCCAGAGTCATTTTTGGCGAAACGCGAGCCAAAAAACCGCGACAACTACCAAAATGCAGAGGTTAATTGGTGATTTTTGCAGCAACCATCATAAAAATGAGATTTTTTTTGAAAAAAAAATTTTTTTAATCGATTTGTCTGAAACTTTGCAGGGACGTTATTATGGAATCCCTGAGCCTGTATTTCTTACTCAAAGTGGCAACAAAAAATTATTTTGTGAGTTATGGCCTCTCAAAGCTCAGCAGAATTAATCCATAAAGATTATTTTTTCTCCCAGTTATATGGGAAAATCTCAAAAAGTTTATATACTATGGCCCTAATTGTTTATTACAGCTCGATAGATAATTCATTCGTGAATCAAATGAGGTAAGAATCATAATTCCAGAGTCATTTTTGGCGAAACGCGAGCCAAAAAACCGCCACAACTACCAAAATGCAGAGGTTGAATGGTGATTTTTGCAGTCCAACACATAAAAATGAGATTTTTTTGAAAAAAAAATTTTTTTAATCGATTTGTCTGAAACTTTGCAGGGACGTTATTATGGAATCCCTGAGCCTGTATTTCTTATTCAAAGTGGCAACAAAAAATTATTTTGTGAGTTATGGCCTCTCAAAGCTCAGCAGAATTAATCCATAAAGATTATTTTTTCTCCCAGTTATATGGGAAAATCTCAAAAAGTTTATATACTAGGGCCCTAATTGTTTATTACAGCTCGATAGATAATTCATTCATGAATCAAATGAGGCAAGAATCATAATTCCAGAGTCATTTTTGGCGAAACGCGAGCCAAAAAACCGCGACAACTACCAAAATGCAGAGGTTGAATGGTGATTTTTGCAGTGATTTTGCAGTAAAATGTGATTTTTTTGAAAAAAAAATTTTTTTAATCGATTTGTCTGAAACTTTGCAGGGACGTTAATATGGAATCCCTGAGCCTGTATTTCTTACTTAAAGTGGCAACAAAAAATTATTTTGTGAGTTATGGCCTCTCAAAGCTCAGCAGAATTAATCCATAAAGATTATTTTTTCTCCCAGTTATATGGGAAAATCTCAAAAAGTTTATATACTATGGCCCTAATTGTTTATTACAGCTCGATAGATAATTCATTCGTGAATCAAATGAGGTAAGAATCATAATTCCAGAGTCATTTTTGGCGAAACGCGAGCCAAAAAACCGCGATAACTACCAAAATGCAGAGGTTGAATGGTGATTTTTGCAGTCCAACATCATAAAAATGAGATTTTTTTGAAAAAAAAATTTTTTTAATCGATTTGTCTAAAACTTTGCAGGGACGTTATTATGGAATCCCTGAGCCTGTATTTCTTACTCAAAGTGGCAACAAAAAATTATTTTGTGAGTTATGGCCTCTCAAAGCTCAGCAGAATTAATCCATAAAGATTATTTTTTCTCCCAGTTATATGAGAAAATCTCAAAAAGTTTATATACTATGGCCCTAATTGTTTATTACAGCTCGATAGATAATTCATTCATGAATCAAATGAGGTAAAAATCATAATTCCAGAGTCATTTTTGGCGAAACGCGAGCCAAAAAACCGCGACAACTACCAAAATGCAGAGGTTGAATGGTGATTTTTGCAGTCCAACCATCATAAAAATGAGATTTTTTTGAAAAAAAAATTTTTTTAATCGATTTGTCTGAAACTTTGCAGGGACGTTATTATGGAATCCCTGAGCCTGTATTTCTTACTCAAAGTGGCAACAAAAAATTATTTTGTGAGTTATGGCCTCTCAAAGCTCAGCAGAATTAATCCATAAAGATTATTTTTTCTCCCAGTTATATGGGAAAATCTCAAAAAGTTTATATACTATGGCCCTAATTGTTTATTACATCTCGATAGATAATTCATTCATGAATCCAATGAGGTAAGAATCATAATTCCAGAGCCTTTTTTTGCGAAACGCGAGCCAAAAAACCGCGACAACTACCAAAATGCAGAGGTTGAATGGTGATTTTTGCAGTCAACCATCATAAAAATGAGATTTTTTTGAAAAAAAAAATTTTTTAATCGATTTGTCTGAAACTTTGCAGGGACGTTAATATGGAATCCCTGAGCCTGTATTTCTTACTTAAAGTGGCAACAAAAAATTATTTTGTGAGTTATGGCCTCTCAAAGCTCAGCAGAATTAATCCATAAAGATTATTTTTTCTCCCAGTTATATGGGAAAATCGCAAAAAGTTTCTATACTATGACCCTAATTGTTTATTACATCTCGATAGATAATTCATTCGTGAATCAAATGAGGTAAGAATCATAATTTCAGAGTCATTTTTGGCGAAACGCGAGCCAAAAAACCGCGACAACTACCAAAATGCAGAGGTTGAATGGTGATTTTTGCAGTCCAACATCATTAAAATGAGATTTTTTTGAAAAAAAAATTTTTTTTAATCGATTTGTCTGAAACTTTGCAGGGACGTTAATATGGAATCCCTGAGCCTGTATTTCTTACTCAAAGTGGCAACAAAAAATTATTTTGTGAGTTATGGCCTCTCAAAGCTCAGCAGAATTAATCCATAAAGATTATTTTTTCTCCCAGTTATATGGGAAAATCTCAAAAAGTTTATATACTATGGCCCTAATTGTTTATTACATCTCGATAGATAATTCATTCATGAATCAAATGAGGTAAGAATCATAATTCCAGAGTCATTTTTGGCGAAACGCGAGCCAAAAAACCGCGACAACTACCAAAATGCAGAGGTTGAATGGTGATTTTTGCAGTCCAACATCATAAAAATGAGATTTTTTTGAAAAAAAAAATTTTTTAATCGATTTGTCTGAAACTTTGCAGGGACGTTATTATGGAATCCCTGAGCCTGTATTTCTTACTCAAAGTGGCAACAAAAAATTATTTTGTGAGTTATGGCCTCTCAAAGCTCAGCAGAATTAATCCATAAAGATTATTTTTTCTCCCAGTTATATGGGAAAATCTCAAAAAGTTTATATACTATGGCCCTAATTGTTTATTACAGCTCGATAGATAATTCATTCATGAATCAAATGAGGTAAAAATCATAATTCCAGAGTCATTTTTGGCGAAACGCGAGCCAAAAAACCGCGACAACTACCAAAATGCAGAGGTTGAATGGTGATTTTTGCAGTCCAACAATCATAAAAATGAGATTTTTTTGAAAAAAAAATTTTTTTAATCGATTTGTCTGAAACTTTGCAGGGACGTTATTATGGAATCCCTGAGCCTGTATTTCTTACTTAAAGTGGCAACAAAAAATTATTTTGTGAGTTATGGCCTCTCAAAGCTCAGCAGAATTAATCCATAAAGATTATTTTTTCTCCCAGTTATATGGGAAAATCTCAAAAAGTTTATATACTATGGCCCTAATTGTTTATTACATCTCGATAGATAATTCATTCATGAATCAAATGAGGTAAGAATCATAATTCCAGAGTCATTTTTGGCGAAACGCGAGCCAAAAAACCGCGACAACTACCAAAATGCAGAGGTTGAATGGTGATTTTTGCAGTCAACCATCATAAAAATGAGATTTTTTTGAAAAAAAAAATTTTTTAATCGATTTGTCTGAAACTTTGCAGGGACGTTAATATGGAATCCCTGAGCCTGTATTTCTTACTTAAAGTGGCAACAAAAAATTATTTTGTGAGTTATGGCCTCTCAAAGCTCAGCAGAATTAATCCATAAAGATTATTTTTTCTCCCAGTTATATGGGAAAATCGCAAAAAGTTTCTCTACTATGACCCTAATTGTTTATTACATCTCGATAGATAATTCATTCGTGAATCAAATGAGGTAAGAATCATAATTTCAGAGTCATTTTTGGCGAAACGCGAGCCAAAAAACCGCGACAACTACCAAAATGCAGAGGTTGAATGGTGATCATCATAAAAATGAGATTTTTTTGAAAAAAAATTTTTTTAATCGATTTGTCTGAAACTTTGCAGGGACGTTATTATGGAATCCCTGAGCCTGTATTTCTTACTCAAAGTGGCAACAAAAAATTATTTTGTGAGTTATGGCCTCTCAAAGCTCAACAGAATTAATCCATAAAGATTATTTTTTCTCCCAGTTATATGGGAAAATCTCAAAAAGTTTCTATACTATGACCCTAATTGTTTATTACAGCTCGATAGATAATTCATTCGTGAATCAAATGAGGTAAGAATCATAATTCCAGAGTCATTTTTGGCGAAACGCGAGCCAAAAAACCGCGACAACTACCAAAATGCAGAGGTTGAATGGTGATTTTTGCAGTCCATCATAAAAATGAGATTTTTTTGAAAAAAAATTTTTTTAATCGATTTGTCTGAAACTTTGCAGGGACGTTATTATGGAATCCCTGAGCCTGTATTTCTTACTCAAAGTGGCAACAAAAAATTATTTTGTGAGTTATGGCCTCTCAAAGCTCAACAAAATTAATCCATAAAGATTATTTTTTCTCCCAGTTATATGGGAAAATCTCAAAAAGTTTATATACTGTGGCCCTAATTGTTTATTACAGCTCGATAGATAATTCATTCGTGAATCAAATGAGGTAAGAATCATAATTCCAGAGTCATTTTTGGCGAAACGCGAGCCAAAAAACCGCGACAACTACCAAAATGCAGAGGTTGAATGGTGATTTTTGCAGTCCAACCATCATAAAAATGAGATTTTTTTGAAAAAAAAATTTTTTTAATTGATTTGTCTGAAACTTTGCAGGGACGTTATTATGGAATCCCTGAGCCTGTATTTCTTACTCAAAGTGGCAACAAAAAATTATTTTGTGAGTTATGGCCTCTCAAAGCTCAACAGAATTAATCCATAAAGATTATTTTTTCTCCCAGTTATATGGGAAAATCTCAAAAAGTTTATATACTATGGCCCTAATTGTTTATTGCAGCTCGATAGATAATTCATTCGTGAATCAAATGAGGTAAGAATCATAATTCCAGAGTCATTTTTGGCGAAACGCGAGCCAAAAAACCGCGACAACTACCAAAATGCAGAGGTTGAATGGTGATTTTTGCAGTCCAACAATCATAAAAATGAGATTTTTTTGAAAAAAAAATTTTTTTAATTGATTTGTCTGAAACTTTGCAGGGACGTTATTATGGAATCCCTGAGCCTGTATTTCTTACTCAAAGTGGCAACAAAAAATTATTTTGTGAGTTATGGCCTCTCAAAGCTCAACAGAATTAATCCATAAAGATTATTTTTTCTCCCAGTTATATGAGAAAATCTCAAAAAGTTTCTATACTATGACCCTAATTGTTTATTACAGCTCGATAGATAATTCATTCGTGAATCAAATGAGGTAAGAATCATAATTCCAGAGTCATTTTTGGCGAAACGCGAGCCAAAAAACCGCGACAACTACCAAAATGCAGAGGTTGAATGGTGATTTTTGCAGTCCAACCATCATAAAAATGAGATTTTTTTGAAAAAAAAATTTTTTTAATCGATTTGTCTGAAACTTTGCAGGGACGTTATTATGGAATCCCTGAGCCTGTATTTCTTACTCAAAGTGGCAACAAAAAATTATCTTGTGAGTTATGGCCTCTCAAAGCTCAACAGAATTAATCCATAAAGATTATTTTTTCTCCCAGTTATATGGGAAAATCTCAAAAAGTTTATATACTATGGCCCTAATTGTTTATTGCAGCTCGATAGATAATTCATTCGTGAATCAAATGAGGTAAGAATCATAATTCCAGAGTCATTTTTGGCGAAACGCGAGCCAAAAAACCGCGACAACTACCAAAATGCAGAGGTTGAATGGTGATTTTTGCAGTCCAACAATCATAAAAATGAGATTTTTTTGAAAAAAAAATTTTTTTAATCGATTTGTCTGAAACTTTGCAGGGACGTTATTATGGAATCCCTGAGCCTGTATTTCTTACTCAAAGTGGCAACAAAAAATTATTTTGTGAGTTATGGCCTCTCAAAGCTCAACAGAATTAATCCATAAAGATTATTTTTTCTCCCAGTTATATGAGAAAATCTCAAAAAGTTTCTATACTATGACCCTAATTGTTTATTACAGCTCGATAGATAATTCATTCGTGAATCAAATGAGGTAAGAATCATAATTCCAGAGTCATTTTTGGCGAAACGCGAGCCAAAAAACCGCGACAACTACCAAAATGCAGAGGTTGAATGGTGATTTTTGCAGTCCAACAATCATAAAAATGAGATTTTTTTGAAAAAAAAATTTTTTTAATTGATTTGTCTGAAACTTTGCAGGGACGTTATTATGGAATCCCTGAGCCTGTATTTCTTACTCAAAGTGGCAACAAAAAATTATTTTGTGAGTTATGGCCTCTCAAAGCTCAACAGAATTAATCCATAAAGATTATTTTTTCTCCCAGTTATATGGGAAAATCTCAAAAAGTTTATATACTATGGCCCTAATTGTTTATTGCAGCTCGATAGATAATTCATTCGTGAATCAAATGAGGTAAGAATCATAATTCCAGAGTCATTTTTGGCGAAACGCGAGCCAAAAAACCGCGACAACTACCAAAATGCAGAGGTTGAATGGTGATTTTTGCAGTCCAACCATCATAAAAATGAGATTTTTTTGAAAAAAAAATTTTTTTAATCGATTTGTCTGAAACTTTGCAGGGACGTTATTATGGAATCCCTGAGCCTGTATTTCTTACTCAAAGTGGCAACAAAAAATTATTTTGTGAGTTATGGCCTCTCAAAGCTCAACAGAATTAATCCATAAAGATTATTTTTTCTCCCAGTTATATGAGAAAATCTCAAAAAGTTTCTATACTATGACCCTAATTGTTTATTACAGCTCGATAGATAATTCATTCGTGAATCAAATGAGGTAAGAATCATAATTCCAGAGTCATTTTTGGCGAAACGCGAGCCAAAAAACCGCGACAACTACCAAAATGCAGAGGTTGAATGGTGATTTTTGCAGTCCAACCATCATAAAAATGAGATTTTTTTGAAAAAAAAATTTTTTTAATTGATTTGTCTGAAACTTTGCAGGGACGTTATTATGGAATCCCTGAGCCTGTATTTCTTACTCAAAGTGGCAACAAAAAATTATTTTGTGAGTTATGGCCTCTCAAAGCTCAACAGAATTAATCCATAAAGATTATTTTTTCTCCCAGTTATATGAGAAAATCTCAAAAAGTTTCTATACTATGACCCTAATTGTTTATTACAGCTCGATAGATAATTCATTCGTGAATCAAATGAGGTAAGAATCATAATTCCAGAGTCATTTTTGGCGAAACGCGAGCCAAAAAACCGCGACAACTACCAAAATGCAGAGGTTGAATGGTGATTTTTGCAGTCCAACCATCATAAAAATGAGATTTTTTTGAAAAAAAAATTTTTTTAATCGATTTGTCTGAAACTTTGCAGGGACGTTATTATGGAATCCCTGAGCCTGTATTTCTTACTCAAAGTGGCAACAAAAAATTATTTTGTGAGTTATGGCCTCTCAAAGCTCAACAGAATTAATCCATAAAGATTATTTTTTCTCCCAGTTATATGAGAAAATCTCAAAAAGTTTCTATACTATGACCCTAATTGTTTATTACAGCTCGATAGATAATTCATTCGTGAATCAAATGAGGTAAGAATCATAATTCCAGAGTCATTTTTGGCGAAACGCGAGCCAAAAAACCGCGACAACTACCAAAATGCAGAGGTTGAATGGTGATTTTTGCAGTCCAACCATCATAAAAATGAGATTTTTTTGAAAAAAAAATTTTTTTAATCGATTTGTCTGAAACTTTGCAGGGACGTTATTATGGAATCCCTGAGCCTGTATTTCTTACTCAAAGTGGCAACAAAAAATTATTTTGTGAGTTATGGCCTCTCAAAGCTCAACAGAATTAATCCATAAAGATTATTTTTTCTCCCAGTTATATGAGAAAATCTCAAAAAGTTTCTATACTATGACCCTAATTGTTTATTACAGCTCGATAGATAATTCATTCGTGAATCAAATGAGGTAAGAATCATAATTCCAGAGTCATTTTTGGCGAAACGCGAGCCAAAAAACCGCGACAACTACCAAAATGCAGAGGTTGAATGGTGATTTTTGCAGTCCAACCATCATAAAAATGAGATTTTTTTGAAAAAAAAATTTTTTTAATCGATTTGTCTGAAACTTTGCAGGGACGTTATTATGGAATCCCTGAGCCTGTATTTCTTACTCAAAGTGGCAACAAAAAATTATTTTGTGAGTTATGGCCTCTCAAAGCTCAACAGAATTAATCCATAAAGATTATTTTTTCTCCCAGTTATATGAGAAAATCTCAAAAAGTTTCTATACTATGACCCTAATTGTTTATTACAGCTCGATAGATAATTCATTCGTGAATCAAATGAGGTAAGAATCATAATTCCAGAGTCATTTTTGGCGAAACGCGAGCCAAAAAACCGCGACAACTACCAAAATGCAGAGGTTGAATGGTGATTTTTGCAGTCCAACCATCATAAAAATGAGATTTTTTTGAAAAAAAAATTTTTTTAATCGATTTGTCTGAAACTTTGCAGGGACGTTATTATGGAATCCCTGAGCCTGTATTTCTTACTCAAAGTGGCAACAAAAAATTATTTTGTGAGTTATGGCCTCTCAAAGCTCAACAGATTTAATCCATAAAGATTATTTTTTCTCCCAGTTATATGGGAAAATCTCAAAAAGTTTATATACTATGGCCCTAATTGTTTATTACAGCTCGATAGATAATTCATTCGTGAATCAAATGAGGTAAGAATCATAATTCCAGAGTCATTTTTGGCGAAACGCGAGCCAAAAAACCGCGACAACTACCAAAATGCAGAGGTTGAATGGTGATTTTTGCAGTCCAACCTCATAAAAATGAGATTTTTTTGAAAAAAAAAATTTTTTAATCGATTTGTCTGAAACTTTGCAGGGACGTTATTATGGAATCCCTGAGCCTGTATTTCTTACTCAAAGTGGCAACAAAAAATTATTTTGTGAGTTATGGCCTCTCAAAGCTCAACAGAATTAATCCATAAAGATTATTTTTTCTCCCAGTTATATGGGAAAATCTCAAAAAGTTTATATACTATGGCCCTAATTGTTTATTACAGCTCGATAGATAATTCATTCGTGAATCAAACGAGGTAAGAATCATAATTCCAGAGTCATTTTTGGCGAAACGCGAGCCAAAAAACCGCGACAACTACCAAAATGCAGAGGTTGAATGGTGATTTTTGCAGTGATTTTGCAGTAAAATGAGATTTTTTTGAAAAAAAAATTTTTTTAATCGATTTGTCTGAAACTTTGCAGGGACGTTATTATGGAATCCCTGAGCCTGTATTTCTTACTCAAAGTGGCAACAAAAAATTATTTTGTGAGTTATGGCCTCTCAAAGCTCAACAGAATTAATCCATAAAGATTATTTTTTCTCCCAGTTATATGGGAAAATCTCAAAAAGTTTATATACTATGGCCCTAATTGTTTATTACAGCTCGATAGATAATTCATTCGTGAATCAAATGAGGTAAGAATCATAATTCCAGAGTCATTTTTGGCGAAACGAGAGCCAAAAAACCGCGACAACTACCAAAATGCAGAGGTTGAATGGTGATTTTTGCAGTCCAACCATCATAAAAATGAGATTTTTTTGAAAAAAAAATTTTTTTAATCGATTTGTCTGAAACTTTGCAGGGACGTTATTATGGAATCCCTGAGCCTGTATTTCTTACTCAAAGTGGCAACAAAAAATTATTTTGTGAGTTATGGCCTCTCAAAGCTCAACAGAATTAATCCATAAAGATTATTTTTTCTCCCAGTTATATGGGAAAATCTCAAAAAGTTTATATACTATGGCCCTAATTGTTTATTACAGCTCGATAGATAATTCATTCGTGAATCAAACGAGGTAAGAATCATAATTCCAGAGTCATTTTTGGCGAAACGCGAGCCAAAAAACCGCGACAACTACCAAAATGCAGAGGTTGAATGGTGATTTTTGCAGTGATTTTGCAGTAAAATGAGATTTTTTTGAAAAAAAAATTTTTTTAATCGATTTGTCTGAAACTTTGCAGGGACGTTATTATGGAATCCCTGAGCCTGTATTTCTTACTCAAAGTGGCAACAAAAAATTATTTTGTGAGTTATGGCCTCTCAAAGCTCAACAGAATTAATCCATAAAGATTATTTTTTCTCCCAGTTATATGGGAAAATCTCAAAAAGTTTATATACTATGGCCCTAATTGTTTATTACAGCTCGATAGATAATTCATTCGTGAATCAAATGAGGTAAGAATCATAATTCCAGAGTCATTTTTGGCGAAACGCGAGCCAAAAAACCGCGACAACTACCAAAATGCAGAGGTTGAATGGTGATTTTTGCAGTCCAACCATCATAAAAATGAGATTTTTTTGAAAAAAAAATTTTTTTAATCGATTTGTCTGAAACTTTGCAGGGACGTTATTATGGAATCCCTGAGCCTGTATTTCTTACTCAAAGTGGCAACAAAAAATTGTTTTGTGAGTTATGGCCTCTCAAAGCTCAACAGAATTAATCCATAAAGATTATTTTTTCTCCCAGTTATATGGGAAAATCTCAAAAAGTTTATATACTATGGCCCTAATTGTTTATTACAGCTCGATAGATAATTCATTCGTGAATCAAATGAGGTAAGAATCATAATTCCAGAGTCATTTTTGGCGAAACGCGAGCCAAAAAACCGCGACAACTACCAAAATGCAGAGGTTGAATGGTGATTTTTGCAGTCCAACCATCATAAAAATGAGATTTTTTTGAAAAAAAAATTTTTTTAATCGATTTGTCTGAAACTTTGCAGGGACGTTATTATGGAATCCCTGAGCCTGTATTTCTTACTCAAAGTGGCAACAAAAAATTATCTTGTGAGTTATGGCCTCTCAAAGCTCAACAGAATTAATCCATAAAGATTATTTTTTCTCCCAGTTATATGGGAAAATCTCAAAAAGTTTATATACTATGGCCCTAATTGTTTATTGCAGCTCGATAGATAATTCATTCGTGAATCAAATGAGGTAAGAATCATAATTCCAGAGTCATTTTTGGCGAAACGCGAGCCAAAAAACCGCGACAACTACCAAAATGCAGAGGTTGAATGGTGATTTTTGCAGTCCAACATCATAAAAATGAGATTTTTTTGAAAAAAAAATTTTTTTAATCGATTTGTCTGAAACTTTGCAGGGACGTTATTATGGAATCCCTGAGCCTGTATTTCTTACTCAAAGTGGCAACAAAAAATTATTTTGTGAGTTATGGCCTCTCAAAGCTCAAGAGAATTAATCCATAAAGATTATTTTTTCTCCCAGTTATATGGGAAAATCTCAAAAAGTTTATATACTATGGCCCTAATTGTTTATTACAGCTCGATAGATAATTCATTCGTGAATCAAATGAGGTAAGAATCATAATTCCAGAGTCATTTTTGGCGAAACGCGAGCCAAAAAACCGCGACAACTACCAAAATGCAGAGGTTGAATGGTGATTTTTGCAGTCCAACCATCATAAAAATGAGATTTTTTTGAAAAAAAAATTTTTTTAATCGATTTGTCTGAAACTTTGCAGGGACGTTATTATGGAATCCCTGAGCCTGTATTTCTTACTCAAAGTGGCAACAAAAAATTATTTTGTGAGTTATGGCCTCTCAAAGCTCAGCAGAATTAATCCATAAAGATTATTTTTTCTCCCAGTTATATGAGAAAATCTCAAAAAGTTTCTATACTATGACCCTAATTGTTTATTACAGCTCGATAGATAATTCATTCGTGAATCAAATGAGGTAAGAATCATAATTCCAGAGTCATTTTTGGCGAAACGCGAGCCAAAAAACCGCGACAACTACCAAAATGCAGAGGTTGAATGGTGATTTTTGCAGTCCAACCATCATAAAAATGAGATTTTTTTGAAAAAAAAATTTTTTTAATCGATTTGTCTGAAACTTTGCAGGGACGTTATTATGGAATCCCTGAGCCTGTATTTCTTACTCAAAGTGGCAACAAAAAATTATTTTGTGAGTTATGGCCTCTCAAAGCTCAAGAGAATTAATCCATAAAGATTATTTTTTCTCCCAGTTATATGGGAAAATCTCAAAAAGTTTATATACTATGGCCCTAATTGTTTATTACAGCTCGATAGATAATTCATTCGTGAATCAAATGAGGTAAGAATCATAATTCCAGAGTCATTTTTGGCGAAACGCGAGCCAAAAAACCGCGACAACTACCAAAATGCAGAGGTTGAATGGTGATTTTTGCAGTCCAACCATCATAAAAATGAGATTTTTTTGAAAAAAAAATTTTTTTAATCGATTTGTCTGAAACTTTGCAGGGACGTTATTATGGAATCCCTGAGCCTGTATTTCTTACTCAAAGTGGCAACAAAAAATTATCTTGTGAGTTATGGCCTCTCAAAGCTCAACAGAATTAATCCATAAAGATTATTTTTTCTCCCAGTTATATGGGAAAATCTCAAAAAGTTTATATACTATGGCCCTAATTGTTTATTGCAGCTCGATAGATAATTCATTCGTGAATCAAATGAGGTAAGAATCATAATTCCAGAGTCATTTTTGGCGAAACGCGAGCCAAAAAACCGCGACAACTACCAAAATGCAGAGGTTGAATGGTGATTTTTGCAGTCCAACCATCATAAAAATGAGATTTTTTTGAAAAAAAAATTTTTTTAATCGATTTGTCTGAAACTTTGCAGGGACGTTATTATGGAATCCCTGAGCCTGTATTTCTTACTCAAAGTGGCAACAAAAAATTATTTTGTGAGTTATGGCCTCTCAAAGCTCAACAGAATTAATCCATAAAGATTATTTTTTCTCCCAGTTATATGAGAAAATCTCAAAAAGTTTCTATACTATGGCCCTAATTGTTTATTGCAGCTCGATAGATAATTCATTCGTGAATCAAATGAGGTAAGAATTATAATTCCAGAGTCATTTTTTGGCGAAACGCGAGCCAAAAAACCGCGACAACTACCAAAATGCAGAGGTTGAATGGTGATTTTTGCAGTCCAACCATCATAAAAATGAGATTTTTTTGAAAAAAAAATTTTTTTAATCGATTTGTCTGAAACTTTGCAGGGACGTTATTATGGAATCCCTGAGCCTGTATTTCTTACTCAAAGTGGCAACAAAAAATTATCTTGTGAGTTATGGCCTCTCAAAGCTCAGCAGAATTAATCCATAAAGATTATTTTTTCTCCCAGTTATATGGGAAAATCTCAAAAAGTTTCTATACTATGACCCTAATTGTTAATTACAGCTCGATAGATAATTCATTCGTGAATCAAATGAGGTAAGAATCATAATTCCAGAGTCATTTTTGGCGAAACGCGAGCCAAAAAACCGCGACAACTACCAAAATGCAGAGGTTGAATGGTGATTTTTGCAGTCCAACCATCATAAAAATGAGATTTTTTTGAAAAAAAAATTTTTTTAATCGATTTGTCTGAAACTTTGCAGGGACGTTATTATGGAATCCCTGAGCCTGTATTTCTTACTCAAAGTGGCAACAAAAAATTATTTTGTGAGTTATGGCCTCTCAAAGCTCAACAGAATTAATCCATAAAGATTATTTTTTCTCCCAGTTATATGGGAAAATCTCAAAAAGTTTCTATACTATGACCCTAATTGTTTATTACAGCTCGATAGATAATTCATTCGTGAATCAAATGAGGTAAGAATCATAATTCCAGAGTCATTTTTGGCGAAACGCGAGCCAAAAAACCGCGACAACTACCAAAATGCAGAGGTTGAATGGTGATTTTTGCAGTCCAACATCATAAAAATGAGATTTTTTTGAAAAAAAAATTTTTTTAATCGATTTGTCTGAAACTTTGCAGGGACGTTATTATGGAATCCCTGAGCCTGTATTTCTTACTCAAAGTGGCAACAAAAAATTATTTTGTGAGTTATGGCCTCTCAAAGCTCAACAGAATTAATCCATAAAGATTATTTTTTCTCCCAGTTATATGGGAAAATCTCAAAAAGTTTATATACTATGACCCTAATTGTTTATTACAGCTCGATAGATAATTCATTCGTGAATCAAATGAGGTAAGAATCATAATTCCAGAGTCATTTTTGGCGAAACGCGAGCCAAAAAACCGCGACAACTACCAAAATGCAGAGGTTGAATGGTGATTTTTGCAGTGATTTTGCAGTAAAATGAGATTTTTTTGAAAAAAAAATTTTTTTAATCGATTTGTCTGAAACTTTGCAGGGACGTTATTATGGAATCACTGAGCCTGTATTTCTTACTCAAAGTGGCAACAAAAAATTATTTTGTGAGTTATGGCCTCTCAAAGCTCAACAGAATTAATCCATAAAGATTATTTTTTCTCCCAGTTATATGGGAAAATCTCAAAAAGTTTCTATACTATGGCCCTAATTGTTTATTGCAGCTCGATAGATAATTCATTCGTGAATCAAATGAGGTAAGAATCATAATTCCAGAGTCATTTTTGGCGAAACGCGAGCCAAAAAACCGCGACAACTACCAAAATGCAGAGGTTGAATGGTGATTTTTGCAGTCCAACCATCATAAAAATGAGATTTTTTTGAAAAAAAAATTTTTTTAATCGATTTGTCTGAAACTTTGCAGGGACGTTAATATGGAATCCCTGAGCCTGTATTTCTTACTCAAAGTGGCAACAAAAAATTATTTTGTGAGTTATGGCCTCTCAAAGCTCAACAGAATTAATCCATAAAGATTATTTTTTCTCCCAGTTATATGGGAAAATCTCAAAAAGTTTCTATACTATGACCCTAATTGTTTATTACAGCTCGATAGATAATTCATTCGTGAATCAAATGAGGTAAGAATCATAATTCCAGAGTCATTTTTGGCGAAACGCGAGCCAAAAAACCGCGACAACTACCAAAATGCAGAGGTTGAATGGTGATTTTTGCAGTCCAACATCATAAAAATGAGATTTTTTTGAAAAAAAAATTTTTTTAATCGATTTGTCTGAAACTTTGCAGGGACGTTATTATGGAATCCCTGAGCCTGTATTTCTTACTCAAAGTGGCAACAAAAAATTATTTTGTGAGTTATGGCCTCTCAAAGCTCAACAGAATTAATCCATAAAGATTATTTTTTCTCCCAGTTATATGGGAAAATCTCAAAAAGTTTATATACTATGGCCCTAATTGTTTATTGCAGCTCGATAGATAATTCATTCGTGAATCAAATGAGGTAAGAATCATAATTCCAGAGTCATTTTTGGCGAAACGCGAGCCAAAAAACCGCGACAACTACCAAAATGCAGAGGTTGAATGGTGATTTTTGCAGTGATTTTGCAGTAAAATGAGATTTTTTTGAAAAAAAAATTTTTTTAATCGATTTGTCTGAAACTTTGCAGGGACGTTATTATGGAATCACTGAGCCTGTATTTCTTACTCAAAGTGGCAACAAAAAATTATTTTGTGAGTTATGGCCTCTCAAAGCTCAACAGAATTAATCCATAAAGATTATTTTTTCTCCCAGTTATATGGGAAAATCTCAAAAAGTTTCTATACTATGACCCTAATTGTTTATTACAGCTCGATAGATAATTCATTCGTGAATCAAATGAGGTAAGAATCATAATTCCAGAGTCATTTTTGGCGAAACGCGAGCCAAAAAACCGCGACAACTACCAAAATGCAGAGGTTGAATGGTGATTTTTGCAATCCCAACCATCATAAAAATGAGATTTTTTTGAAAAAAAAATTTTTTTTATCGATTTGTCTGAAACTTTGCAGGGACGTTATTATGGAATCCCTGAGCCTGTATTTCTTACTTAAAGTGGCAACAAAAAATTATTTTGTGAGTTATGGCCTCTCAAAGCTCAGCAGAATTAATCCATAAAGATTATTTTTTCTCCCAGTTATATGGGAAAATCTAAAAAGTTTCTATACTATGACCCTAATTGTTAATTACAGCTCGATAGATAATTCATTCGTGAATCAAATGAGGTAAGAATCATAATTCCAGAGTCATTTTTGGCGAAACGCGAGCCAAAAAACCGCGACAACTACCAAAATGCAGAGGTTGAATGGTGATTTTTGCATAAAAATGAGATTTTTTTGAAAAAAAAAATTTTTTAATCGATTTGTCTGAAACTTTGCAGGGACGTTATTATGGAATCCCTGAGCCTGTATTTCTTACTCAAAATGGCAACAAAAAATTATTTTGTGAGTTATGGCCTCTCAAAGCTCAGCAGAATTAATCCATAAAGATTATTTTTTCTCCCAGTTATATGGGAAAATCTCAAAAAGTTTCTATACTATGACCCTAATTGTTTATTACAGCCCGATAGATAATTCATTCGTGAATCAAATGAGGTAAGAATCATAATTCCAGAGTCATTTTTGGCGAAACGCGAGCCAAAAAACCGCGACAACTACCAAAATGCAGAGGTTGAATGGTGATTTTTGCAGTCCAACATCATAAAAATGAGATTTTTTTGAAAAAAAAATTTTTTTAATCGATTTGTCTGAAACTTTGCAGGGACGTTATTATGGAATCCCTGAGCCTGTATTTCTTACTCAAAGTGGCAACAAAAAATTATTTTGTGAGTTATGGCCTCTCAAAGCTCAACAGAATTAATCCATAAAGATTATTTTTTCTCCCAGTTATATGGGAAAATCTCAAAAAGTTTATATACTATGGCCCTAATTGTTTATTGCAGCTCGATAGATAATTCATTCGTGAATCAAATGAGGTAAGAATCATAATTCCAGAGTCATTTTTGGCGAAACGCGAGCCAAAAAACCGCGACAACTACCAAAATGCAGAGGTTGAATGGTGATTTTTGCTGTCCAACCATCATAAAAATGAGATTTTTTTGAAAAAAAAATTTTTTTAATCGATTTGTCTGAAACTTTGCAGGGACGTTATTATGGAATCACTGAGCCTGTATTTCTTACTCAAAGTGGCAACAAAAAATTATTTTGTGAGTTATGGCCTCTCAAAGCTCAACAGAATTAATCCATAAAGATTATTTTTTCTCCCAATTATATGGGAAAATCTCAAAAAGTTTATATACTATGGCCCTAATTGTTTATTGCAGCTCGATAGATAATTCATTCGTGAATCAAATGAGGTAAGAATCATAATTCCAGAGTCATTTTTGGCGAAACGCGAGCCAAAAAACCGCGACAACTACCAAAATGCAGAGGTTGAATGGTGATTTTTGCTGTCCAACCATCATAAAAATGAGATTTTTTTGAAAAAAAAATTTTTTTAATCGATTTGTCTGAAACTTTGCAGGGACGTTATTATGGAATCACTGAGCCTGTATTTCTTACTCAAAGTGGCAACAAAAAATTATTTTGTGAGTTATGGCCTCTCAAAGCTCAACAGAATTAATCCATAAAGATTATTTTTTCTCCCAATTATATGGGAAAATCTCAAAAAGTTTATATACTATGGCCCTAATTGTTTATTGCAGCTCGATAGATAATTCATTCGTGAATCAAATGAGGTAAGAATCATAATTCCAGAGTCATTTTTGGCGAAACGCGAGCCAAAAAACCGCGACAACTACCAAAATGCAGAGGTTGAATGGTGATTTTTGCTGTCCAACCATCATAAAAATGAGATTTTTTTGAAAAAAAAATTTTTTTAATCGATTTGTCTGAAACTTTGCAGGGACGTTATTATGGAATCACTGAGCCTGTATTTCTTACTCAAAGTGGCAACAAAAAATTATTTTGTGAGTTATGGCCTCTCAAAGCTCAAGAGAATTAATCCATAAAGATTATTTTTTCTCCCAGTTATATGGGAAAATCTCAAAAAGTTTCTATACTATGACCCTAATTGTTTATTACAGCTCGATAGATAATTCATTCGTGAATCAAATGAGGTAAGAATCATAATTCCAGAGTCATTTTTGGCGAAACGCGAGCCAAAAAACCGCGACAACTACCAAAATGCAGAGGTTGAATGGTGATTTTTGCTGTCCAACCATCATAAAAATGAGATTTTTTTGAAAAAAAAATTTTTTTAATCGATTTGTCTGAAACTTTGCAGGGACGTTATTATGGAATCACTGAGCCTGTATTTCTTACTCAAAGTGGCAACAAAAAATTATTTTGTGAGTTATGGCCTCTCAAAGCTCAACAGAATTAATCCATAAAGATTATTTTTTCTCCCAGTTATATGGGAAAATCTCAAAAAGTTTCTATACTATGACCCTAATTGTTTATTACAGCTCGATAGATAATTCATTCGTGAATCAAATGAGGTAAGAATCATAATTCCAGAGTCATTTTTGGCGAAACGCGAGCCAAAAAACCGCGACAACTACCAAAATGCAGAGGTTGAATGGTTATTTTTGCAGTCCAACCATCATAAAAATGAGATTTTTTTGAAAAAAAAATTTTTTTAATCGATTTGTCTGAAACTTTGCAGGGACGTTATTATGGAATCCCTGAGCCTGTATTTCTTACTCAAAGTGGCAACAAAAAATTATTTTGTGAGTTATGGCCTCTCATAGCTCAGCAGAATTAATCCATAAAGATTATTTTTTCTCCCAGTTATATGGGAAAATCTCAAAAAGTTTCTATACTATGACCCTAATTGTTAATTACAGCTCGATAGATAATTCATTCGTGAATCAAATGAGGTAAGAATCATAATTCCAGAGTCATTTTTGGCGAAACGCGAGCCAAAAAACCGCGACAACTACCAAAATGCAGAGGTTGAATGGTGATTTTTGCAGTCCAACCATCATAAAAATGAGATTTTTTTAATTGATTTGTCTGAAACTTTGCAGGGACGTTATTATGGAATCCCTGAGTCTGTATTTCTTACTCAAAGTGGCAACAAAAAATTATTTTGTGAGTTATGGCCTCTCAAAGCTCAACAGAATTAATCCATAAAGATTATTTTTTCTCCCAGTTATATGGGAAAATCTCAAAAAGTTTATATACTATGGCCCTAATTGTTTATTACTGCTCGATAGATAATTCATTCGTGAATCAAATGAGGTAAGAATCATAATTCCAGAGTCATTTTTGGCGAAACGCGAGCCAAAAAACCGCGACAACTACCAAAATGCAGAGGTTGAATGGTGATTTTTGCAGTCCAACCATCATAAAAATGAGATTTTTTTGAAAAAAAAATTTTTTTAATCGATTTGTCTGAAACTTTGCAGGGACGTTATTATGGAATCCCTGAGCCTGTATTTCTTACTCAAAGTGGCAACAAAAAATTATTTTGTGAGTTATGGCCTCTCAAAGCTCAAGAGAATTAATCCATAAAGATTATTTTTTCTCCCAGTTATATGGGATAATCTCAAAAAGTTTATATACTATAGCCCTAATTGTTTATTGCAGCTCAATAGATAATTCATTCGTGAATCAAATGAGGTAAGAATCATAATTCCAGAGTCATTTTTGGCGAAACGCGAGCCAAAAAACCGCGACAACTACCAAAATGCAGAGGTTGAATGGTGATTTTTGCAGTCCAACCATCATAAAAATGAGATTTTTTTGAAAAAAAAATTTTTTTAATCGATTTGTCTGAAACTTTGCAGGGACGTTATTATGGAATCCCTGAGCCTGTATTTCTTACTCAAAGTGGCAACAAAAAATTATTTTGTGAGTTATGGCCTCTCAAAGCTCAACAGAATTAATCCATAAAGATTATTTTTTCTCCCAGTTATATGGGAAAATCTCAAAAAGTTTATATACTATGGCCCTAATTGTTTATTACAGCTCGATAGATAATTCATTCGTGAATCAAATGAGGTAAGAATCATAATTCCAGAGTCATTTTTGGCGAAACGCGAGCCAAAAAACCGCGACAACTACCAAAATGCAGAGGTTGAATGGTGATTTTGCAGTCCAACCATCATAAAAATGAGATTTTTTTGAAAAAAAAATTTTTTTAATCGATTTGTCTGAAACTTTGCAGGGACGTTATTATGGAATCCCTGAGCCTGTATTTCTTACTCAAAGTGGCAACAAAAAATTATCTTGTGAGTTATGGCCTCTCAAAGCTCAACAGAATTAATCCATAAAGATTATTTTTTCTCCCAGTTATATGGGAAAATCTCAAAAAGTTTATATACTATGGCCCTAATTGTTTATTGCAGCTCGATAGATAATTCATTCGTGAATCAAATGAGGTAAGAATTATAATTCCAGAGTCATTTTTTGGCGAAACGCGAGCCAAAAAACCGCGACAACTACCAAAATGCAGAGGTTGAATGGTGATTTTTGCAGTCCAACCATCATAAAAATGAGATTTTTTTGAAAAAAAAATTTTTTTAATCGATTTGTCTGAAACTTTGCAGGGACGTTATTATGGAATCCCTGAGCCTGTATTTCTTACTCAAAGTGGCAACAAAAAATTATCTTGTGAGTTATGGCCTCTCAAAGCTCAACAGAATTAATCCATAAAGATTATTTTTTCTCCCAGTTATATGGGAAAATCTCAAAAAGTTTATATACTATGGCCCTAATTGTTTATTGCAGCTCGATAGATAATTCATTCGTGAATCAAATGAGGTAAGAATCATAATTCCAGAGTCATTTTTGGCGAAACGCGAGCCAAAAAACCGCGACAACTACCAAAATGCAGAGGTTGAATGGTGATTTTTGCAGTCCAACCATCATAAAAATGAGATTTTTTTGAAAAAAAAATTTTTTTAATCGATTTGTCTGAAACTTTGCAGGGACGTTATTATGGAATCCCTGAGCCTGCTTTTCTTACTCAAAGTGACAACAAAAAATTATTTTGTGAGTTATGGCCTCTCAAAGCTCAACAGAATTAATCCATAAAGATTATTTTTTCTCCCAATTATATGGGAAAATCTCAAAAAGTTTATATACTATGGCCCTAATTGTTTATTGCAGCTCGATAGATAATTCATTCGTGAATCAAATGAGGTAAGAATCATAATTCCAGAGTCATTTTTGGCGAAACGCGAGCCAAAAAACCGCGACAACTACCAAAATGCAGAGGTTGAATGGTGATTTTTGCTGTCCAACCATCATAAAAATGAGATTTTTTTGAAAAAAAAATTTTTTTAATCGATTTGTCTGAAACTTTGCAGGGACGTTATTATGGAATCACTGAGCCTGTATTTCTTACTCAAAGTGGCAACAAAAAATTATTTTGTGAGTTATGGCCTCTCAAAGCTCAAGAGAATTAATCCATAAAGATTATTTTTTCTCCCAGTTATATGGGAAAATCTCAAAAAGTTTCTATACTATGACCCTAATTGTTTATTACAGCTCGATAGATAATTCATTCGTGAATCAAATGAGGTAAGAATCATAATTCCAGAGTCATTTTTGGCGAAACGCGAGCCAAAAAACCGCGACAACTACCAAAATGCAGAGGTTGAATGGTGATTTTTGCTGTCCAACCATCATAAAAATGAGATTTTTTTGAAAAAAAAATTTTTTTAATCGATTTGTCTGAAACTTTGCAGGGACGTTATTATGGAATCACTGAGCCTGTATTTCTTACTCAAAGTGGCAACAAAAAATTATTTTGTGAGTTATGGCCTCTCAAAGCTCAACAGAATTAATCCATAAAGATTATTTTTTCTCCCAGTTATATGGGAAAATCTCAAAAAGTTTCTATACTATGACCCTAATTGTTTATTACAGCTCGATAGATAATTCATTCGTGAATCAAATGAGGTAAGAATCATAATTCCAGAGTCATTTTTGGCGAAACGCGAGCCAAAAAACCGCGACAACTACCAAAATGCAGAGGTTGAATGGTTATTTTTGCAGTCCAACCATCATAAAAATGAGATTTTTTTGAAAAAAAAATTTTTTTAATCGATTTGTCTGAAACTTTGCAGGGACGTTATTATGGAATCCCTGAGCCTGTATTTCTTACTCAAAGTGGCAACAAAAAATTATTTTGTGAGTTATGGCCTCTCATAGCTCAGCAGAATTAATCCATAAAGATTATTTTTTCTCCCAGTTATATGGGAAAATCTCAAAAAGTTTCTATACTATGACCCTAATTGTTAATTACAGCTCGATAGATAATTCATTCGTGAATCAAATGAGGTAAGAATCATAATTCCAGAGTCATTTTTGGCGAAACGCGAGCCAAAAAACCGCGACAACTACCAAAATGCAGAGGTTGAATGGTGATTTTTGCAGTCCAACCATCATAAAAATGAGATTTTTTTAATCGATTTGTCTGAAACTTTGCAGGGACGTTATTATGGAATCCCTGAGCCTGTATTTCTTACTCAAAGTGGCAACAAAAAATTATTTTGTGAGTTATGGCCTCTCAAAGCTCAACAGAATTAATCCATAAAGATTATTTTTTCTCCCAGTTATATGGGAAAATCTCAAAAAGTTTATATACTATGGCCCTAATTGTTTATTACAGCTCGATAGATAATTCATTCGTGAATCAAATGAGGTAAGAATCATAATTCCAGAGTCATTTTTGGCGAAACGCGAGCCAAAAAACCGCGACAACTACCAAAATGCAGAGGTTGAATGGTGATTTTTGCAGTCCAACCATCATAAAAATGAGATTTTTTTGAAAAAAAAATTTTTTTAATCGATTTGTCTGAAACTTTGCAGGGACGTTATTATGGAATCCCTGAGCCTGTATTTCTTACTCAAAGTGGCAACAAAAAATTATTTTGTGAGTTATGGCCTCTCAAAGCTCAAGAGAATTAATCCATAAAGATTATTTTTTCTCCCAGTTATATGGGAAAATCTCAAAAAGTTTATATACTATAGCCCTAATTGTTTATTGCAGCTCGATAGATAATTCATTCGTGAATCAAATGAGGTAAGAATCATAATTCCAGAGTCATTTTTGGCGAAACGCGAGCCAAAAAACCGCGACAACTACCAAAATGCAGAGGTTGAATGGTGATTTTTGCAGTCCAACCATCATAAAAATGAGATTTTTTTGAAAAAAAAATTTTTTTAATCGATTTGTCTGAAACTTTGCAGGGACGTTATTATGGAATCCCTGAGCCTGTATTTCTTACTCAAAGTGGCAACAAAAAATTATTTTGTGAGTTATGGCCTCTCAAAGCTCAACAGAATTAATCCATAAAGATTATTTTTTCTCCCAGTTATATGGGAAAATCTCAAAAAGTTTATATACTATGGCCCTAATTGTTTATTACAGCTCGATAGATAATTCATTCGTGAATCAAATGAGGTAAGAATCATAATTCCAGAGTCATTTTTGGCGAAACGCGAGCCAAAAAACCGCGACAACTACCAAAATGCAGAGGTTGAATGGTGATTTTGCAGTCCAACCATCATAAAAATGAGATTTTTTTGAAAAAAAAATTTTTTTAATCGATTTGTCTGAAACTTTGCAGGGACGTTATTATGGAATCCCTGAGCCTGTATTTCTTACTCAAAGTGGCAACAAAAAATTATCTTGTGAGTTATGGCCTCTCAAAGCTCAACAGAATTAATCCATAAAGATTATTTTTTCTCCCAGTTATATGGGAAAATCTCAAAAAGTTTATATACTATGGCCCTAATTGTTTATTGCAGCTCGATAGATAATTCATTCGTGAATCAAATGAGGTAAGAATTATAATTCCAGAGTCATTTTTTGGCGAAACGCGAGCCAAAAAACCGCGACAACTACCAAAATGCAGAGGTTGAATGGTGATTTTTGCAGTCCAACCATCATAAAAATGAGATTTTTTTGAAAAAAAAATTTTTTTAATCGATTTGTCTGAAACTTTGCAGGGACGTTATTATGGAATCCCTGAGCCTGTATTTCTTACTCAAAGTGGCAACAAAAAATTATCTTGTGAGTTATGGCCTCTCAAAGCTCAACAGAATTAATCCATAAAGATTATTTTTTCTCCCAGTTATATGGGAAAATCTCAAAAAGTTTATATACTATGGCCCTAATTGTTTATTGCAGCTCGATAGATAATTCATTCGTGAATCAAATGAGGTAAGAATCATAATTCCAGAGTCATTTTTGGCGAAACGCGAGCCAAAAAACCGCGACAACTACCAAAATGCAGAGGTTGAATGGTGATTTTTGCAGTCCAACCATCATAAAAATGAGATTTTTTTGAAAAAAAAATTTTTTTAATCGATTTGTCTGAAACTTTGCAGGGACGTTAATATGGAATCCCTGAGCCTGTATTTCTTACTTAAAGTGGCAACAAAAAATTATTTTGTGAGTTATGGCCTCTCAAAGCTCAGCAGAATTAATCCATAAAGATTATTTTTTCTCCCAGTTATATGGGAAAATCTCAAAAAGTTTCTATACTATGACCCTAATTGTTAATTACAGCTCGATAGATAATTCATTCGTGAATCAAATGAGGTAAGAATCATAATTCCAGAGTCATTTTTGGCGAAACGCGAGCCAAAAAACCGCGACAACTACCAAAATGCAGAGGTTGAATGGTGATTTTTGCAGTCCAACATCATAAAAATGAGATTTTTTTGAAAAAAAAATTTTTTTAATCGATTTGTCTGAAACTTTGCAGGGACGTTATTATGGAATCCCTGAGCCTGTATTTCTTACTCAAAGTGGCAACAAAAAATTATTTTGTGAGTTATGGCCTCTCAAAGCTCAACAGAATTAATCCATAAAGATTATTTTTTCTCCCAGTTATATGGGAAAATCTCAAAAAGTTTCTATACTATGACCCTAATTGTTTATTACAGCTCGATAGATAATTCATTCGTGAATCAAATGAGGTAAGAATCATAATTCCAGAGTCATTTTTGGCGAAACGCGAGCCAAAAAACCGCGACAACTACCAAAATGCAGAGGTTGAATGGTGATTTTTGCAGTCCAACATCATAAAAATGAGATTTTTTTGAAAAAAAAATTTTTTTAATCGATTTGTCTGAAACTTTGCAGGGACGTTATTATGGAATCCCTGAGCCTGTATTTCTTACTCAAAGTGGCAACAAAAAATTATTTTGTGAGTTATGGCCTCTCAAAGCTCAACAGAATTAATCCATAAAGATTATTTTTTCTCCCAGTTATATGGGAAAATCTCAAAAAGTTTATATACTATGACCCTAATTATTTATTACAGCTCGATAGGTAATTCATTCGTGAATCAAATGAGGTAAGAATCATAATTCCAGAGTCATTTTTGGCGAAACGCGAGCCAAAAAACCGCGACAACTACCAAAATGCAGAGGTTGAATGGTGATTTTTGCAGTGATTTTGCAGTAAAATGAGATTTTTTTGAAAAAAAAATTTTTTTAATCGATTTGTCTGAAACTTTGCAGGGACGTTATTATGGAATCCCTGAGCCTATATTTCTTACTCAAAGTGGCAACAAAAAATTATTTTGTGAGTTATGGCCTCTCAAAGCTCAGCAGAATTAATCCATAAAGATTATTTTTTCTCCCAGTTATATGGGAAAATCTCAAAAAGTTTCTATACTATGACCCTAATTGTTAATTACAGCTCGATAGATAATTCATTCGTGAATCAAATGAGGTAAGAATCATAATTCCAGAGTCATTTTTGGCGAAACGCGAGCCAAAAAACCGCGACAACTACCAAAATGCAGAGGTTGAATGGTGATTTTTGCAGTCCAACATCATAAAAATGAGATTTTTTTGAAAAAAAAATTTTTTTAATCGATTTGTCTGAAACTTTGCAGGGACGTTATTATGGAATCCCTGAGCCTGTATTTCTTACTCAAAGTGGCAACAAAAAATTATTTTGTGAGTTATGGCCTCTCAAAGCTCAACAGAATTAATCCATAAAGATTATTTTTTCTCCCAGTTATATGGGAAAATCTCAAAAAGTTTCTATACTATGACCCTAATTGTTTATTACAGCTCGATAGATAATTCATTCGTGAATCAAATGAGGTAAGAATCATAATTCCAGAGTCATTTTTGGCGAAACGCGAGCCAAAAAACCGCGACAACTACCAAAATGCAGAGGTTGAATGGTGATTTTTGCAGTCCAACATCATAAAAATGAGATTTTTTTGAAAAAAAAATTTTTTTAATCGATTTGTCTGAAACTTTGCAGGGACGTTATTATGGAATCCCTGAGCCTGTATTTCTTACTCAAAGTGGCAACAAAAAATTATTTTGTGAGTTATGGCCTCTCAAAGCTCAACAGAATTAATCCATAAAGATTATTTTTTCTCCCAGTTATATGGGAAAATCTCAAAAAGTTTATATACTATGACCCTAATTATTTATTACAGCTCGATAGGTAATTCATTCGTGAATCAAATGAGGTAAGAATCATAATTCCAGAGTCATTTTTGGCGAAACGCGAGCCAAAAAACCGCGACAACTACCAAAATGCAGAGGTTGAATGGTGATTTTTGCAGTGATTTTGCAGTAAAATGAGATTTTTTTGAAAAAAAAATTTTTTTAATCGATTTGTCTGAAACTTTGCAGGGACGTTATTATGGAATCCCTGAGCCTATATTTCTTACTCAAAGTGGCAACAAAAAATTATTTTGTGAGTTATGGCCTCTCATAGCTCAGCAGAATTAATCCATAAAGATTATTTTTTCTCCCAGTTATATGGGAAAATCTCAAAAAGTTTATATACTATGACCCTAATTATTTATTACAGCTCGATAGGTAATTCATTCGTGAATCAAATGAGGTAAGAATCATAATTCCAGAGTCATTTTTGGCGAAACGCGAGCCAAAAAACCGCGACAACTACCAAAATGCAGAGGTTGAATGGTGATTTTTGCAGTCCAACATCATAAAAATGAGATTTTTTTGAAAAAAAAATTTTTTTAATCGATTTGTCTGAAACTTTGCAGGGACGTTATTATGGAATCCCTGAGCCTGTATTTCTTACTCAAAGTGGCAACAAAAAATTATCTTGTGAGTTATGGCCTCTCAAAGCTCAACAGAATTAATCCATAAAGATTATTTTTTCTCCCAGTTATATGGGAAAATCTCAAAAAGTTTATATACTATGGCCCTAATTGTTAATTACAGCTCGATAGATAATTCATTCGTGAATCAAATGAGGTAAGAATCATAATTCCAGAGTCATTTTTGGCGAAACGCGAGCCAAAAAACCGCGACAACTACCAAAATGCAGAGGTTGAATGGTGATTTTTGCAGTCCAACCATCATAAAAATGAGATTTTTTTAATCGATTTGTCTGAAACTTTGCAGGGACGTTATTATGGAATCCCTGAGCCTGTATTTCTTACTCAAAGTGGCAACAAAAAATTATTTTGTGAGTTATGGCCTCTCAAAGCTCAGCAGAATTAATCCATAAAGATTATTTTTTCTCCCAGTTATATGGGAAAATCTCAAAAAGTTTCTATACTATGACCCTAATTGTTTATTACAGCTCGATAGATAATTCATTCGTGAATCAAATGAGGTAAGAATCATAATTCCAGAGTCATTTTTGGCGAAACGCGAGCCAAAAAACCGCGACAACTACCAAAATGCAGAGGTTGAATGGTGATTTTTGCAGTGATTTTGCAGTAAAATGAGATTTTTTTGAAAAAAAAAATTTTTTAATCGATTTGTCTGAAACTTTGCAGGGACGTTATTATGAAATCCCTGAGCCTGTATTTCTTACTCAAAGTGGCAACAAAAAATTATTTTGTGAGTTATGGCCTCTCAAAGCTCAACAGAATTAATCCATAAAGATTATTTTTTCTCCCAGTTATATGGGAAAATCTCAAAAAGTTTATATACTATGACCCTAATTATTTATTACAGCTCGATAGGTAATTCATTCGTGAATCAAATGAGGTAAGAATCATAATTCCAGAGTCATTTTTGGCGAAACGCGAGCCAAAAAACCGCGACAACTACCAAAATGCAGAGGTTGAATGGTGATTTTTGCAGTCCAACATCATAAAAACGAGATTTTTTTGAAAAAAAAATTTTTTTAATCGATTTGTCTGAAACTTTGCAGGGACGTTATTATGGAATCCCTGAGCCTGCTTTTCTTACTCAAAGTGGCAACAAAAAATTATTTTGTGAGTTATGGCCTCTCAAAGCTCAGCAGAATTAATCCATAAAGATTATTTTTTCTCCCAGTTATATGGGAAAATCTCAAAAAGTTTCTATACTATGACCCTAATTGTTTATTATAGCTCGATAGATAATTCATTCGTGAATCAAATGAGGTAAGAATCATAATTCAAGAGTCATTTTTGGCGAAACGCGAGCCAAAAAACCGCGACAACTACCAAAATGTAGAGGTTGAATGGTGATTTTTGCAGTCCAACATCATAAAAACGAGATTTTTTTGAAAAAAAAATTTTTTTAATCGATTTGTCTGAAACTTTGCAGGGACGTTATTATGGAATCCCTGAGCCTGTATTTCTTACTCAAAGTGGCAACAAAAAATTATTTTGTGAGTTATGGCCTCTCAAAGCTCAACAGAATTAATCCATAAAGATTATTTTTTCTCCCAGTTATATGGGAAAATCTCAAAAAGTTTATATACTATGGCCCTAATTGTTTATTACAGCTCGATAGATAATTCATTCGTGAATCAAATGAGGTAAGAATCATAATTCCAGAGTCATTTTTGGCGAAACGCGAGCCAAAAAACCGCGACAACTACCAAAATGCAGAGGTTGAATGGTGATTTTTGCAGTCCAACCATCATAAAAATGAGATTTTTTTGAAAAAAAAATTTTTTTAATCGATTTGTCTGAAACTTTGCAGGGACGTTATTATGGAATCCCTGAGCCTGTATTTCTTACTCAAAGTGGCAACAAAAAATTATTTTGTGAGTTATGGCCTCTCAAAGCTCAACAGAATTAATCCATAAAGATTATTTTTTCTCCCAGTTATATGGGAAAATCTCAAAAAGTTTCTATACTATGACCCTAATTGTTTATTACAGCTCGATAGATAATTCATTCGTGAATCAAATGAGGTAAGAATCATAATTCCAGAGTCATTTTTGGCGAAACGCGAGCCAAAAAACCGCGACAACTACCAAAATGCAGAGGTTGAATGGTGATTTTTGCAGTCCAACATCATAAAAATGAGATTTTTTTGAAAAAAAAATTTTTTTAATCGATTTGTCTGAAACTTTGCAGGGACGTTATTATGGAATCCCTGAGCCTGTATTTCTTACTCAAAGTGGCAACAAAAAATTATTTTGTGAGTTATGGCCTCTCAAAGCTCAGCAGAATTAATCCATAAAGATTATTTTTTCTCCCAGTTATATGGGAAAATCTCAAAAAGTTTCTATACTATGACCCTAATTGTTAATTACAGCTCGATAGATAATTCATTCGTGAATCAAATGAGGTAAGAATCATAATTCCAGAGTCATTTTTGGCGAAACGCAAGCCTAAAAACCGCGACAACTACCAAAATGCAGAGGTTGAATGGTGATTTTTGCATAAAAATGAGATTTTTTTGAAAAAAAAATTTTTTTAATCGATTTGTCTGAAACTTTGCAGGGACGTTATTATGGAATCCCTGAGCCTGTATTTCTTACTCAAAGTGGCAACAAAAAATTATTTTGTGAGTTATGGCCTCTCAAAGCTCAGCAGAATTAATCCATAAAGATTATTTTTTCTCCCAGTTATATGGGAAAATCTCAAAAAGTTTCTATACTATGACCCTAATTGTTTATTACAGCTCGATAGATAATTCATTCGTGAATCAAATGAGGTAAGAATCATAATTCCAGAGTCATTTTTGGCGAAACGCGAGCCAAAAAACCGCGACAACTACCAAAATGCAGAGGTTGAATGGTGATTTTTGCAGTCCAACATCATAAAAATGAGATTTTTTTGAAAAAAAAATTTTTTTAATCGATTTGTCTGAAACTTTGCAGGGACGTTATTATGGAATCCCTGAGCCTGTATTTCTTACTCAAAGTGGCAACAAAAAATTATTTTGTGAGTTATGGCCTCTCAAAGCTCAACAGAATTAATCCATAAAGATTATTTTTTCTCCCAGTTATATGGGAAAATCTCAAAAAGTTTCTATACTATGGCCCTAATTGTTTATTACAGCTCGATAGATAATTCATTCGTGAATCAAATGAGGTAAGAATCATAATTCCAGAGTCATTTTTGGCGAAACGCGAGCCAAAAAACCGCGACAACTACCAAAATGCAGAGGTTGAATGGTGATTTTGCAGTCCAACCATCATAAAAATGAGATTTTTTTGAAAAAAAAATTTTTTTAATCGATTTGTCTGAAACTTTGCAGGGACGTTATTATGGAATCCCTGAGCCTGTATTTCTTACTCAAAGTGGCAACAAAAAATTATCTTGTGAGTTATGGCCTCTCAAAGCTCAACAGAATTAATCCATAAAGATTATTTTTTCTCCCAGTTATATGGGAAAATCTCAAAAAGTTTCTATACTATGGCCCTAATTGTTTATTACAGCTCGATAGATAATTCATTCGTGAATCAAATGAGGTAAGAATCATAATTCCAGAGTCATTTTTGGCGAAACGCGAGCCAAAAAACCGCGACAACTACCAAAATGCAGAGGTTGAATGGTGATTTTTGCAGTCCAACCATCATAAAAATGAGATTTTTTTAATCGATTTGTCTGAAACTTTGCAGGGACGTTATTATGGAATCCCTGAGCCTGTATTTCTTACTCAAAGTGGCAACAAAAAATTATTTTGTGAGTTATGGCCTCTCAAAGCTCAGCAGAATTAATCCATAAAGATTATTTTTTCTCCCAGTTATATGGGAAAATCTCAAAAAGTATCTATACTATGACCCTAATTGTTTATTACAGCTCGATAGATAATTCATTCGTGAATCAAATGAGGTAAGAATCATAATTCCAGAGTCATTTTTGGCGAAACGCGAGCCAAAAAACCGCGACAACTACCAAAATGCAGAGGTTGAATGGTGATTTTTGCAGTGATTTTGCAGTAAAATGAGATTTTTTTGAAAAAAAAATTTTTTTAATCGATTTGTCTGAAACTTTGCAGGGACGTTATTATGGAATCCCTGAGCCTGTATTTCTTACTCAAAGTGGCAACAAAAAATTATTTTGTGAGTTATGGCCTCTCAAAGCTCAACAGAATTAATCCATAAAGATTATTTTTTCTCCCAGTTATATGGGAAAATCTCAAAAAGTTTATATACTATGACCCTAATTATTTATTACAGCTCGATAGGTAATTCATTCGTGAATCAAATGAGGTAAGAATCATAATTCCAGAGTCATTTTTGGCGAAACGCGAGCCAAAAAACCGCGACAACTACCAAAATGCAGAGGTTGAATGGTGATTTTTGCAGTGATTTTGCAGTAAAATGAGATTTTTTTGAAAAAAAAATTTTTTTAATCGATTTGTCTGAAACTTTGCAGGGACGTTATTATGGAATCCCTGAGCCTGTATTTCTTACTCAAAGTGGCAACAAAAAATTATTTTGTGAGTTATGGCCTCTCAAAGCTCAACAGAATTAATCCATAAAGATTATTTTTTCTCCCAGTTATATGGGAAAATCTCAAAAAGTTTATATACTATGACCCTAATTATTTATTACAGCTCGATAGATAATTCATTCGTGAATCAAATGAGGTAAGAATCATAATTCCAGAGTCATTTTTGGCGAAACGCGAGCCAAAAAACCGCGACAACTACTAAAATGCAGAGGTTGAATGGTGATTTTTGCAGTCCAACATCATAAAAATGAGATTTTTTTGAAAAAAAAATTTTTTTAATCGATTTGTCTGAAACTTTGCAGGGACGTTATTATGGAATCCCTGAGCCTGTATTTCTTACTCAAAGTGGCAACAAAAAATTATTTTGTGAGTTATGGCCTCTCAAAGCTCAACAGAATTAATCCATAAAGATTATTTTTTCTCCCAGTTATATGGGAAAATCTCAAAAAGTTTATATACTATGGCCCTAATTGTTTATTGCAGCTAGATAGATAATTCATTCGTGAATCAAATGAGGTAAGAATCATAATTCCAGAGTCATTTTTGGCGAAACGCGAGCCAAAAAACCGCGACAACTACCAAAATGCAGAGGTTGAATGGTGATTTTTGCAGTCCCAACCATCATAAAAATGAGATTTTTTTGAAAAAAAAATTTTTTTAATCGATTTGTCTGAAACTTTGCAGGGACGTTATTATGGAATCCCTGAGCCTGTATTTCTTACTCAAAGTGGCAACAAAAAATTATTTTGTGAGTTATGGCCTCTCAAAGCTCAACAGAATTAATCCATAAAGATTATTTTTTCTCCCAGTTATATGGGAAAATCTCAAAAAGTTTATATACTATGGCCCTAATTGTTTATTGCAGCTAGATAGATAATTCATTCGTGAATCAAATGAGGTAAGAATCATAATTCCAGAGTCATTTTTGGCGAAACGCGAGCCAAAAAACCGCGACAACTACCAAAATGCAGAGGTTGAATGGTGATTTTTGCAGTCCCAACCATCATAAAAATGAGATTTTTTTGAAAAAAAAATTTTTTTAATCGATTTGTCTGAAACTTTGCAGGGACGTTATTATGGAATCCCTGAGCCTGTATTTCTTACTCAAAGTGGCAACAAAAAATTATTTTGTGAGTTATGGCCTCTCAAAGCTCAACAGAATTAATCCATAAAGATTATTTTTTCTCCCAGTTATATGGGAAAATCTCAAAAAGTTTATATACTATGGCCCTAATTGTTTATTGCAGCTAGATAGATAATTCATTCGTGAATCAAATGAGGTAAGAATCATAATTCCAGAGTCATTTTTGGCGAAACGCGAGCCAAAAAACCGCGACAACTACCAAAATGCAGAGGTTGAATGGTGATTTTTGCAGTCCCAACCATCATAAAAATGAGATTTTTTTGAAAAAAAAATTTTTTTAATCGATTTGTCTGAAACTTTGCAGGGACGTTATTATGGAATCCCTGAGCCTGTATTTCTTACTCAAAGTGGCAACAAAAAATTATTTTGTGAGTTATGGCCTCTCAAAGCTCAACAGAATTAATCCATAAAGATTATTTTTTCTCCCAGTTATATGGGAAAATCTCAAAAAGTATCTATACTATGGCCCTAATTGTTTATTGCAGCTCGATAGATAATTCATTCGTGAATCAAATGAGGTAAGAATCATAATTCCAGAGTCATTTTTGGCGAAACGCGAGCCAAAAAACCGCGACAACTACCAAAATGCAGAGGTTGAATGGTGATTTTTGCAGTCCAACCATCATAAAAATGAGATTTTTTTGAAAAAAAAATTTTTTTAATCGATTTGTCTGAAACTTTGCAGGGACGTTATTATGGAATCCCTGAGCCTGTATTTCTTACTCAAAGTGGCAACAAAAAATTATTTTGTGAGTTATGGCCTCTCAAAGCTCAACAGAATTAATCCATAAAGATTATTTTTTCTCCCAGTTATATGGGAAAATCTCAAAAAGTTTATATACTATGGCCCTAATTGTTTATTGCAGCTCGATAGATAATTCATTCGTGAATCAAATGAGGTAAGAATCATAATTCCAGAGTCATTTTTGGCGAAACGCGAGCCAAAAAACCGCGACAACTACCAAAATGCAGAGGTTGAATGGTGATTTTTGCAGTCCAACATCATAAAAATGAGATTTTTTTGAAAAAAAAATTTTTTTAATCGATTTGTCTGAAACTTTGCAGGGACGTTATTATGGAATCCCTGAGCCTGTATTTCTTACTCAAAGTGGCAACAAAAAATTATTTTGTGAGTTATGGCCTCTCAAAGCTCAACAGAATTAATCCATAAAGATTATTTTTTCTCCCAGTTATATGGGAAAATCTCAAAAAGTATCTATACTATGGCCCTAATTGTTTATTGCAGCTCGATAGATAATTCATTCGTGAATCAAATGAGGTAAGAATCATAATTCCAGAGTCATTTTTGGCGAAACGCGAGCCAAAAAACCGCGACAACTACCAAAATGCAGAGGTTGAATGGTGATTTTTGCAGTCCAACCATCATAAAAATGAGATTTTTTTGAAAAAAAAATTTTTTTAATCGATTTGTCTGAAACTTTGCAGGGACGTTATTATGGAATCCCTGAGCCTGTATTTCTTACTCAAAGTGGCAACAAAAAATTATTTTGTGAGTTATGGCCTCTCAAAGCTCAACAGAATTAATCCATAAAGATTATTTTTTCTCCCAGTTATATGGGAAAATCTCAAAAAGTTTATATACTATGGCCCTAATTGTTTATTGCAGCTAGATAGATAATTCATTCGTGAATCAAATGAGGTAAGAATCATAATTCCAGAGTCATTTTTGGCGAAACGCGAGCCAAAAAACCGCGACAACTACCAAAATGCAGAGGTTGAATGGTGATTTTTGCAGTCCAACATCATAAAAATGAGATTTTTTTGAAAAAAAAATTTTTTTAATCGATTTGTCTGAAACTTTGCAGGGACGTTATTATGGAATCCCTGAGCCTGTATTTCTTACTCAAAGTGGCAACAAAAAATTATTTTGTGAGTTATGGCCTCTCAAAGCTCAACAGAATTAATCCATAAAGATTATTTTTTCTCCCAGTTATATGGGAAAATCTCAAAAAGTATCTATACTATGGCCCTAATTGTTTATTGCAGCTCGATAGATAATTCATTCGTGAATCAAATGAGGTAAGAATCATAATTCCAGAGTCATTTTTGGCGAAACGCGAGCCAAAAAACCGCGACAACTACCAAAATGCAGAGGTTGAATGGTGATTTTTGCAGTCCAACCATCATAAAAATGAGATTTTTTTGAAAAAAAAATTTTTTTAATCGATTTGTCTGAAACTTTGCAGGGACGTTATTATGGAATCCCTGAGCCTGTATTTCTTACTCAAAGTGGCAACAAAAAATTATTTTGTGAGTTATGGCCTCTCAAAGCTCAACAGAATTAATCCATAAAGATTATTTTTTCTCCCAGTTATATGGGAAAATCTCAAAAAGTTTATATACTATGACCCTAATTATTTATTACAGCTCGATAGATAATTCATTCGTGAATCAAATGAGGTAAGAATCATAATTCCAGAGTCATTTTTGGCGAAACGCGAGCCAAAAAACCGCGACAACTACCAAAATGCAGAGGTTGAATGGTGATTTTTGCAGTCCAACATCATAAAAATGAGATTTTTTTGAAAAAAAAATTTTTTTAATCGATTTGTCTGAAACTTTGCAGGGACGTTATTATGGAATCCCTGAGCCTGTATTTCTTACTCAAAGTGGCAACAAAAAATTATTTTGTGAGTTATGGCCTCTCAAAGCTCAACAGAATTAATCCATAAAGATTATTTTTTCTCCCAGTTATATGGGAAAATCTCAAAAAGTTTATATACTATGGCCCTAATTGTTTATTGCAGCTAGATAGATAATTCATTCGTGAATCAAATGAGGTAAGAATCATAATTCCAGAGTCATTTTTGGCGAAACGCGAGCCAAAAAACCGCGACAACTACCAAAATGCAGAGGTTGAATGGTGATTTTTGCAGTCCCAACCATCATAAAAATGAGATTTTTTTGAAAAAAAAATTTTTTTAATCGATTTGTCTGAAACTTTGCAGGGACGTTATTATGGAATCCCTGAGCCTGTATTTCTTACTCAAAGTGGCAACAAAAAATTATTTTGTGAGTTATGGCCTCTCAAAGCTCAACAGAATTAATCCATAAAGATTATTTTTTCTCCCAGTTATATGGGAAAATCTCAAAAAGTATCTATACTATGGCCCTAATTGTTTATTGCAGCTCGATAGATAATTCATTCGTGAATCAAATGAGGTAAGAATCATAATTCCAGAGTCATTTTTGGCGAAACGCGAGCCAAAAAACCGCGACAACTACCAAAATGCAGAGGTTGAATGGTGATTTTTGCAGTCCAACCATCATAAAAATGAGATTTTTTTGAAAAAAAAATTTTTTTAATCGATTTGTCTGAAACTTTGCAGGGACGTTATTATGGAATCCCTGAGCCTGTATTTCTTACTCAAAGTGGCAACAAAAAATTATTTTGTGAGTTATGGCCTCTCAAAGCTCAACAGAATTAATCCATAAAGATTATTTTTTCTCCCAGTTATATGGGAAAATCTCAAAAAGTTTCTATACTATGACCCTAATTGTTTATTACAGCTCGATAGATAATTCATTCGTGAATCAAATGAGGTAAGAATCATAATTCCAGAGTCATTTTTGGCGAAACGCGAGCCAAAAAACCGCGACAACTACCAAAATGCAGAGGTTGAATGGTGATTTTTGCAGTCCAACATCATAAAAATGAGATTTTTTTGAAAAAAAAATTTTTTTAATCGATTTGTCTGAAACTTTGCAGGGACGTTATTATGGAATCCCTGAGCCTGTATTTCTTACTCAAAGTGGCAACAAAAAATTATTTTGTGAGTTATGGCCTCTCAAAGCTCAACAGAATTAATCCATAAAGATTATTTTTTCTCCCAGTTATATGGGAAAATCTCAAAAAGTATCTATACTATGGCCCTAATTGTTTATTGCAGCTCGATAGATAATTCATTCGTGAATCAAATGAGGTAAGAATCATAATTCCAGAGTCATTTTTGGCGAAACGCGAGCCAAAAAACCGCGACAACTACCAAAATGCAGAGGTTGAATGGTGATTTTTGCAGTCCAACCATCATAAAAATGAGATTTTTTTGAAAAAAAAATTTTTTTAATCGATTTGTCTGAAACTTTGCAGGGACGTTATTATGGAATCCCTGAGCCTGTATTTCTTACTCAAAGTGGCAACAAAAAATTATTTTGTGAGTTATGGCCTCTCAAAGCTCAACAGAATTAATCCATAAAGATTATTTTTTCTCCCAGTTATATGGGAAAATCTCAAAAAGTTTATATACTATGGCCCTAATTGTTTATTGCAGCTCGATAGATAATTCATTCGTGAATCAAATGAGGTAAGAATCATAATTCCAGAGTCATTTTTGGCGAAACGCGAGCCAAAAAACCGCGACAACTACCAAAATGCAGAGGTTGAATGGTGATTTTTGCAGTCCAACCATCATAAAAATGAGATTTTTTTGAAAAAAAAATTTTTTTAATCGATTTGTCTGAAACTTTGCAGGGACGTTATTATGGAATCCCTGAGCCTGTATTTCTTACTCAAAGTGGCAACAAAAAATTATTTTGTGAGTTATGGCCTCTCAAAGCTCAGCAGAATTAATCCATAAAGATTATTTTTTCTCCCAGTTATATGGGAAAATCTCAAAAAGTTTCTATACTATGACCCTAATTGTTTATTACAGCTCGATAGATAATTCATTCGTGAATCAAATGAGGTAAGAATCATAATTCCAGAGTCATTTTTGGCGAAACGCGAGCCAAAAAACCGCGACAACTACCAAAATGCAGAGGTTGAATGGTGATTTTTGCAGTCCAACATCATAAAAATGAGATTTTTTTGAAAAAAAAATTTTTTTAATCGATTTGTCTGAAACTTTGCAGGGACGTTATTATGGAATCCCTGAGCCTGTATTTCTTACTCAAAGTGGCAACAAAAAATTATTTTGTGAGTTATGGCCTCTCAAAGCTCAACAGAATTAATCCATAAAGATTATTTTTTCTCCCAGTTATATGGGAAAATCTCAAAAAGTTTATATACTATGACCCTAATTGTTTATTACAGCTCGATAGATAATTCATTCGTGAATCAAATGAGGTAAGAATCATAATTCCAGAGTCATTTTTGGCGAAACGCGAGCCAAAAAACCGCGACAACTACCAAAATGCAGAGGTTGAATGGTGATTTTTGCAGTCCAACATCATAAAAATGAGATTTTTTTGAAAAAAAAATTTTTTTAATCGATTTGTCTGAAACTTTGCAGGGACGTTATTATGGAATCCCTGAGCCTGTATTTCTTACTCAAAGTGGCAACAAAAAATTATTTTGTGAGTTATGGCCTCTCAAAGCTCAACAGAATTAATCCATAAAGATTATTTTTTCTCCCAGTTATATGGGAAAATCTCAAAAAGTTTATATACTATGACCCTAATTATTTATTACAGCTCGATAGATAATTCATTCGTGAATCAAATGAGGTAAGAATCATAATTCCAGAGTCATTTTTGGCGAAACGCGAGCCAAAAAACCGCGACAACTACCAAAATGCAGAGGTTGAATGGTGATTTTTGCAGTCCAACATCATAAAAATGAGATTTTTTTGAAAAAAAAATTTTTTTAATCGATTTGTCTGAAACTTTGCTGGGACGTTATTATGGAATCCCTGAGCCTGTATTTCTTACTCAAAGTGGCAACAAAAAATTATTTTGTGAGTTATGGCCTCTCAAAGCTCAACAGAATTAATCCATAAAGATTATTTTTTCTCCCAGTTATATGGGAAAATCTCAAAAAGTTTCTATACTATGACCCTAATTGTTTATTACAGCTCGATAGATAATTCATTCGTGAATCAAATGAGGTAAGAATCATAATTCCAGAGTCATTTTTGGCGAAACGCGAGCCAAAAAACCGCGACAACTACCAAAATGCAGAGGTTGAATGGTGATTTTTGCAGTCCAACCATCATAAAAATGAGATTTTTTTGAAAAAAAAATTTTTTTAATCGATTTGTCTGAAACTTTGCAGGGACGTTATTATGGAATCCCTGAGCCTGTATTTCTTACTCAAAGTGGCAACAAAAAATTATTTTGTGAGTTATGGCCTCTCATAGCTCAGCAGAATTAATCCATAAAGATTATTTTTTCTCCCAGTTATATGGGAAAATCTCAAAAAGTTTCTATACTATGACCCTAATTGTTAATTACAGCTCGATAGATAATTCATTCGTGAATCAAATGAGGTAAGAATCATAATTCCAGAGTCATTTTTGGCGAAACGCGAGCCAAAAAACCGCGACAACTACCAAAATGCAGAGGTTGAATGGTGATTTTTGCAGTCCAACCATCATAAAAATGAGATTTTTTTAATCGATTTGTCTGAAACTTTGCAGGGACGTTATTATGGAATCCCTGAGCCTGTATTTCTTACTCAAAGTGGCAACAAAAAATTATTTTGTGAGTTATGGCCTCTCAAAGCTCAACAGAATTAATCCATAAAGATTATTTTTTCTCCCAGTTATATGGGAAAATCTCAAAAAGTTTATATACTATGAACCTAATTATTTATTACAGCTCGATAGGTAATTCATTCGTGAATCAAATGAGGTAAGAATCATAATTCCAGAGTCATTTTTGGCGAAACGCGAGCCAAAAAACCGCGACAACTACCAAAATGCAGAGGTTGAATGGTGATTTTTGCAGTCCAACCATCATAAAATGATATTTTTTTGAAAAAAAAAATTTTTTAATCGATTTGTCTGAAACTTTGCAGGGACGTTATTATGGAATCCCTGAGCCTGCTTTTCTTACTCAAAGTGGCAACAAAAAATTATTTTGTGAGTTATGGCCTCTCAAAGCTCAGCAGAATTAATCCATAAAGATTATTTTTTCTCCCAGTTATATGGGAAAATCTCAAAAAGTTTCTATACTATGATCCTAATTGTTTATTATAGCTCGATAGGTAATTCATTCGTGAATCAAATGAGGTAAGAATCATAATTCCAGAGTCATTTTTGGCGAAACGCGAGCCAAAAAACCGCGACAACTACCAAAATGCAGAGGTTGAATGGTGATTTTTGCAGTGATTTTGCAGTAAAATGAGATTTTTTTGAAAAAAAAATTTTTTTAATCGATTTGTCTGAAACTTTGCAGGGACGTTATTATGGAATCCCTGAGCCTGTATTTCTTACTCAAAGTGGCAACAAAAAATTATTTTGTGAGTTATGGCCTCTCAAAGCTCAACAGAATTAATCCATAAAGATTATTTTTTCTCCCAGTTATATGGGAAAATCTCAAAAAGTTTATATACTATGGCCCTAATTGTTTATTACAGCTCGATAGATAATTCATTCGTGACTCAAATGAGGTAAGAATCATAATTCCAGAGTCATTTTTGGCGAAACGCGAGCCAAAAAACCGCGACAACTACCAAAATGCAGAGGTTGAATGGTGATTTTGCAGTCCCAACCATCATAAAAATGAGATTTTTTTGAAAAAAAAATTTTTTTAATCGATTTGTCTGAAACTTTGCAGGGACGTTATTATGGAATCCCTGAGCCTGTATTTCTTACTCAAAGTGGCAACAAAAAATTATTTTGTGAGTTATGGCCTCTCAAAGCTCTACAGAATTAATCCATAAAGATTATTTTTTCTCCCAGTTATATGGGAAAATCTCAAAAAGTTTATATACTATGGCCCTAATTGTTTATTACAGCTCGATAGATAATTCATTCGTGAATCAAATGAGGTAAGAATCATAATTCCAGAGTCATTTTTGGCGAAACGCGAGCCAAAAAACCGCGACAACTACCAAAATGCAGAGGTTGAATGGTGATTTTTGCAGTCCAACATCATAAAAATGAGATTTTTTTGAAAAAAAAATTTTTTTAATCGATTTGTCTGAAACTTTGCTGGGACGTTATTATGGAATCCCTGAGCCTGTATTTCTTACTCAAAGTGGCAACAAAAAATTATTTTGTGAGTTATGGCCTCTCAAAGCTCAACAGAATTAATCCATAAAGATTATTTTTTCTCCCAGTTATATGGGAAAATCTCAAAAAGTTTCTATACTATGACCCTAATTGTTTATTACAGCTCGATAGATAATTCATTCGTGAATCAAATGAGGTAAGAATCATAATTCCAGAGTCATTTTTGGCGAAACGCGAGCCAAAAAACCGCGACAACTACCAAAATGCAGAGGTTGAATGGTGATTTTTGCAGTCCAACCATCATAAAAATGAGATTTTTTTGAAAAAAAAATTTTTTTAATCGATTTGTCTGAAACTTTGCAGGGACGTTATTATGGAATCCCTGAGCCTGTATTTCTTACTCAAAGTGGCAACAAAAAATTATTTTGTGAGTTATGGCCTCTCATAGCTCAGCAGAATTAATCCATAAAGATTATTTTTTCTCCCAGTTATATGGGAAAATCTCAAAAAGTTTCTATACTATGACCCTAATTGTTAATTACAGCTCGATAGATAATTCATTCGTGAATCAAATGAGGTAAGAATCATAATTCCAGAGTCATTTTTGGCGAAACGCGAGCCAAAAAACCGCGACAACTACCAAAATGCAGAGGTTGAATGGTGATTTTTGCAGTCCAACCATCATAAAAATGAGATTTTTTTAATCGATTTGTCTGAAACTTTGCAGGGACGTTATTATGGAATCCCTGAGCCTGTATTTCTTACTCAAAGTGGCAACAAAAAATTATTTTGTGAGTTATGGCCTCTCAAAGCTCAACAGAATTAATCCATAAAGATTATTTTTTCTCCCAGTTATATGGGAAAATCTCAAAAAGTTTATATACTATGAACCTAATTATTTATTACAGCTCGATAGGTAATTCATTCGTGAATCAAATGAGGTAAGAATCATAATTCCAGAGTCATTTTTGGCGAAACGCGAGCCAAAAAACCGCGACAACTACCAAAATGCAGAGGTTGAATGGTGATTTTTGCAGTCCAACCATCATAAAATGATATTTTTTTGAAAAAAAAAATTTTTTAATCGATTTGTCTGAAACTTTGCAGGGACGTTATTATGGAATCCCTGAGCCTGCTTTTCTTACTCAAAGTGGCAACAAAAAATTATTTTGTGAGTTATG
Source organism: Ptychoptera contaminata (assembly GCA_963942525.1). Taxonomy (NCBI): domain Eukaryota; kingdom Metazoa; phylum Arthropoda; class Insecta; order Diptera; family Ptychopteridae; genus Ptychoptera; species Ptychoptera contaminata. The sequence continues at coordinate 3,308,994 of OZ012640.1, read as the reverse complement.
GCCTCTCAAAGCTCAGCAGAATTAATCCATAAAGATTATTTTTTCTCCCAGTTATATGGGAAAATCTCAAAAAGTTTCTATACTATGATCCTAATTGTTTATTATAGCTCGATAGGTAATTCATTCGTGAATCAAATGAGGTAAGAATCATAATTCCAGAGTCATTTTTGGCGAAACGCGAGCCAAAAAACCGCGACAACTACCAAAATGCAGAGGTTGAATGGTGATTTTTGCAGTGATTTTGCAGTAAAATGAGATTTTTTTGAAAAAAAAATTTTTTTAATCGATTTGTCTGAAACTTTGCAGGGACGTTATTATGGAATCCCTGAGCCTGCTTTTCTTACTCAAAGTGGCAACAAAATATTATTTTGTGAGTTATGGCCTCTCAAAGCTCAGCAGAATTAATCCATAAAGATTATTTTTTCTCCCAGTTATATGGGAAAATCTCAAAAAGTTTCTATACTATGACCCTAATTGTTTATTACAGCTCGATAGATAATTCATTCGTGAATCAAATGAGGTAAGAATCATAATTCCAGAGTCATTTTTGGCGAAACGCGAGCCAAAAAACCGCGACAACTACCAAAATGCAGAGGTTGAATGGTGATTTTTGCTGTCCAACCATCATAAAAATGAGATTTTTTTGAAAAAAAAATTTTTTTAATCGATTTGTCTGAAACTTTGCAGGGACGTTATTATGGAATCCCTGAGCCTGTATTTCTTACTCAAAGTGGCAACAAAAAATTATTTTGTGAGTTATGGCCTCTCAAAGCTCTACAGAATTAATCCATAAAGATTATTTTTTCTCCCAGTTATATGGGAAAATCTCAAAAAGTTTATATACTATGGCCCTAATTGTTTATTACAGCTCGATAGATAATTCATTCGTGAATCAAATGAGGTAAGAATCATAATTCCAGAGTCATTTTTGGCGAAACGCGACCCAAAAAACCGCGACAACTACCAAAATGCAGAGGTTAAATGGTGATTTTTGCAGTCCAACCATCATAAAAATGATATTTTTTTGAAAAAAAAAATTTTTTAATCGATTTGTCTGAAACTTTGCAGGGACGTTATTATGGAATCCCTGAGCCTGTATTTCTTACTTAAAGTGGCAACAAAAAATTATTTTGTGAGTTATGGCCTCTCAAAGCTCAACAGAATTAATCCATAAAGATTATTTTTTCTCCCAGTTATATGGGAAAATCTCAAAAAGTTTATATACTATGGCCCTAATTATTTATTACAGCTCGATAGATAATTCATTCGTGAATCAAATGAGGTAAGAATCATAATTCCAGAGTCATTTTTGGCGAAACGCGAGCCAAAAAACCGCGACAACTACCAAAATGCAGAGGTTGAATGGTGATTTTTGCAGTCCAACCATCATAAAAATGATATTTTTTTGAAAAAAAAAATTTTTTAATCGATTTGTCTGAAACTTTGCAGGGACGTTATTATGGAATCCCTGAGCCTGTATTTCTTACTTAAAGTGGCAACAAAAAATTATTTTGTGAGTTATGGCCTCTCAAAGCTCAGCAGAATTATTCCATAAAGATTATTTTTTCTCCCAGTTATATGGGAAAATCTCAAAAAGTTTCTATACTATGACCCTAATTGTTTATTACAGCTCGATAGATAATTCATTAGTGAATCAAATGAGGTAAGAATCATAATTCCAGAGTCATTTTTGGCGAAACGCGAGCCAAAAAACCGCGACAACTACCAAAATGCAGAGGTTGAATGGTGATTTTTGCAGTCCAACCATCATAAAATATTTTTTTGAAAAAAAAAATTTTTAATCGATTTGTCTGAAACTTTGCAGGGACGTTATTATGGAATCCCTGAGCCTGCATTTCTTACTCAAAGTGGCAACAAAAAATTATTTTGTGAGTTATGGCCTCTCAAAGCTCAACAGAATTAATCCATAAAGATTATTTTTTCTCCCAGTTATATGGGAAAATCTCAAAAAGTTTATATACTATGGCCCTAATTATTTATTACAGCTCGATAGATAATTCATTCGTGAATCAAATGAGGTAAGAATCATAATTCCAGAGTCATTTTTGGCGAAACGCGAGCCAAAAAACCGCGACAACTACCAAAATGCAGAGGTTGAATGGTGATTTTTGCAGTCCAACCATCATAAAAATGATATTTTTTTGAAAAAAAAAATTTTTTAATCGATTTGTCTGAAACTTTGCAGGGACGTTATTATAGAATCCCTGAGCCTGTATTTCTTACTTAAAGTGGCAACAAAAAATTATTTTGTGAGTTATGGCCTCTCAAAGCTCAGCAGAATTATTCCATAAAGATTATTTTTCTCCCAGTTATATGGGAAAATCTCAAAAAGTTTCTATACTATGACCCTAATTGTTTATTACAGCTCGATAGATAATTCATTAGTGAATCAAATGAGGTAAGAATCATAATTCCAGAGTCATTTTTGGCGAAACGCGAGCCAAAAAACCGCGACAACTACCAAAATGCAGAGGTTGAATGGTGATTTTTGCAGTCCAACCATCATAAAATGATATTTTTTTGAAAAAAAAAATTTTTAATCGATTTGTCTGAAACTTTGCAGGGACGTTATTATGGAATCCCTGAGCCTGCATTTCTTACTCAAAGTGGCAACAAAAAATTATTTTGTGAGTTATGGCCTCTCAAAGCTCAACAGAATTAATCCATAAAGATTATTTTTTCTCCCAGTTATATGGGAAAATCTCAAAAAGTTTATATACTATGGCCCTAATTATTTATTACAGCTCGATAGATAATTCATTCGTGAATCAAATGAGGTAAGAATCATAATTCCAGAGTCATTTTTGGCGAAACGCGAGCCAAAAAACCGCGACAACTACCAAAATGCAGAGGTTGAATGGTGATTTTTGCAGTCCAACCATCATAAAAATGAGATTTTTTTGAAAAAAAAATTTTTTTAATCGATTTGTCTGAAACTTTGCAGGGACGTTATTATGGAATCCCTGAGCCTGTATTTCTTACTCAAAGTGGCAACAAAAAATTATTTTGTGAGTTATGGCCTCTCATAGCTCAGCAGAATTAATCCATAAAGATTATTTTTTCTCCCAGTTATATGGGAAAATCTCAAAAAGTTTCTATACTATGACCCTAATTGTTTATTACAGCTCGATAGATAATTCATTAGTGAATCAAATGAGGTAAGAATCATAATTCCAGAGTCATTTTTGGCGAAACGCGAGCCAAAAAACCGCGACAACTACCAAAATGCAGAGGTTGAATGGTGATTTTTGCAGTCCAACCATCATAAAAATGAGATTTTTTTGAAAAAAAAATTTTTTTAATCGATTTGTCTGAAACTTTGCAGGGACGTTATTATGGAATCCCTGAGCCTGTATTTCTTACTCAAAGTGGCAACAAAAAATTATTTTGTGAGTTATGGCCTCTCAAAGCTCAACAGAATTAATCCATAAAGATTATTTTTTCTCCCAGTTATATGGGAAAATCTCAAAAAGTTTATATACTATGGCCCTAATTATTTATTACAGCTCGATAGATAATTCATTCGTGAATCAAATGAGGTAAGAATCATAATTCCAGAGTCATTTTTGGCGAAACGCGAGCCAAAAAACCGCGACAACTACCAAAATGCAGAGGTTGAATGGTGATTTTTGCTGTCCAACCATCATAAAAATGAGATTTTTTTGAAAAAAAAATTTTTTTAATCGATTTGTCCGAAACTTTGCAGGGACGTTATTATGGAATCCCTGAGCCTGTATTTCTTACTTAAAGTGGCAACAAAAAATAATTTTGTGAGTTATGGCCTTTAAAAGCTCAACAGAATTAATCCATAAAGATTATTTTTTCTCCCAGTTATATGGGAAAATCTCAAAAAGTTTCTATACTATGACCCTAATTGTTTATTACAGCTCGATAGATAATTCATTCGTGAATCAAATGAGGTAAGAATCATAATTACAGAGTCATTTTTGGCGAAACGCGAGCCAAAAAACCGCGACAACTACCAAAATGCAGAGGTTGAATGGTGATTTTTGCTGTCCAACCATCATAAAAATGAGATTTTTTTGAAAAAAAAAATTTTTTAATCGATTTGTCTGAAACTTTGCAGGGACGTTATTATGGAATCACTGAGCCTGTATTTCTTACTTAAAGTGGCAACAAAAAATTATTTTGTGAGTTATGGCCTCTCAAAGCTCAGCAGAATTATTCCATAAAGATTATTTTTTCTCCCAGTTATATGGGAAAATCTCAAAAAGTTTCTATACTATGACCCTAATTGTTTATTACAGCTCGATAGATAATTCATTAGTGAATCAAATGAGGTAAGAATCATAATTCCAGAGTCATTTTTGGCGAAACGCGAGCCAAAAAACCGCGACAACTACCAAAATGCAGAGGTTGAATGGTGATTTTTGCAGTCCAACCATCATAAAATGATATTTTTTTGAAAAAAAAAATTTTTAATCGATTTGTCCGAAACTTTGCAGGGACGTTATTATGGAATCCCTGAGCCTGCATTTCTTACTCAAAGTGGCAACAAAAAATTATTTTGTGAGTTATGGCCTCTCAAAGCTCAACATAATTAATCCATAAAGATTATTTTTTCTCCCAGTTATATGGGAAAATCTCAAAAAGTTTATATACTATGGCCCTAATTATTTATTACAGCTCGATAGATAATTCATTCGTGAATCAAATGAGGTAAGAATCATAATTCCAGAGTCATTTTTGGCGAAACGCGAGCCAAAAAACCGCGACAACTACCAAAATGCAGAGGTTGAATGGTGATTTTTGCAGTCCAACCATCATAAAAATGAGATTTTTTTGAAAAAAAAATTTTTTTAATCGATTTGTCCGAAACTTGGCAGGGACGTTATTATGGAATCCCTGAGCCTGTATTTCTTACTTAAAGTGGCAACAAAAAATAATTTTGTGAGTTATGGCCTCTCAAAGCTCAACAGAATTAATCCATAAAGATTATTTTTTCTCCCAGTTATATGGGAAAATCTCAAAAAGTTTCTATACTATGACCCTAATTGTTTATTACAGCTCGATAGATAATTCATTCGTGAATCAAATGAGGTAAGAATCATAATTACAGAGTCATTTTTGGCGAAACGCGAGCCAAAAAACCGCGACAACTACCAAAATGCAGAGGTTGAATGGTGATTTTTGCTGTCCAACCATCATAAAAATGAGATTTTTTTGAAAAAAAAATTTTTTTAATCGATTTGTCCGAAACTTTGCAGGGACGTTATTATGGAATCCCTGAGCCTGTATTTCTTACTTAAAGTGGCAACAAAAAATAATTTTGTGAGTTATGGCCTCTCAAAGCTCAACAGAATTAATCCATAAAGATTATTTTTTCTCCCAGTTATATGGGAAAATCTCAAAAAGTTTCTATACTATGACCCTAATTGTTTATTACAGCTCGATAGATAATTCATTCGTGAATCAAATGAGGTAAGAATCATAATTCCAGAGTCATTTTTGGCGAAACGCGAGCCAAAAAACCGCGACAACTACCAAAATGCAGAGGTTGAATGGTGATTTTTGCAGTCCAACCATCATAAAATGATATTTTTTTGAAAAAAAAAATTTTTAATCGATTTGTCTGAAACTTTGCAGGGACGTTATTATGGAATCCCTGAGCCTGCATTTCTTACTCAAAGTGGCAACAAAAAATTATTTTGTGAGTTATGGCCTCTCAAAGCTCAACAGAATTAATCCATAAAGATTATTTTTTCTCCCAGTTATATGGGAAAATCTCAAAAAGTTTATATACTATGGCCCTAATTATTTATTACAGCTCGATAGATAATTCATTCGTGAATCAAATGAGGTAAGAATCATAATTCCAGAGTCATTTTTGGCGAAACGCGAGCCAAAAAACCGCGACAACTACCAAAATGCAGAGGTTGAATGGTGATTTTTGCAGTCCAACCATCATAAAAATGAGATTTTTTTGAAAAAAAAATTTTTTTAATCGATTTGTCCGAAACTTTGCAGGGACGTTATTATGGAATCCCTGAGCCTGTATTTCTTACTTAAAGTGGCAACAAAAAATAATTTTGTGAGTTATGGCCTTTAAAAGCTCAACAGAATTAATCCATAAAGATTATTTTTTCTCCCAGTTATATGGGAAAATCTCAAAAAGTTTCTATACTATGACCCTAATTGTTTATTACAGCTCGATAGATAATTCATTCGTGAATCAAATGAGGTAAGAATCATAATTACAGAGTCATTTTTGGCGAAACGCGAGCCAAAAAACCGCGACAACTACCAAAATGCAGAGGTTGAATGGTGATTTTTGCTGTCCAACCATCATAAAAATGAGATTTTTTTGAAAAAAAAAATTTTTTAATCGATTTGTCTGAAACTTTGCAGGGACGTTATTATGGAATCACTGAGCCTGTATTTCTTACTTAAAGTGGCAACAAAAAATTATTTTGTGAGTTATGGCCTCTCAAAGCTCAGCAGAATTATTCCATAAAGATTATTTTTTCTCCCAGTTATATGGGAAAATCTCAAAAAGTTTCTATACTATGACCCTAATTGTTTATTACAGCTCGATAGATAATTCATTAGTGAATCAAATGAGGTAAGAATCATAATTCCAGAGTCATTTTTGGCGAAACGCGAGCCAAAAAACCGCGACAACTACCAAAATGCAGAGGTTGAATGGTGATTTTTGCAGTCCAACCATCATAAAATGATATTTTTTTGAAAAAAAAAATTTTTAATCGATTTGTCCGAAACTTTGCAGGGACGTTATTATGGAATCCCTGAGCCTGCATTTCTTACTCAAAGTGGCAACAAAAAATTATTTTGTGAGTTATGGCCTCTCAAAGCTCAACATAATTAATCCATAAAGATTATTTTTTCTCCCAGTTATATGGGAAAATCTCAAAAAGTTTATATACTATGGCCCTAATTATTTATTACAGCTCGATAGATAATTCATTCGTGAATCAAATGAGGTAAGAATCATAATTCCAGAGTCATTTTTGGCGAAACGCGAGCCAAAAAACCGCGACAACTACCAAAATGCAGAGGTTGAATGGTGATTTTTGCAGTCCAACCATCATAAAAATGAGATTTTTTTGAAAAAAAAATTTTTTTAATCGATTTGTCCGAAACTTGGCAGGGACGTTATTATGGAATCCCTGAGCCTGTATTTCTTACTTAAAGTGGCAACAAAAAATAATTTTGTGAGTTATGGCCTCTCAAAGCTCAACAGAATTAATCCATAAAGATTATTTTTTCTCCCAGTTATATGGGAAAATCTCAAAAAGTTTCTATACTATGACCCTAATTGTTTATTACAGCTCGATAGATAATTCATTCGTGAATCAAATGAGGTAAGAATCATAATTACAGAGTCATTTTTGGCGAAACGCGAGCCAAAAAACCGCGACAACTACCAAAATGCAGAGGTTGAATGGTGATTTTTGCTGTCCAACCATCATAAAAATGAGATTTTTTTGAAAAAAAAATTTTTTTAATCGATTTGTCCGAAACTTTGCAGTGACGTTATTATGGAATCCCTGAGCCTGTATTTCTTACTTAAAGTGGCAACAAAAAATAATTTTGTGAGTTATGGCCTCTCAAAGCTCAACAGAATTAATCCATAAAGATTATTTTTTCTCCCAGTTATATGGGAAAATCTCAAAAAGTTTCTATACTATGACCCTAATTGTTTATTACAGCTCGATAGATAATTCATTCGTGAATCAAATGAGGTAAGAATCATAATTCCAGAGTCATTTTTGGCGAAACGCGAGCCAAAAAACCGCGACAACTACCAAAATGCAGAGGTTGAATGGTGATTTTTGCTGTCCAACCATCATAAAAATGAGATTTTTTTGAAAAAAAAATTTTTTTAATCGATTTGTCCGAAACTTGGCAGGGACGTTATTATGGAATCCCTGAGCCTGTATTTCTTACTTAAAGTGGCAACAAAAAATAATTTTGTGAGTTATGGCCTCTCAAAGCTCAACAGAATTAATCCATAAAGATTATTTTTTCTCCCAGTTATATGGGAAAATCTCAAAAAGTTTCTATACTATGACCCTAATTGTTTATTACAGCTCGATAGATAATTCATTCGTGAATCAAATGAGGTAAGAATCATAATTCCAGAGTCATTTTTGGCGAAACGCGAGCCAAAAAACCGCGACAACTACCAAAATGCAGAGGTTGAATGGTGATTTTTGCAGTCCAACCATCATAAAAATGAGATTTTTTTGAAAAAAAAATTTTTTTAATCGATTTGTCCGAAACTTTGCAGGGACGTTATTATGGAATCCCTGAGCCTGTATTTCTTACTTAAAGTGGCAACAAAAAATAATTTTGTGAGTTATGGCCTCTCAAAGCTCAGCAGAATTAATCCATAAAGATTATTTTTTCTCCCAGTTATATGGGAAAATCTCAAAAAGTTTCTATACTATGACCCTAATTGTTTATTACAGCTCGATAGATAATTCATTCGTGAATCAAATGAGGTAAGAATCATAATTCCAGAGTCATTTTTGGCGAAACGCGAGCCAAAAAACCGCGACAACTACCAAAATGCAGAGGTTGAATGGTGATTTTTGCTGTCCAACCATCATAAAAATGAGATTTTTTTGAAAAAAAATTTTTTTAATCGATTTGTCCGAAACTTTGCAGGGACGTTATTATGGAATCCCTGAGCCTGTATTTCTTACTTAAAGTGGCAACAAAAAATTATTTTGTGAGTTATGGCCTCTCAAAGCTCAACAGAATTAATCCATAAAGATTATTTTTTCTCCCAGTTATATGGGAAAATCTCAAAAAGTTTCTATACTATGACCCTAATTGTTTATTACAGCTCGATAGATAATTCATTCGTGAATCAAATGAGGTAAGAATCATAATTCCAGAGTCATTTTTGGCGAAACGCGAGCCAAAAAACCGCGACAACTACCAAAATGCAGAGGTTGAATGGTGATTTTTGCTGTCCAACCATCATAAAAATGAGATTTTTTTGAAAAAAAAATTTTTTTAATCGATTTGTCCGAAACTTGGCAGGGACGTTATTATGGAATCCCTGAGCCTGTATTTCTTACTTAAAGTGGCAACAAAAAATAATTTTGTGAGTTATGGCCTCTCAAAGCTCAACAGAATTAATCCATAAAGATTATTTTTTCTCCCAGTTATATGGGAAAATCTCAAAAAGTTTCTATACTATGACCCTAATTGTTTATTACAGCTCGATAGATAATTCATTCGTGAATCAAATGAGGTAAGAATCATAATTCCAGAGTCATTTTTGGCGAAACGCGAGCCAAAAAACCGCGACAACTACCAAAATGCAGAGGTTGAATGGTGATTTTTGCTGTCCAACCATCATAAAAATGAGATTTTTTTGAAAAAAAAATTTTTTTAATCGATTTGTCCGAAACTTTGCAGGGACGTTATTATGGAATCCCTGAGCCTGTATTTCTTACTTAAAGTGGCAACAAAAAATAATTTTGTGAGTTATGGCCTCTCAAAGCTCAACAGAATTAATCCATAAAGATTATTTTTTCTCCCAGTTATATGGGAAAATCTCAAAAAGTTTCTATACTATGACCCTAATTGTTTATTACAGCTCGATAGATAATTCATTCGTGAATCAAATGAGGTAAGAATCATAATTCCAGAGTCATTTTTGGCGAAACGCGAGCCAAAAAACCGCGACAACTACCAAAATGCAGAGGTTGAATGGTGATTTTTGCTGTCCAACCATCATAAAAATGAGATTTTTTTGAAAAAAAAATTTTTTTAATCGATTTGTCCGAAACTTTGCAGGGACGTTATTATGGAATCCCTGAGCCTGTATTTCTTACTTAAAGTGGCAACAAAAAATAATTTTGTGAGTTATGGCCTCTCAAAGCTCAACAGAATTAATCCATAAAGATTATTTTTTCTCCCAGTTATATGGGAAAATCTCAAAAAGTTTCTATACTATGACCCTAATTGTTTATTACAGCTCGATAGATAATTCATTCGTGAATCAAATGAGGTAAGAATCATAATTCCAGAGTCATTTTTGGCGAAACGCGAGCCAAAAAACCGCGACAACTACCAAAATGCAGAGGTTGAATGGTGATTTTTGCTGTCCAACCATCATAAAAATGAGATTTTTTTGAAAAAAAAATTTTTTTAATCGATTTGTCCGAAACTTGGCAGGGACGTTATTATGGAATCCCTGAGCCTGTATTTCTTACTTAAAGTGGCAACAAAAAATAATTTTGTGAGTTATGGCCTCTCAAAGCTCAACAGAATTAATCCATAAAGATTATTTTTTCTCCCAGTTATATGGGAAAATCTCAAAAAGTTTCTATACTATGACCCTAATTGTTTATTACAGCTCGATAGATAATTCATTCGTGAATCAAATGAGGTAAGAATCATAATTCCAGAGTCATTTTTGGCGAAACGCGAGCCAAAAAACCGCGACAACTACCAAAATGCAGAGGTTGAATGGTGATTTTTGCTGTCCAACCATCATAAAAATGAGATTTTTTTGAAAAAAAAAATTTTTTAATCGATTTGTCTGAAACTTTGCAGGGACGTTATTATGGAATCACTGAGCCTGTATTTCTTACTCAAAGTGGCAACAAAAAATTATTTTGTGAGTTATGGCCTCTCAAAGCTCAACAGAATTAATCCATAAAGATTATTTTTTCTCCCAGTTATATGGGAAAATCTCAAAAAGTTTCTATACTATGACCCTAATTGTTTATTACAGCTCGATAGATAATTCATTCGTGAATCAAATGAGGTAAGAATCATAATTCCAGAGTCATTTTTGGCGAAACGCGAGCCAAAAAACCGCGACAACTACCAAAATGCAGAGGTTGAATGGTGATTTTTGCAGTCCAACCATCATAAAAATGATATTTTTTTGAAAAAAAAATTTTTTTAATCGATTTGTCTGAAACTTTGCAGGGACGTTATTATGGAATCCCTGAGCCTGTATTTCTTACTCAAAGTGGCAACAAAAAATTATTTTGTGAGTTATGGCCTCTCAAAGCTCAACAGAATTAATCCATAAAGATTATTTTTTCTCCCAGTTATATGGGAAAATCTCAAAAAGTTTATATACTATGGCCCTAATTGTTTATTACAGCTCGATAGATAATTCATTCGTGAATCAAATGAGGTAAGAATCATAATTCCAGAGTCATTTTTGGCGAAACGCGAGCCAAAAAACCGCGACAACTACCAAAATGCAGAGGTTAAATGGTGATTTTTGCAGTCCAACCATCATAAAAATGATATTTTTTTGAAAAAAAAAATTTTTTAATCGATTTGTCTGAAACTTTGCAGGGACGTTATTATGGAATCCCTGAGCCTGTATTTCTTACTTAAAGTGGCAACAAAAAATTATTTTGTGAGTTATGGCCTCTCAAAGCTCAGCAGAATTATTCCATAAAGATTATTTTTTCTCCCAGTTATATGGGAAAATCTCAAAAAGTTTCTATACTATGACCCTAATTGTTTATTACAGCTCGATAGATAATTCATTCGTGAATCAAATGAGGTAAGAATCATAATTCCAGAGTCATTTTTGGCGAAACGCGAGCCAAAAAACCGCGACAACTACCAAAATGCAGAGGTTGAATGGTGATTTTTGCAGTCCAACCATCATAAAATGATATTTTTTTGAAAAAAAAAATTTTTTAATCGATTTGTCTGAAACTTTGCAGGGACGTTATTATGGAATCCCTGAGCCTGCTTTTCTTACTCAAAGTGGCAACAAAAAATTATTTTGTGAGTTATGGCCTCTCAAAGCTCAGCAGAATTAATCCATAAAGATTATTTTTTCTCCCAGTTATATGGGAAAATCTCAAAAAGTTTCTATACTATGACCCTAATTGTTTATTACAGCTCGATAGATAATTCATTCGTGAATCAAATGAGGTAAGAATCATAATTCCAGAGTCATTTTTGGCGAAACGCGAGCCAAAAAACCGCGACAACTACCAAAATGCAGAGGTTGAATGGTGATTTTTGCTGTCCAACCATCATAAAAATGAGATTTTTTTGAAAAAAAAATTTTTTTAATCGATTTGTCCGAAACTTGGCAGGGACGTTATTATGGAATCCCTGAGCCTGTATTTCTTACTTAAAGTGGCAACAAAAAATAATTTTGTGAGTTATGGCCTCTCAAAGCTCAACAGAATTAATCCATAAAGATTATTTTTTCTCCCAGTTATATGGGAAAATCTCAAAAAGTTTCTATACTATGACCCTAATTGTTTATTACAGCTCGATAGATAATTCATTCGTGAATCAAATGAGGTAAGAATCATAATTCCAGAGTCATTTTTGGCGAAACGCGAGCCAAAAAACCGCGACAACTACCAAAATGCAGAGGTTGAATGGTGATTTTTGCTGTCCAACCATCATAAAAATGAGATTTTTTTGAAAAAAAAATTTTTTTAATCGATTTGTCCGAAACTTTGCAGGGACGTTATTATGGAATCCCTGAGCCTGTATTTCTTACTTAAAGTGGCAACAAAAAATAATTTTGTGAGTTATGGCCTCTCAAAGCTCAACAGAATTAATCCATAAAGATTATTTTTTCTCCCAGTTATATGGGAAAATCTCAAAAAGTTTCTATACTATGACCCTAATTGTTTATTACAGCTCGATAGATAATTCATTCGTGAATCAAATGAGGTAAGAATCATAATTCCAGAGTCATTTTTGGCGAAACGCGAGCCAAAAAACCGCGACAACTACCAAAATGCAGAGGTTGAATGGTGATTTTTGCTGTCCAACCATCATAAAAATGAGATTTTTTTGAAAAAAAATTTTTTTAATCGATTTGTCCGAAACTTTGCAGGGACGTTATTATGGAATCCCTGAGCCTGTATTTCTTACTTAAAGTGGCAACAAAAAATTATTTTGTGAGTTATGGCCTCTCAAAGCTCAACAGAATTAATCCATAAAGATTATTTTTTCTCCCAGTTATATGGGAAAATCTCAAAAAGTTTCTATACTATGACCCTAATTGTTTATTACAGCTCGATAGATAATTCATTCGTGAATCAAATGAGGTAAGAATCATAATTCCAGAGTCATTTTTGGCGAAACGCGAGCCAAAAAACCGCGACAACTACCAAAATGCAGAGGTTGAATGGTGATTTTTGCAGTCCAACCATCATAAAATGATATTTTTTTGAAAAAAAAAATTTTTTAATCGATTTGTCTGAAACTTTGCAGGGACGTTATTATGGAATCCCTGAGCCTGCTTTTCTTACTCAAAGTGGCAACAAAAAATTATTTTGTGAGTTATGGCCTCTCAAAGCTCAGCAGAATTAATCCATAAAGATTATTTTTTCTCCCAGTTATATGGGAAAATCTCAAAAAGTTTATATACTATGGCCCTAATTGTTTATTACAGCTCGATAGATAATTCATTCGTGAATCAAATGAGGTAAGAATCATAATTCCAGAGTCATTTTTGGCGAAACGCGAGCCAAAAAACCGCGACAACTACCAAAATGCAGAGGTTGAATGGTGATTTTTGCAGTCCAACATCATAAAAATGAGATTTTTTTGAAAAAAAAATTTTTTTAATCGATTTGTCTGAAACTTTGCAGGGACGTTATTATGGAATCCCTGAGCCTGTATTTCTTACTCAAAGTGGCAACAAAAAATTATTTTGTGAGTTATGGCCTCTCAAAGCTCAACAGAATTAATCCATAAAGATTATTTTTTCTCCCAGTTATATGGGAAAATCTCAAAAAGTTTATATACTATGACCCTAATTATTTATTACAGCTCGATAGATAATTCATTCGTGAATCAAATGAGGTAAGAATCATAATTCCAGAGTCATTTTTGGCGAAACGCGAGCCAAAAAACCGCGACAACTACCAAAATGCAGAGGTTGAATGGTGATTTTTGCAGTCCAACCATCATAAAATGATATTTTTTTGAAAAAAAAAATTTTTTAATCGATTTGTCTGAAACTTTGCAGGGACGTTATTATGGAATCCCTGAGCCTGTATTTCTTACTTAAAGTGGCAACAAAAAATTATTTTGTGAGTTATGGCCTCTCAAAGCTCAGCAGAATTATTCCATAAAGATTATTTTTTCTCCCAGTTATATGGGAAAATCTCAAAAAGTTTCTATACTATGACCCTAATTGTTTATTACAGCTCGATAGATAATTCATTCGTGAATCAAATGAGGTAAGAATCATAATTCCAGAGTCATTTTTGGCGAAACGCGAGCCAAAAAACCGCGACAACTACCAAAATGCAGAGGTTGAATGGTGATTTTTGCAGTCCAACCATCATAAAAATGATATTTTTTTGAAAAAAAAATTTTTTTAATCGATTTGTCCGAAACTTTGCAGGGACGTTATTATGGAATCCCTGAGCCTGTATTTCTTACTCAAAGTGGCAACAAAAAATTATTTTGTGAGTTATGGCCTCTCAAAGCTCAACAGAATTAATCCATAAAGATTATTTTTTCTCCCAGTTATATGGGAAAATCTCAAAAAGTTTCTATACTATGACCCTAATTGTTTATTATAGCTCGATAGATAATTCATTCGTGAATCAAATGAGGTAAGAATCATAATTCCAGAGTCATTTTTGGCGAAACGCGAGCCAAAAAACCGCGACAACTACCAAAATGCAGAGGTTGAATGGTGATTTTTGCAGTCCAACATCATAAAAATGAGATTTTTTTGAAAAAAAAATTTTTTTAATCGATTTGTCTGAAACTTTGCAGGGACGTTATTATGGAATCCCTGAGCCTGTATTTCTTACTCAAAGTGGCAACAAAAAATTATTTTGTGAGTTATGGCCTCTCAAAGCTCAACAGAATTAATCCATAAAGATTATTTTTTCTCCCAGTTATATGGGAAAATCTCAAAAAGTTTATATACTATGGCCCTAATTATTTATTACAGCTCGATAGATAATTCATTCGTGAATCAAATGAGGTAAGAATCATAATTCCAGAGTCATTTTTGGCGAAACGCGAGCCAAAAAACCGCGACAACTACCAAAATGCAGAGGTTGAATGGTGATTTTTGCAGTCCAACATCATAAAAATGAGATTTTTTTGAAAAAAAAATTTTTTTAATCGATTTGTCTGAAACTTTGCAGGGACGTTATTATGGAATCCCTGAGCCTGTATTTCTTACTCAAAGTGGCAACAAAAAATTATTTTGTGAGTTATGGCCTCTCAAAGCTCAACAGAATTAATCCATAAAGATTATTTTTTCTCCCAGTTATATGGGAAAATCTCAAAAAGTTTATATACTATGGCCCTAATTATTTATTACAGCTCGATAGATAATTCATTCGTGAATCAAATGAGGTAAGAATCATAATTCCAGAGTCATTTTTGGCGAAACGCGAGCCAAAAAACCGCGACAACTACCAAAATGCAGAGGTTGAATGGTGATTTTTGCAGTCCAACATCATAAAAATGAGATTTTTTTGAAAAAAAAATTTTTTTAATCGATTTGTCTGAAACTTTGCAGGGACGTTATTATGGAATCCCTGAGCCTGTATTTCTTACTCAAAGTGACAACAAAAAATTATTTTGTGAGTTATGGCCTCTCAAAGCTCAACAGAATTAATCCATAAAGATTATTTTTTCTCCCAGTTATATGGGAAAATCTCAAAAAGTTTATATACTATGGCCCTAATTATTTATTACAGCTCGATAGATAATTCATTCGTGAATCAAATGAGGTAAGAATCATAATTCCAGAGTCATTTTTGGCGAAACGCGAGCCAAAAAACCGCGACAACTACCAAAATGCAGAGGTTGAATGGTGATTTTTGCAGTCCAACATCATAAAAATGAGATTTTTTTGAAAAAAAAATTTTTTTAATCGATTTGTCTGAAACTTTGCAGGGACGTTATTATGGAATCCCTGAGCCTGTATTTCTTACTCAAAGTGGCAACAAAAAATTATTTTGTGAGTTATGGCCTCTCAAAGCTCAGCAGAATTATTCCATAAAGATTATTTTTTCTCCCAGTTATATGGGAAAATCTCAAAAAGTTTCTATACTATGACCCTAATTGTTTAATACAAATCGATAGATAATTCATTCATGAATCAAATGAGGTAAGAATCATAATTCCAGAGTCATTTTTGGCGAAACGCGAGCCAAAAAACCGCGACAACTACCAAAATGCAGAGGCTGAATGGCGATTTTTATAGTCCAACCATCATAAAAATGATATTTTTTTGAAAAAAAAAATTTTTTAATCGATTTGTCTGAAACTTTGCAGGGACGTTATGGAATCCCTGAGCCTGTATTTCTTACTCAAAGTGGCAACAAAAAATTATTTTGTGAGTTATGGCCTCTCAAAGCTCAGCAGAATTAATCCATAAAGATTATTTTTTCTCCCAGTTATATGGGAAAATCTCAAAAAGTTTCTATACTGTGACCCTAATTGTTTATTACAGCTCGATAGATAATTCATTCGTGAATCAAATGAGGTAAGAATCATAATTCCAGAGTCATTTTTAGCGAAACGCGAGCCAAAAAACCGCGACAACTACCAAAATGCAGAGGTTGAATGGTGATTTTTGCAGTCCAACCATCATAAAAATGAGATTTTTTTGAAAATAAAATTTTAAAAAATCGATTTGTATGAAACTTTGCAGGGACGTTAATATGGAATCCCTGAGCCTGTATTTCTTACTCAAAGTGGCAACAAAAAATTATTCTGGGTGTTACTTGCTTACGATTAAATCGGTACCACATATGATACTGCATCTCGGCAAATAAAAATTTTCACAGTAAATGACTTTTTTAAGTGGACAATAATGAGACTCCCAAAATTTCTCCAAATAATTTTTTTTCTGTATGAAATATTCAAGATGTGGAATATTTAACAATTTCAACCAATTATTAAAAGATCAAATCAACAAAAGTTTTGGTTTTCATTTATTTATTTTCAACATAAATATTTTAATCTAAATTCATTTAAAAAATAAAATTTGTTCATTTTTTTTGTAATTCAGAAATGTTCACTAAGCTTGGCATTTATTTATGTTGGCTTAAGCGTATAAATATTTTTAATTTTTATGAGTGTTTTATTTAATTACAATTTTCACATAGTGTTTACATAGTTTACTTAAATTAAATATATATTAATCACTTATATACGTGTGGTTTGTCTCAGAGAGAATATACACAGAGAGAATGAATTAAATAATAATTAAATGAGTAAAAATATGTTTTAATAAAATGGAAAAAAATAATAATAATAATAAAGGCATTTTTTATTTATTTAAATGTTACTCGTCATCTTTTTTATTTGCTTTATCCATAAGCGCATTTATTTTTGATGACTGTTGTGGCGGTATGATAATACATGATCTGAGTGTTGCTTCAAAATGCTATAAATGAAATTAAAAAACCAACAAGATAATAATCTCTTTTATTCTTTAAATATTAAATTATAAATACAATTTTTTTTATTCTTTAATATATACGGGCACAGTTATATGGAGTCGAAACAAAAAAAAAAAAAAAAAAAAAAAACGCACAGGTATAAAATGGTAAACAATTATTTTATAAAAAATTTTCTTAAAAAAAAATATTAATCATAAAATAAACTATATTATTAATTACTTAAATTTAGATTTTTCATAATTATTCATTAATTATTTTCGTCATTTTGTTTATTATTTTTATTAAAATTTAAACGATTATTGATAAAAATTTGTTTTTGCTGCCTCAATGTTTTTCCAATTACCTATTTGTGTTTTTTTTTTTTTTTTTTTTTAATAATTGATTAATAAATAATTTTTTAAAACATTTAAATGTGGATATGGATAAAGGTGCAATGTAAATAAATGGGAATAAGGTATTTGTGGGGAATATAATTGAAAAAAAAAAAAAAAAAAAAAAAAAACGAAAATAAAAAAATAAAAAATTAACGAAAAAACTAACCAAAATAATAATCAAAAAATATATTGTTTAAAAATTGACAGCTTACATTAAATTGTTGTAATAAGTCCGATATCAATTTTAATGATGTTGCACGATTACTTGGTGTCATTGCTGTACCGCTACCACCATGTAAATCAACTGTTTCACCAACAGTAATACCTGTAGCACCTAAATTATTATTCGCTGTCACATTATTATTATTTATATTATTTTGATAATTATTTGTATCCTGTAATGCTAATGCACTTATTCCTATAATTATTTAATTTAATAAAATTATTTATTTAATTAAAATAATATAATAAAAATAATTTTTTATTTACTTTTATTTATTGTATTTTGATTTGGATGATGTAAACTATTATTGATTGTTGTTGATGTACCAATTGTTTGTGTTTGAACAATATTTGATTGTAATTTTTGATTTATATTTGTTGTTACAATTGGATTAACAATTATACCTTGTTCATTATTTATCGTTGTATTATTCATTGTTAATTGTTTACCAAATATTATTTGATTATCATCGGTTTTATCAGTTAAACGTGATGGACTACGATTTTTTACATTTAATTCTTGTTTTAAATCTGTAATAAATAAATGATAATTATTTATTTTTATTAAATTTTTTATTAAAAAATAAAATATAAAAGAAAATAAAATGCACAAAAACCTCTTGTTTCATCCATTAAACGTTGTAATTTCACTTGTAATAATTCTTTTTCATCAATTTCTGATTCTAATAATGCATTTTTTTCATATGCCTGATTTAATTGCTGTTCAAAACTAACAACATTTTCAGCAATAATACGATGGGCACGTTTTAAATCATCATTTTTTTGTTCTAATTCTCTTAAATAATTACGATATTCATCACGTTCACTTCGTATATTACGTAATTGTTCATCTAATGAATTATTTTCTTGTTCATAGGTTAATAATTTTTTCTAAAAAGAAGTATTTTATTTTATTTTTTTTTTTGTTTACATTAATAAATAAAATAAATATAATATTAATTACTTTTATATTATCATTTTCTAATTGTAATTGATTGATTGTATCACGTAAATCTTTATTTGTTTTGTCACTTTGCTGTAACAATGCTTCTAATTCAGTCTCTAACTGTTTTGATTCTTCTGTATAATCTTCTAATTCTAATTGTACATCGATTTTACTAAAATAATAAAAATTAATCATTATTTTTATATTGAATAAATAACAATTAAAAAAAAATAAAACATACTCTTGGTAAAAACGTTTTGCTGTTTCTTTCCAATAACAACATTCTTCCTCGACACTATTAAATATTTGTGGTACATCCATTGGTAATAAAATTTTCTTTTATAATTAACTATTAAATAACGATTTAAATTTTCTATTTATCTATAGAACATTGTTTATGTTTTAATAAATTTTGCCTTTATTTTTTTGAATAATATGTTTCACCTTAATAATATTTGACAGAGTTATTGATTTTCTTTTTAGTAAAATTTTATTTTTCCATTTATTATAAATAATTATTAAAAATATAAATAATTATATATTAATTATTTTTTTATGAATGTTTAAAGTATATACATTAATAAATATATATTTTGCTACATTTAAATGTATAAAAATTTCTATATGAAAAAAAAAGGAAAATAAAAATCAGTTTAATCATACAAAACAAAATTATTTATTTATATGACATAAAATGGACTGAAGAAATATTTCTATTTAATTTATTTTAAATATTAAATACTAAACACATTTATTTTTATATACTAAATCATTGAAGATTATTCTTACTTTTTTAATTAAATTACTTGAATGTTTAAAATTGTCTTTTTTTTTTTCTTTGTAATTTCTTTACTTTTAACAAAAAATTATATATTTTTTTTTCTGATTTACTTTTTATATAAATTGATATTTTTCAATGCTACTACTCTCAGTGTAACTAGAACGTCTATATAAGTCGTATTTTGTTATTTTCTTCATTTTTGATGTTTATTTTTATGGGAAAAATACTGGTAATACAGAAACGCCATTTTGATTGTACTTTTTTAAAATGGAAATTTAAATAAATAAAATAAAAATATTAACGTTAGAAAATTAAAATTCAAATTTAATTTCACTTTTTATTTGAAAATGAATTTCCATAATAATAATATACATATTAATAAATATTATAATATAAATCTTTAATAATATACATATTAATTTAACAGTCTAAATATACTTTTCGATTCACAATAATTATGTATTTAAATATGATTAAAAAGAATTAAAAACAAGAAAAATAATTTATCTTTGATAATACAATATAAATTTATTGATAAATATGATAAGAATGTTTGTTCATGATAAAATAATATTTATAGTATCACTCTGTTGTTTCCACCACGTGTTTCTTATCATAATAAAAATAATGTTATAAAAAAATTCAAATTTAAAAACATAAACAAAGTATGTTTTATTTTTATAGTATAGTTTTAAAACTCTTTTTTTTTTGCTTTTCATTTATAGAATTTAAAATATAAATAAATAAATATAATGTTATTAACATATATAAATTATATAATTTATCTAATTGGTATAATATTAATTAAATATTATATAAAATTATCATATATATTTTTAAATGATTTTGATAATATTAATGATAATATTATAAATATTCATTATGATTATATTATTGGTAAGTTAAAAATGTTTGTTAAATAATATATTATACTTATAAAACATTAATTTTAGTTGGAAGTGGAACAGCTGGTTCAATGATTGCTAATGATATAATTAGTAATAATACGTTACTTATTGAATCAGGCAGTTATAGTTCTAGATTATTAGATATACCAATATTAAGTCCATTATTACAAAAATCTTTATATGATTGGCAATATATAACTGATGAACAAGAAAATGCATGTTTTGGTTTAAATAATCATAAAAGTAATTGGCCAATGGGTAAAATATTTGGTGGAACACATATGCTTAATAATATGATACATTATTATGGACATGAACAAGATTATAATAATTATTTTCATGATAATATTGATTCATTTATTTATGATGATTTTATGTAAGATTATTTATTTAGATAATTTCTTTGAATATATTTATATAATTCTTTCTATATTTATAGGAGAGTAGATGAGATACTTACACCAAAACCATTAACATATACAAGTGATTTTGCAAATGATTTTGTTCAAACAGGAAATTTAATTAATAAAAGTAATAAAATACATATTTTAATTTAATATTTTAATAATAAATTTTTCTTTTTTATGTTTTTTCTTTTGCATAAAGATAATTTTTTTATTGTAAATGTAACACAAGATAATTATGGAAAACGTTTAACATCTGGACATTATTTAAATAATAATAATTATAATTATAATAATATAAAAATATTAACAAACAGTTTAGTTAATAGAATTATATTTTCAAAGAAAATAAATAATAAAGCAATTGGTGTTGAATTTATAAATAATAATATAAATTATCGTGTTTATTGTAAATATGGTGTTATATTATCAGCTGGTGTTATTGGTACACCAAGAATATTACAATTATCTGGTATTGGTGATAAATTATTAATAAATAAATTAAATATAAAAGAACGTATAAATTTACCATTTGTTGGAAAAAATCTTCAAGATCATATAACAACTGGTTTTGATTTATTTACAATAAATAAAAATATAAATAAAAATTTATTTGAAATATTTACATTTAATAATATTTACGAATATTTTTTTAATAATATTATTTATAATAATCCATTAACAATGGTCGGTTGTGAAGCATTAGGTTTTATAAATACAAATGATATTGAAAAGTTTTGTCAATATAATTTAAATGAATGTAATTTAACAAATAATTTCTATAAAAATTCATTTAATATACCAGATATATCTTATATGCTTATACCAATTAGTATAACAAATGATTATGGTATACATTTACGTAAAATTATAAATTTAAATGATGATTTATGGTATAAATATTATAAAAAATTATATAATAAAGAAAATATAAATACAATATCAATAATGCCAATATTATTACATCCGAAAAGTAATGGTTATATGGAAATAATAAGTAATGATCCATTTAATTTAACAATAAAAATACAACCAAATTATTTAAAAAATAATAATGATATAAATAAATTAATTAAATCAATAAAAATTTTAATATTATTATTAAAAAATGATTTAATGAAAAAATGGAATATTAATTTAAATAAAAATATAATGCCAGGTTGTGAAAATTATAAATTTAATACAGATAATTATTGGAAATGTTATATAAAATTTTTAACATTAACAATGTATCATCCAATTGGTACATGTAAAATGGGTTTAAAAAGTGATAATACAACAGTTGTTGATTATAAATATCGTGTACATAATACAAAAAATTTATATATTGTTGATGGTTCTGTATTACCAGTATTACCAAGTGGTAATCCAAATGCTGTTATAAGTATGTTAGCACAACGTTTTATAAGACAATTAAATTATAAATAATATAATAAATATTAATAAAAAAAAATTATTATTTTCGTTTTATTTCAAAAAATGAAAAGGAAAAACCTTTAATTATAAATCAATTTTGTCATGTCCTAATGTCATACATATTGGATTATTTGCATAATCACCTTTATCTTGTAATATACCATTTGGTGAACAACGCCACGGATCATTTGTTAATATTAACCAATCATTTAATTCATTTTCTAATTCTTCACGTATTGTTTTCATTGTACTATTCATTGATAAATTATTTAATTCACTTGGATCCATTTTTAAATCATATAATTCCCATTCAGAACGATTATAATATTCTGATAATGTTTTATACCATGGTAATTTTTCATTATTTATTGTACGATTAAGTATATCTTGAAATGTTGGTGACACATAAAAATCTTGATCAATTGGAAATTTTAAATTATAATTTATATTATGAATTAATTTATAACGTTTTGTACGAATTGCACGCATTGGATAATTCATTGTTATTTCATGATATGATTGACTAGCAAATATTGATTTTCTTTTAATATTATTTTCATTTATTAATAATGGTAATAAACTAGTACCAGTTAATTGTAAATGATTATTTTTTATATAATTATTATTTTTAAGAAATGATTTTTTTGTAATATTAAACCAATCTAAAAATGTTGGAAAAATGTCCAATGTGGTGGCAAGGGTGTATGTTACTTGATTATTACGTTCTTTATGATTTGGTGAACTAATAAACATTGGTTCAGCAATACCAGGATCATAAAAATTTGTTCTACCAGATGGTAATGGTGGTCCATTATCGGATGTATACATAATTAATGTATCATTAAGAAAATTATAATTTCCTAATTCTTTTATTATTAATCCAATGCCCTGATCTAAACGTGATATTGTTTGATATTGTGCGGCAATATCACGTCGTGCTGGTTCTGTATCTGGTACATAAAATGGTAAATCAATTTCATCCCATTGATAATAAATTGGTTTCCAATCTGGTATAATTCCCATTCCCTGAATAAGTAATAAAATAATTAAAAAAATTTATAATATATAGGAAAAAGTAAAATTATCTTTACCTCTTCGCCAGAACCCCAACGTTCACAAAAACTACCATATTGTGGTGTTACATGGCCACAACGATGAGGATCATGGAAGGAAATTATCAAGAAAAATGACCTTTATAAAAACAAAAGATAAAAATCAGTTAAACAAGCATTTATTTCATAAAAATTGTTTATTAATAATAACTCATTTTTTTGAAGTGTTTGAAAAAATTCCCTAGCCAGTAATTTTATATTTGTTATATTTCTTCCAATTTGATTTATTGGATAATGTTCCTCTGTACGTTCATAATCAAATTTAAATACGTTACTTGGTCCCACATGCTTTTTACCAATTATACCCGTACGTATATTATTTTTCATTAAAACCGTTGGCAAACTGATTATATTATCAAACGTATTAAAATGGTGTACACCCTGATGAAGACCGTACATACCATTCTGATGGCTAGGCATTCCAGTTAATATTGATGCCCTGCTTGGTGAACAACTGCTCACCGTTGTATAAGCATTATTAAATATTAAACTATTTTTTGCCAATTTATCTAAATTTGGTGTTTGACAAATACGATTACGATATGCTCCTATTTCAAAACCGCCATCGTCCGCTAACGTTAATAAAATATATTAATTTTTTTAAATTTAAAAATTAATTTAAAAAATTTAAATATTTTATTTAAACTTTGTTTTACTTGCTATAAAAAATGAATTCACTCACCGAGAAATAAAACGGCGTTTCGTCTTTCATACGCTTTAATATTTGTCAATAAGCACAGTAGAAAAATAAACAATAGTTTTGAATGCGCCAACATTTTGTTTTCTTACAAAATATACGCAAGTGGTTTTTCCACGTCGCCGTCTGAACAAAAAAGTTTTTATACTTTTCTGTTCAAACAAAAACAATAATAATAAAACAATTTTATTAGATGATAACGAAACACTTACACAATTTTTATATTTTCAAAAAAATTTTTTAAATCAATAAATACCCAATAAAGTTACGATTTTCAGTGTGACACGTATTGTGGATAAATGCGATATAAGCATAAATTAGAAAATTTCCATTAGTTGTTTTTTAATTCTTTTTGAAAGTTGGTCTACGGTTTTTTTGTTTGGTTATTTTTTTTTTTTGTTTTATTTTTCCTTTGAAAGAGAAAGGTAATAATGTCATTTAAACGCGAAGAAATATTATTGTTATTCGATGTTGATGGTACATTAACATATCCCCGTACAACAATTGAAAAAGATTTTGAAACATTTTTATATGATAAAATACGTCCATTAGCAACAATTGGTATTGTTGGCGGTTCTGATTTGGAAAAAATGTTTGAACAATTAAATGGAAATATAATTTTAAAGAATTTTGATTATATATTTCCTGAAAATGGTTTAGTACAAATTGAGAACGGCATCGAAGTGAATAAAGAATCTATAACGAATTATTTAGGTGAAGAAATATTACAAAAATTCATAAATTATGTATTGAATTATTTGAGTCGTCTTATATTACCATTTAAACGTGGAACATTTATTGAATATCGTAATGGTATGATGAATATATGTCCAGTTGGACGACAGTGTTCAGTTGAGGAACGTAATAAATTTGCCGATTATGATAAAATGCATAAAATACGTGAAACAATGATAAATGATTTAAAACGTGAATTTCATGATATAGATTTAACATATAGTGTCGGCGGACAAATTAGTTTTGATGTATTTCCCCATGGCTGGGATAAAACATATAGTCTTAAACATTTTCAGAAAACATCAAAAATGTAATTTAATTCATTGTTTTTTTTTTTTTTTTCTTTTTTACGCATTCAAGTATAACCTATATTTATGCTCTTGTTTTTTGTTTTGTCAGTTTTAAGGAAATACATTTTTTTGGTGATAAAACGGAACCAGGCGGTAATGATTATGAATTATATACACATTCCAGTGTTATTGGACACAAAGTAAATACACCAAATGACACTAGAAAATATTTAAGTGATTTATTTAACTTATAATAATAATAATAAATGCAATAATTTTGATATTTAAATAAAACTAAATTGACGAATAAATAAAAAAAAAATTTTGTAATTGTTGTTTTCTTTATTCATCTGGTGGTGTTACTTTTATTATTCGCCGATATAGGATGGTCTACGTTTTTCTAAAAATGCATTTAAACCTTCTAGACGATCTTTTGTTGGTATTACTTGTGCATAACATGCCTCCTCAATTGCATAGCCGGTATTTAAATCAACTTGCATACCTTTATCAATTGCTAATTTTGCCATACGTATACCAATTGGACCGTTTGGAAGTATTTCACTAGCAACATCTAGTGCCTTTAAAAATGCAGCATCATTTGTTTTATTTTGAGAAACAGCATGATTACAAATACCTGTCAAAAATAAAATATAAATAAAAATAAAACAAAAAATAATTTAATTAAATAAATTCCTATTCACCCATTTGTTTTGCTTCGATACCGGTAAATATTCTTGATGTAAATATAAGCTCTTTTGCTAATGACGGATTTAATAAACGTGGTAAACGTTGTGTACCACCAGCACCCGGTATTATTGCTAATTTTGTTTCAACTAAACCTAATTTAACATCTGCTGTACATGTACGTATATCACATGCAAGCGCCATTTCTAAGCCACCACCTAATGCAACACCATCAATTGCAGCTATAACTGGCATTGGTAATTTCTCAATATTTGTCAATAAAGTACGTAACGATGTTACAAAACGTGACACTTCCATTTGATTTAATTTAATACGTTCTTTAAGATCAGCACCTAATTTCAAACAAAAAATTATAAAATGTACCAAAAAAAGAAAACAAAAAATCAAATCAAAACAAACCAGCACAAAATGTACCCGGCACCAAACTACGCAATATCACTGCACGCACATTTTTATCTACTGCTAATAATTCAACAGCATTTGTTAATTTTGTAACCAATGATCGACTAATTAATAATAATTTAATTAAATTAAAAAAAAAAAAGACCAATAATTAATTAATTTTAAAACAAAAACTCTTCCATCAAACCTAAAAGCATTTTTAGCATCTGGACGATTTAATCCAATTACTGCAATTCCCTGTTTTTCACCAGTTAAATAACTCACCTAATATATATATATTTTTTCATTAAAAATTATAAATTTTATTTAATTATTTATTAATTAAAAAAAAAAATAAATAAATTTCTCTTACTTGTAATTCATCATCATGATTTTTAATTTGTGAACTAAAATTACGTAAAATTAAATTATTTGTAAAAAATTTTAATGAAAAATTTTTACGTAATGCCATTTTATATTTATTTTATTTGATTTTTTTTGTATAATAAAATGTGCAATTTTTATAATAAATAAACAAGCGATGATGTTTTCTATTCAATAGTTTTGTTAATTATTATGTAAAAAAATAAAATAAAATAAAATAATTGAATGAATTCAAATTCAATGACCGAAAATTATATAAATAAATAAAATCAAAAACAAGATTAAATAATTATTTATTTTTGCGATATATTTAGACAAAGTCCTTTATAATGATAACAGATGACACCTGTACATATATTATTTATGAATATATAATTTAAATTTTTGATAATTTTTTAATATTTTTTATTTTAATTAAATCAATTGATTCACGTAAAATATTTATAAGTAAATTTATATTTTTATAATTTGCATTATTACCCATTAAACCAATACGAAATATTTGTCCATATGTTGGACCTAGACCACCACTTATTTCAATTGAATAATTTTCATTTGCATATTTTATTATATTTTGTAAATTTATATTTTCTGGTATAATAATTGCATTAACCGTTGATAAACGTTCATTTGGATTATTTACATACATTTTAAAACCTAATTTATTAATTTCATTTTGTAAATATAATGAACAATCAATATGACGTTTTATTAATTTTTCTAAACCTTCATTGGCTATTATTCTTAATGCTTCACGTAATCCATACAATAATGTTGTACTAATTGTATGATGATAGCTAGAATATAGATTTATTTAGTAAAATACAATAAAAAAAAAAGAAAAATAATTTACATTCTAGGACGATCACCAAAACAGCCCCAATATTCACCTAATAATATTGCATCAAAATAATAAACATTCACCTTTGTACGACGTGCTTTTATTGCTTCCCTTTATAATAAAAATTAAAATTCAATTTAATGACGAAAAACTACTTAATCCCAAAAAAAAAACAAAAAATTATCTTAATATTTACATCGCACGTGAACTAAATGTAATCGGTGTTATACCAGCTGGGGCACCAATAACCTTTTGTGAACCAGTGTAGACAACATCTAATGACCATTTATCAGTTAGTAATATTGTTCCACCGAATGATGCAACTGTATCTACAATTAATAAGCAATTATTTTGATGGCATAAAATACCAAGATTTTCAATATTTTGTAAAACACCGGTTGACGAGTCACCCTGAACGATGAAAAATACTTTTGGTTTATGAAATTTTAATGCATTTTCAATTTTATTATATGATAATGTTGTGCCAGGCATTGTTCTTACAAAACGTACATCAGCACCTGAATTTTAATGAAGAAAAATATAAAAAATAAATATTCATTTGTTTTTTTTTATTTCTTCTTTAATTTTATTAAACCATAACGTGATGCCATATCAGCTGCTCGTTCTCCCCAGATACCAGTAACACCAATCAATAAAATATCATTCGGTTCTAATAAGTTACATAACGATAATTCCATTGCTGCATGTCCAGAAGCACTAACACAAAATGTTAAAGAATTATTTGTTTGAAAAATATACCGTAGACCATCCTTAATATCATCCATTATCTAAATTTCCAATAAATTATTGATTATTATTTATGATAGAAAAAAATAGAAATATTTTTAAATTACTTTTAACGTTTCCGGATGTAAATGTCCAAGTACCTGTTGTGACATTTGTTTTAATACATTTTCTGAACAATTTGATGGTCCTGGTCCCATTAATAGTTTTTCTTTTATTTTTAATTCATTATTAATTAAAGATTTTGGTAAATTTATATACATTTTTTATATTTTATTTGTTTTTAAGAAAATCTCGTGAATAAAACTGTTCGCTTAAAAGTTGTTTTTTTTTTCAATTTTAATTCGTTTTAGATTAAAATAAATAAAAAAATATATTTTAAATAATTTATTTTCATAAATTATCAGTAAAGTAATAAAAAATGAAATGATGATGATGAAAATTATTTTAAAGCAGAGATGCTTTACCCACTTTACTCATAATATTATTTATTTTATCAGGTGTTTTTATTTAAATGAAAAGAAATTGTTTTTATGTAATTTCTGGTAATCCACTATTAGGATATTTTATGATTTATTAAGATCTCAAGATTAAATTATTTAAAAAAGAATTTAAATAAATAAAAGAGAAAAGGTATTTAATCCCTGTTCTATTAAAAATAATTTTCTTATCATAATGATAAGATTTTATTTATTTTAAGAGTTTTTTATTTTGCATTATAATTATGTAATTTTCTGTGATCTTTCTATATATTTTAATGCCAGAATATAAATAAAATTGGTAATAAATTGTGATTAGAATAGTCAAAGGAGAAATTTTAATCGCAAACAAATCATGAAAAAACGTTTTTTTAAAGGTTTAAAGTTATTATTTCCAAAAATCCTAGCTAGATGATTCCTTGAATATAAAATCTAACGGATTTAATCATAGAAAAACATATTCTGATAAAATAACTTCAAAGAGATGAATACCAGAGAAATTCAGGATATAATGCTGGCAAATCATCATTTAGAGTAAAAAATGCTGAAAGTTTAATATTTAGAAAAAAAAATGCTGGAAATATAAAATCTGTAGGAATAAATGGTAAAAATTAAACAATTTAAGGATTTATTGCTGAAGACTAAGCATCTATATTGGAAGAACAGTACTTCTAGTAATAAAACTTGAAAAAAATAGCATATCACGAAGATTTTCAAATAGAGTTTTAATTATAAATAAATATTTTTGATTTAAATTTAAAATCGAGTGGTAAGTGATTAATGCGACATTTTCATAACTGAAATAAAAATAAGGAAAAAGAAAAGAGTTTTCTAGTAGAGCCTTCTAGTCTTACTAAAAATAGGTTGCCATAGTGTTTTTGATATTTTATGTTATATTACGTTCGATTAACACTAAATAAGCAAAAGAAATCCATTTTGCTGTTGATATAATAGATGCGTTTAGAGTGTTTGTTTTTTGAATAGTAAATCGATAAAGGTTAAATTTGACAGATATACAAAAAAAAATCATAAAACATAAATGAAAGAATTTTTATTGTTATTTTTCTTCTTTTTTTTTTAACTTATAAATAATAATTTTTATTAATTATAATAAGCATATAATTTGGATTAAATAAATCAAATTGAAATATTTATATAAATTTCATTTGTATGAAGTAACTTGATCACTGGTTAATTTATACAAAAAACAATTCACATTATTTTTTACTTTTATATTAAATCTGGTAAAAGATGCATAGAATCTAAAAATATACCCATCGGTGTATTACGATTACCTAATGTCTCCATTGTTGTTGCGACTTTATTTTTAATATTTCTTAGACGTAATGATGCATGAACAAATGTTGCTATAATAAAATAAAATAAAATAATAATAATTATTATTATTATTAATTAAATATAAAATTTTATTAAAAAACTCACATGAAATAACAAGTAATATTGCAAATATAACAATTAATATTGAATCAAATACATATAAAAATAAACAGCTACCGGCCAATGTCATAAATAATATAATCCAACGATTTGGATTATTTTTCTCTTTAATTAATGATTGTATTTTATTACTGCCACCATTTAATAATTTATTATAATTATCAGAAAAATAACGTAGAAATATATATAAAATAATAATAATGCATAATATACCGCAAAACATTTTACCAGGATGTATTATACCAATTATTGTTAATAATAATGTAGACATTAGAAAATAATTTGTTTGATAATAAATTAAATTTTTAACAACACGATTACCCCATTTTTCAAAATCAGATAAATTTGGTAATTGAAAACGTGCCGAACCAAGTAGAAAATCATCTAAATTTCTTAATGGTGCAAATTGTAAATCATTTATTTGTGACATTTTTATTATTATTATTATTTTAATTTTATAATTCTACGATTTTAATTTTTTTTGTTCACTTTTTAAACTTTATTTATTTATTTTTTTAGGTAAAAATGCACACAAAATTATTTACTATTCACTTTATGACACAGAGTTTTTTTTTGACATCATTTCTTATTTTATGCGATTGAAAGAAAAAAAAAAATAAAATAATTTCTGTGTTAAATAGAAAAATTGCACAAACACGAATGGAAAAATAATTTATCTATATGGCGCAGTAGATATGTACTCAGTAATATGTACTAATTTATATTATTATATCCCTGTTTTCTACCTATTTGTCAATTTATTTATTATATATTTTTTATTAATAAATAATTTATTATATTTTTAATTAAATTATATAGATATGTATATTTGAATATTTTTAAACATTAAAATAACTATATAATCATGTAAAAATATTGAAATGGCGGGTAATATTCATTTGTTTTATGATTCTTTAAACAATAGAAAAACGACGAAACATAAACGAATATAATTTTAAAAAAATAGAAGCAAGTATTCTTATTTTTTTTCACATTTATTAATCTATAGTAAATTTACATTCAAATAAAACATTTATCACTGTTATTAAACAAGTAAATTTCATAAAATTAAAGGAAAAAATAAAAGACATTTTCATATAATTTATTAAATTTGTTGTTTTTTATATTTTTGTTTATATTAACATTTATTTAATAAACATTTTGGATTTTCAATAATTGGATTTAAGATTATACATAAATATATATAATATTAGAATTAATAATAAAAAATATTTTTATTTTTACCTAAGCAGAGTTTTCGCATTTTTGTTTTATTTTTCTGTTCTTTTTCTTGTATTTCTAAATGATTTTACATCATTTAGGTATAAATTTACTAGTTTTTGGGTTGCAAAAAATATATATATATGAAGAAATACAAAAGAAAAAAATAAAAAACCGGAAAAAAAACTCCAAAGAAATACTTAACTTTTTTTATATTCAATACGTTCCACTTTAACTTCATCACCAATTAACTGATAAACATATGTAACCACAGTTGTACTTTGTATATCCATTAGGACAAATGAAGGAATAACAGAGCTTTAAAAAAAAAAAATAATAAATTAAAATACAAGGAGAAAATGGTTTAAAAAATAATAAAATTATTTACGTATCAAGCGGATTATATGCTCCTGTTGCTGAACCAGGATTAATATAAAATTTATTTTCATGTTCATACGCTTCAAATTTATGTGTATGACCAGATATTAGTATATCAACATCTAATTGACGTTGTACTAATGCTAATGCTTCTGGATCACCCCATGGTACTACCTGATGTCCATGTGATAAACCAATACGAAATTGACCAACAGTTACTACTTTTTGTTCAGGATAATTTAAATTCTAAACAAAAATAATAAAACTATTTTTTACATTTTTGGACATAAATTTTATTAAATTAATTAATTTTTACCTCATCAAAGTCACCACGAACAATATGTACATCATTTGCTAATGTTTTTAAATAATCAAATGATTCTTTTGTACATAAATTTCCGGTACATAATATATGATGTATACGCCCCGGCACTAATAATTTTTTAAATTTTGCTGGTAAACTACTGCACCGATGAGGTATATGAAGATCACCCAATACTAATACTAACTATTTTAATTTAAAATTATATAAATATTTTATTTTAATATAAAATTAATTTACTATATTTATTATTTTATTACCATTATAATTTTTGTTATTTATTATTATTTATTATTTTAAATATTATTATTATTCGAAAACTATATTCTTATAGTTATTTTTATATATTTCTATAGAACTGTTGACAGATGATAATAGTTTTATAGGAAAATAACAAAAGAAAAACAAAATATAAAAGTTTTTTCAAAGTTTTATTTCATTAATTTATTTATAAATTTATATTAAAAATTATAAAATAAAAACTGTATCGTACTTCATACAATGCTTAATACACTGATAAGAAAATAATCGATTATAAAATAGAAAAGTTTCAAAAGTTTTCTTTGTTTTTTGAAACTTTAATTATTCATTTGTTTATGATTTAAATTATGTTGCAGATGAAAAAAATAAACAATCATTTTTTCTTTTCTTTTTAATGAGTCCTAAATAAATACCGATGAAAATTCTGAGAAAAATATAGTAAATCAAAATTTAGTTAGTAAAAACTCATATTATTTAGTATAGTTTGGTCATTTTGTTGAATTGCGCACTCTATATGAATATTGTCGAGCTGAATAACCATTTTATAAATCACAACACATCATAATTGATGTCATCATTTTCCAAAGATTTTTTCATTATATTCTTATTAAATAATCGAGTAAATAAGTAACGAAATTAATAAAAATATTAATAATAATAATAATAATAATAATAATAAAGATACAATGGATAATATTAAAATAGAGGTGAGTGGTAATATGGAAGCACCAAAAGAGGCAACAAAACCACCATTTGGTTTATCAAGGTTTGTTTTGTATTTAATTTTTCTTTCATTTTCCTCGATTGTTATAATTAAAACAAAAAAATAATAATAATAATAATGAAAATACATTTTATTATTAATAAAAATAATTAAAATCCCTATTTTTATACAGCATAACAAATTTATCAACAAAAATACCAAGTATTACTGAATTATTACGTGAAAGTAGAAAAAATATACGACCATGGACCGAATTTATAAATTATCAAAATTTTAAAACAATTGCAAATGTACAACGTCTTACAAATCGTTTAATGCGTAATTTATCATATTTTCAGAGTAATTATTTATTTGTATTTCTTGGTCTTGTATTATATTGTTTGTAAGTTATTATTTATTTTCTTATAATTTTCATTTATAAAATTCTTTAAACAAATGTGATTTTATTATCTGAAATGTTTTTGTTAATAAATTTTTTATTTATTTTTATTATTTATATTTTTTTTATTATAGACTTACATCACCATTTATATTAATTGTATTGGGTTTGATATTATATTTTTGTTATAAAATAAAACAAGCGCAAACAACAATAACAATATTACAACATAAATTAAATACAAATCAACAATGTATTGTTATTAATTTAATATCAATACCATTATTATATTTAGCTGGTGCCGGTTCAGCTATGTTTTGGGTATTAGGTGCATCATTCTTTTTTATATCATTGCATGCATGTTTTTATAATATTGATGCAATTGTTACAGAAGATACAGAAAATTTTTTAAATGAAAATATTGTATAAATATTTATTAATAAATGTGAAAATAATTTATTATTATTATTATTATTAAAGATATATTTATTTATTATTATTATTATTATTATTGTTATGCAATTAACTGTCTGACATTTTACTATATGTACACATAAATTATATATATAAATAAAAATAAAATTATAATTTTGTATATAGTGTCATCTTTTATTATTTTTGTTTAGTTTTAAAATATTTTTATAAAAATTCAAACAAAATGGTTGATGCACAATATATGTGATGTATACAACCTTTATTTATAGCTACAGCACATTGCATGTTAAATTAACTATTCGTTAACATTTTATTGCTATATAAAATGTAATAAATGAATAAGTAACGATAAAATATATAATATTACAATTATAGAATTTCTAATACATTTTTTCAAATAAATATAAAAGTAGGTATATAGAGTAGCTATTTCAGAATGTTTCATTTATATTTCAAAGATAAAATACTAGTCTTTATTCTTAATTACAAAACCATTTTTACTGCATTTACGTTACAATTTTATCCGTACAAATATTCTTGTAACAGAAGATAAGTATTTAAACATTTCGTTTTTTTTTTTTGATATTTCAGAATATTTCATTAATGTTTCTTCCATATTTCTTTAATGTTTCTTCCATGTTTCATTTACGTGTCATTCATGTTTCATCTTTGTTTCAATGACTGAAATTTATAATATTTTAAAACGATTTAATTAAACAAATATTTATTATTATTATTATTATATTTTATTTATTAATTAATTAAACAAAAATTTATTAAACATAACCATTTTTTTTTGTCTTTTTTTATACAATAAATATTAATTCATTTATTATTATTATTATTAATATTATTATTATTAATATTATTATTATTTAAAATTTGTATCCATTTTCCATATTAGCAAAATCATAATAAAATAAAATAAAATGTTTTAATAAAATCGACCAACGATTTCATTTCATAACTAATTTAATGAATTTTCATTTTTCTTTTTCCTTTTCTATTTTCTCCTTTGTTTTATTTATTTATTTATATTTTTTTTATATAAAATATCTCTTACTTTTATCACATTTATATTTGTATGTTCTCGTTTAATATTTGTTTATTAAAATTCATAATTATTAAAAAAAAAAAATAACAAAAAACAAATTAATTATTTATAAAAATAAATATTGTATAAATTTATATAATATGTATAATAATATACTGTATATAATATAAATAATTGTATAATGTAATATTTTTAATTTAGTCATACGTTTTAGTGCGTCTGGTATTGTTTTTGGATCATCTTTCATTAAATATGTACGTATACCTAATATACTATCACGTATAAATTCACTCCAATCAACATTTTCCATATTAAAATAAAATATTTTTTGATCTTCAATTGTTAATTTTGTCCATAATTGTTTAACATTATCATTATTAAAATACCATCGACGATTATTAAAATATGCTAAGACCTCACAAAATTTATGTACTTTTTTATAAATTTGTAACATTTTTGTTTTTTTACCAATTAATAATAAACCGGTATCCATTATAATTGCCGGTATTATATGATAAAATAATGTTAATAATGTTACAAATAATTTTGATGATGACATTGTTATTGTATAATACCATATTGATGATGATAATGGCATTGTTGAACCATGTTTAACACCTAAATCACAATATTTACCCCATGTTATTGGATTTGTACTACTTGTTACATAATTATAAATCGGTATTTCATCGTATCTAAATATCATAAAAAAATTTATTTAATTAAAATATAAATAAATAATAATTATGTTTTTCTTACACATTTTGTGATACATCCCATGCACTAGCTAATAATGAATTAACACACATATCAACTGGTACAATTTCTGCATTTAATTCTTTTGATACATGTAATATACGTAATAATCCAGCACCAACGCCAACAACAATACCTGTTGGTCCATACATATTATCAATCCAACCAGGTACCGGTTCTTTATATGTTGGTATAACAATTGCCGGACGGAATACAACAACCGGTAAACCTTTACCCATTGTTTTTACTAAATCTTCAGCTAAACATTTTGTAAATGTATAAGTATTTGGCCATTCTTTAATTATTCTAAAAAAAGAAAAATTTAAATAAAAATTAAAAATTTAATTAAAATTAATAAAATATTTATATATACTCTGGTGTTATTGCATCTAATGTCTTCTCATCTAAACTTTCACTTAGTTTAATTGCATTATCACCGCTTATTTTCGGTTTATAAAATTTTTCATCAATATCCAAACGATTACAATTTGCGTATGCTGTTGATACATGAACAAATGCCTATAAAAAACATAATAAATATTTATATATAATACTAGAAAGATAAATCATAAATATTTTTTCTTTAATTTAATTTAATTAATTAATTTTAATTTAAATAAAAAAAATATAATGCAGAAAATTTTTTTTTTTTTCATTTTAATTAAAGAAAAGAATAGAGTAGAAAGATTATTATTATTATTATTATTTTCGATATTGAATTTACTTTTAATTGTGACATCTCCTTACATAATATTAATATTTCCTTTGTACCATTTACATTTATACCTAATGCTAATTTAAATTTTTCATCAAAACGTACAGTTGCAGCCGAATGAAATACAATATTTACATTATTTTGTAATAATTCTCTTTCAATTGGATTTATACCAAGACCAGGTAAATTACAATCACCATTTATTGCAACAATTTTATGACGAAATTTTGGATTTTCACGTTTTAAACGATCGAATAACTGTTTTTTTTAGAAATTTAAAAATGAAAAGAAAAGAAAAACAAATAAATTAAATTTAATTGAAAAACAAAATTTATTTAAAGTCAAAAAAAGAAATACTTTACCGCATCATCAAATATCTCCTCAACACGTGAATGTACATCTTTACCCTTTTTATTACGTACAAGTAAATAAATATTTTCAATATTGCATGTACGTAATAATTTATCCATTATAACTATAAATAAAAATAATAAATAAATAATAAATAAATAATAATAATAATATGCAAAAAAAAAAAGATGAAGAAAAAATTTTCTTTTACCTTTTCCTAAAAATCCGGTTCCACCAGTCATAAATATTGATTTATTATTATAAAATTGTTGCATTGGTGTTTCTATAACATAAATTTATTAATTATTTATTTATAATATTAATTAATAAATATAATTTTTAATACAAATAATAATAATAATAATAATAATAATAAATAAAAGAAAATTATGGAATTTAACCTTGAATCATTGAATTTTCATTTTGTTTTATTAATTTTTATTAAACATTTTTTTTTTACACTCTTTCTTATTGCAAAATATTAATTAAAATAATTTTTATTTGTTTATTTGATTAGTTTTTTTTTTTATCATATGATAATTTCCATCTAATTAAATATTTTAATTAATCTAATTAAATTCGCATGTGAGTAATTAACATTGATTTATAGTTTTTTTTTTTAATGTATTACTCATGGTTTTAGAGTATGGAATGTTATTTTACGTTTATTTTTTTACGGTATTTTGAGAATATATTTTTGAATTAATAATTGTTAATTAAATTACTTACTTAAATAATCAAGACTAATTAAATTGGTACCCTGAATTCCCTTTATAGGCCACTGGTTTAATAGAGAAGAAAAAAGTTAAATTTTAAGGCCTAACAATGGCTTAACATCGGTTAGAGGTTTAATAGTCGGAGAGGCTTATTAGAGTGCATACTTTTTAAAAAATAAATTTTTTGAAAAGAAATTTTATTGAATCTTATTTAATTATAGAAATTTTTAAATTTACTCATCAAAATTTTCTTCATCAGAAGCAAAATTATCTTCATCTAAACAATTATTCATCAATTTTTCACAGATTACAAGTTTCCTCTTCACATTCGTTCATATTTTAGTAGAATTAAGAAGCCAGTGGCTAAATAAAGATTACTGGCTAAATAGAAAAATCCTAAAACATTTTGCAATTCAAAAACACTATAAAGCCTCGATGCTTAATAGAATGTAGTGACTTATAAAGGGAATTCAGGGTACACAAAATTTATATTTTTTAATATCTATGGACATAATTCATAATAAGATGAGACAGTCCATAATACCTAATTAAAAATATTTATATATTAATTGAAAATTGTCAAAATGATGATTTTTCTTTTGCATTATTATCAATTTATTTTTGATTGAAAAAATATTTTGCAAAGTAAAAAAAAAGAAGCAAAAATACGATGAAAATTACTAAAAATAGTATTTTTTTTTTGTTTGATAATAATAATAGTAATAAAATGAACAAAATTAAATTAAATTGATTTGTTTATCTCATAATAGAAGAATTTACATAAAATAAATTCAAATAAAAAAATAACCCAACGCCTAAACCTAAATTAACGTTTTATTTTTCGTTTAATCTCTATAAACGTGTTTTATGGTTTTTTTTTGTTTTTATGATGGTTTTGTGACTTTTTTTGGTGTTTTTGTTTTTTTTTAAGTCACATTTTATAATAAATTAATTGATTTCCTCGATTTAAAATTAGTTTTATCAAAGAAAGAAAATTTTATATAAATTTAATGAAAACAACAAAGAAAAAACATGAAAACATAAATTATATGATAAAGGTTAAGTCAATGTCAATGGCTCAAATATCATCGAAGAAGAAGAAGAAGAAAAAAAGAGAAGAAGAAATATGATAAAATAAAACAAAAAACAATATCCACCTACTTAAGTACAAAAAAAAAAAAATTTATAATATTTAAGTGTAGAAGGTTCTAAGCGGGGGACGAAGATAATACCTTTAGTGGTCATTTTATATGGATAAAAAATTTAATTGTTTTCATTTGATTATCAGATTTTTTTTTTTATGGTTTTTTGTTTTTTTTTTTATGTTAAAATTATACAAATTATTTATAGAAAATTACAGAAAGCAAAAATAAGAAGCAGTTTAATCTTGTTGTAAAGCTTAATTGTGATTTAGTTAAAAGCTGTAGTAAGTAATAATAAGAATAACTTAATGCGTGTGCTAGACAGTTTTTAATTTTTATTATATATCTAAGTATATCTAAGCCATTATATATATATATATATATATATATATATATATATATATATATATATATATACAAGCTTTATAAATAAAATTATAAAAAACTAAAAAATTCAAATTAAATTATTTTTAAACGTTGTGATCGTTAAGCATATAAATCTAATTTGAATTTGATGTGAAGAGATTTCTTATAGGATTAAAAATATTAAATAAATTCTATTTAGATTATCCTTCTAATTAGTATTTTATTTTAATCAATAATTTATCCTATTTATCCATAAATTAGAATAAATTCTATTTGAAAAAATTAACGTATAAATGAATAACCAAAATTAACGAAAATTCTACTTATGGTAGGAACATAAAACATAAAATAACTGTGTTGATGATTTTTGTCAATAATTTTTCTATCATTCAATTAATTATTCTTTCCTGTACATAATTATTAACGACAGTAATTTATACACATTTTTAATGAATACGTAATTGATGACGGTAGTCATCTCAGCATAGAATGAATGAAAAAAACTTCTATCTAATAAAAAAAGCATAGCAAAAAGAATGAAAAAGTTAAATTGAAATATTATTAACCTTGATAAACTAACAAGGTTAATGTGAATAAAAATTAATTATTTATTATTAATAATAATAAAAAAAAATAATAATAATAATAATTAATAATCGATTGAGTAGTGAAGTAGGGAGTAAAGCATAAATGATGATTATGTATTTTAAATAAGAAAAAACACACAATAATCATTTTAAAGGTGATTTTATTAGCGAAGGTAATTAAGTTAAGAAAATATGTAATTACTTAAATGACGTAAATTACATAAATTGTTTTTTTTTTGTAAATAACC
Organism: Ptychoptera contaminata; assembly: GCA_963942525.1. Classification (NCBI taxonomy): domain Eukaryota; kingdom Metazoa; phylum Arthropoda; class Insecta; order Diptera; family Ptychopteridae; genus Ptychoptera; species Ptychoptera contaminata. Next base: position 3,269,045 of record OZ012640.1, on the reverse strand, counting down.
TTTAGCCGTTTTTTTTTTATTTATTTTACTTTAAATCAAATTTTTGTTACATTGCTCGACATCAAAGAAATCATTAAGAAAAAAAAAAAAAAAACTAAACATCCAATTATGCTTTCTGAAGGTTAAAACGCTTATTTGATGCTTAACTATTAATAACAAATTTATTTTAAATATTATTAAGGTCTTAGATTTAGTTTTAGTTTTTTTTGAAGATTTATGGAAAATTTTAAAAGAAAATTTTTAACATTGACAGATTTTTTTTTTAACTGATTTTTGATTTGATACAATGTTATGTGTTTTTGTTTAAGATTATTATTTATGTAGATTCCGCTTAATCGAGACTAGTAAAATTTGACACGATTAAGCTGGTTCTACTGTATTTTGGGACATATCGTGACATATGGGGACATATCGGTATAAGTAAAATTTGTTCTGATTAAGCGATATCTACTGTATATCGAAGCATACCGGGATAAGTACAATTTGGTCCGATTAATTGGTATCTACTGTAAATCAGGATATATTGTGACATATCGGGACATATCGTGACATATCTGGAGAAGTTCAATTTGTCCCGATTAAGAACTATCTAGCTGTAAATCGGGATATATTGGAATAGGTACAATTTGCCCTGACAAAGTGGTATCTACTGTAAATCGGGACATATCGGGATAAGTACAACTTGTCCCGATTAAGCAGATTCTTCAAATTTGTCCTGATTAAGCGATATCTACTATATATCGGAGCATATCGGGGTAAGTAAAATTTGTCCCGATTAAGCGGTATCTACTGTATATCGAAGCATATCGGGATAAGTAAAATTTATCCCGATTAAGCGGTATCTACTGTACATCGGAGCATATCGGGATAAGTACAATTTGTCCAGATTAATTGGTATCCACTGTATAGAAATACTGAATTATAGCGAAAAAACGAATATGAATAAATCAATCAATAATTAATCTACGTGACAAATAATATGCCAATCATCTAATGTATCCAAAACAAAACCAAAACAAAAAATAAAAAAAAAATATTTTTAATTTCATAAATAACCCAGAAAGTAAACAAACATATTTTTGCTGTATATTAACATACATTTTTTTTTTTTTTAGATTATTGTCTGTCCTCGATTTTATTGTTAATTTTTGTATTTATGTATAAATTTCTATCGATAAACAAGCAAATCAGCAGCAAACAAATAGAGAGAAAAAAAAAATCTATGTCATTTCTATTATTAAAAATTTAAATAAATTATTACAAAAAAAAAAAAAATAAAATAATAATAATAATTATAATATACAGCATAAATCAAAAAAAAAAAAAAGTAGTATAAAAATGAAATAAATTTATAGAATTTTATTTCCGGTTAATAACAGAAAATAATAATAACGAAATAATAATATTTGAACGTAATGGTGAAGATACAATCGTTATTGTTAATTTTGTTATTCATTTCAGATTTCTTCATTTAATTCTAAATGAATAAAACAATAAATATAACATTTTCATAAATCATTTACATTTTTTTCATTTGTATGCAAATTTTTTTTTGTACTATTATTTAATTAGCAAAAAAACAAAAAAAAATAAATAAATAACTTTTCCTTTATTTTTCTTAATCAAAAATTTGTTTATTTTTATCTATTTTCAATAATAATTAATAATAAGATATTTAATTAATAAATTAATTAATGTGTGTTAAACATAAAACATAAAAAATAAATAACAAACATATATTTATTTATTTTTTTTTATATAAATTTTTTACAAGGGCAATGAATTTATTTTTTTTTTTTTTAATGTTTTTATATTTTTATAGCAAAAAAAAAAAAAAAAATTATTTGTAATTTCCTTGTAAAATAAATAATTTATTTTTATTTTATTCTTTATAATAAATAAATAAATAAATAAATAAATAAATAAATAAATAAATAAATAAATAAAAAAATAAAAAAATATTATTAATTAAAAATTATTAGTTAAATTAATTAATTAAATAAATAATCAGATTTATTAACATGTGAGAATCAAGTAAACGATTTTTAACGAATAAATGTTTTTGTATTGAATTTTTATCTAAAAAATCGATTTTTTTACCTGTATTACCTGTATAGGTGCTTTATTGTAATTAACTGTTCTTAATTCTTAATCATAACTTTTTCTATTTAAATCTCTTTTTACGGTTATTTTAATTTTTTTACCTTTTTTTTTTTTTTTTTTAAATCATCTCATGCTGACACTTAGTTTTTATAAATATATAGAGATGGTTTTGGTAAAAGATTATAATTTGGTTATAATGACATCGCACCACATGTGACAAATTCAAAAAAAAAAATTTCAACATTTAATATCAGTAACAGTCGCATCATTATAACTCAATGTATTAATTTTTATATGTTTAAAGTTGCTACCTGTAGCTGTGGTATATGTTGCGACGTTATTATAACCAAAACCATTAAGAATACAAGAGAAAACTATGAATTTTCGTATAAAAATACCATTTCTATACCGTAAAACAATAAAAGCATAAATATATAACGAAAAACAATTATTATTATTTTTTTATAAAATAATTCATCAATAAATATGAATAAATTAATTAATGAATATAATCAAAAATTATACAGTATAAAAAATAAAACAAAATTAAAATAAAAACAATGATAATTAATAATTATTTATTTTAAATATAATACTTAGTAGTATTATTGTTTAATTAATTAATATATTAAATAATTAAAATAATAAATATTAAAATTCATATGCGCATGATTAAACGTTTTAATAATTAATTTTTTTCATATTAAATAATACTTTTGTGTTTATATTTATTAAATTATCTAGGAATATGTGTATAAGTATATAGACAATAATGATGAATTTAATGAATCCGATTATTATTATTATTATTATTATTATTATTATTATCAGATAATTCTATTTAAATATAAGATTTTATTTAAATTATAAATTAATTGGAAAACATAACTTACCATTTTCATTTGATTGAATGTGCTCTGTTGTTGTTAAATTTTGTAATGGTGCCATTTTCTATAATTTTCTATTTATTGGCTTTCTGTATATATAAATATATTTTTGTTTAAATATTTTTCTTGTATTCTTTAGTAATTAAATCTCTATTCGTCTTGTTATTTAGTTTAAGTAAAATCCACTGTTTAAATTGATTATTTTTGCTGCATTAAATTTACACTTTTTTTAATATCTAAATAAAGAAAGGTATTTAATTAATTATTTATATGCAAAATAAAGGTAAAATTTTTATTTTTTTAATTTCTATAACAGGTGCAGGCAGGTATAATTTAATTATAAATATTAATAATTAATAGTTTTTTTTTTTTTTGCATAGTTATTTAATAATTAATAGAAATTATTTAATCAGTTTCTGTTGTTTTAAATATTATTTAAGGAAATTAAAAAAAAAAAACATTGTAAAAGTTCAGCGTATCGACAGTGTGTACCAAACGTTTTTAATGCAAAAAATAACTGCACAATATGCAAAAAAAAAGGGATAAAATATTATCTTTAGAAAATTTCAACAATAAATAATATAATATTAATTGAAATAAGAAAAATCACAAAAACCGAATTTTTTACGAAAAATTTCTTCATTTCTTTTCTTAAAATTAAAACAAAAAAACAAAATTTTTTTGCATATTTCTATGGGACACTTTTGGCAAAATAAATTTTTTTTTGTTTTTAAAAAGTAAAATTATGAAAAACAAAAATATTTAGCAAAAACAATCAAAACAATATTGACCTCTTATAATATTGTGACAAAAGAAAAAAATTAGAAATTTTATTTATTTTTATACGATTTTGCAAAAAAAAAAAAAAAAAAACATATAAAGAAGAAACCGTTGATTAAGCAATAATTTAAACGAAAAATAAGTCGTCCAACATACAAATAACACAACCGGAAATACGAATAATAATAATAATTTAAAATATTTATTTATTTATTTAGTGAAAAAAAAAAATAATAAAATAAATAAATATTTTTTGGTTGATTGGTTAACGTGCCAACTACTTTGGCGGTCTTAAGACCTAGATATGTTATGATTATGCGATTGTAAATATAAACCGTATAGAAAGCATATATAATATTATATAATTAAAATAAATTTTACTGTGATAAATATTATTTTTTTTTATTTTTTTTGATGAAAAATTATAGAAAATTGTTTTTTTTTTTATTTAAATAAATCGTTGTGGTATTAAATTTTCTAAATAAACCGTTTTGTTTTTTTTTTGGCGTTTTTATTCTCCTCCACGAAAATTTAGAATTATTTATAAAATAAAAACCTTTTTACATATTTTATGCCATAAAAACAAAAAAAACAATTGAAAAATAGAAGAAAAATTTCAACATTTTAATCAATGTGTGCGCACGCACAATTTTAATTTAACAAAAAAAAAAAACTTCATTAAAACAAAAAGAAAACGAATTTTAAACACACAAAAAAAAAAGAAAAGAAATTAAGCTGCGCGCGTTTTGTTTTTATAAGCAAAAAAAAAAATTTAATTAAATTTCTGAAGTTGAATTGCTGAACAGGAAATTTTGTCGTATTTTGTATTTTTTATTTTGGAAATTCGAAAGTAAGAAAATAATATGTATATAAATAAATAATTGAATTATTATATTACTTTTGTGAATTTTTTTTATTTTCCATTATTTGTATTTTATGAAATTTTTATGAAAAATTTAAAACTTACTCGCTATTATTTTAACTGATTTTTTGTTTTTTTTTTTTTTTACCTTTTTAAAGACAGATTTAATTAATCACTTAAAAAAATTATCTTTAATAAATTTTTCCCTTTTTTTTTTTGCACTATGTTTTTATTTTTTTTTTTTTGCAGATTTTGTTAATTAATCACCTGTATTTTTTGCTATTATATCTGTTATATGCAATTATTAATATAAATTAATTAAATTTGATAATTATTTTTCGATCTTCTTATCTTAAACTTAATTGTAAGAAAAACAAACAATTTAAATAACAAATTTTCACTGCTTTCTTCTGCTGTACACAACACACAAAATAAAATAGAAACAATAAATTTTAATAAACTTTTCTTTTTTTTTTCTATAATAATAGAATTTCTATATTTTATTTATTGTTATTATTTTTTTTTTTTAACGGTTCGCTCGCGTTTTTATTTCTTTATTAGTTAGTTTGTTAGTTAGTTGAGTATTTTTTTTTCTCTATTTTATGACATCTGACGACAACAATTGGTAAATTGTAACTGAAGTCATTTGACTATAATCAATTCGTTTTTATATATAAAGTGAATGTTTTTGTTACCTGGTCGTCTGTTAGTTTTTACCTGTGCATATTGTATATGTATTTGTAATAATAATAATAATAATAATAATTTTATTTTAATAAATATTTGTTCTCTTTCTTATATTTATAATACGTTATTATTAATTATTTTATGAATAATTATTTATTACTTTTAATTTTATTAATTAGATAAAAAAATTTAAAAGTAATTAATTTAATAAAGGTAAACACTTAAATGAAATTGTTAATCGTTAAAAAATAAATGACAAATTAATTGTCTGCACGTGTAGTCTGCATAGAATAACTGCTTAACATATAATTTTAAACTATCTATATTTGCAAATAATTTTGAATTCTTAAAATAATAATAATATACTCCACTTATTCTTAAAATTTTTATTGATTTTTCTTCACTTCTATTTGCACATATTTTTTGATTTAATGACAATTTTATTGTTTAATTTAATTAGTTTTTTTTTTCTTTTTTTCGGTTTTTAAAATTTATTTTGCCATTAAAAGGCAAGAAGCAAAAAAAAAAAAGAAGAAACGAAAAGACAGAGATGTTGTATTTGCTTGGGCGTATTTTTTCTGTATTTTTTATCGTCAATTTATCTTTAATTATTTTTTAAAGCTTAATGTTTTTCCCTTTATATTTTTACTGGACTTATTTCTATATAGATAATTTTTCATAGACAAATACATTTTCTCTAGTTCTATTTTCAATGGAAAATATATTCTTTTTTACTATTTTCTAGAATTAAATAAATAACATCTCTGGCATAAATAGTTTATTAAAATTAAATAATAAAAACATCAGTTATACGTTGAGATGATTAAGATGAAATAACTTTACAACATTTTCTTTCATCTTCTTATGTTTATTTATCTCTTGATTTTTATTTATTTTACTGCACGAAATATTGTAATTTTTTTATGTTGAATTTTGACCAATTTATTTTTTTCGTTTTCGCATATGCTTTGTGCTTATTCGTTTTCTTGCTTATTTGCTTTATATATATTATATATAAAAGCTTTTAATGAGTTTTACAAAATATTGATTATTTTTGCATCATTTCGTGATATTCTTAAAAAATAAATAATAAGAATGAATTTACCTGTCCAATATCGTTGACCCACCGTTAATAAAAAGTCAAATCTAATTTATAAGAAAAAAAAAAATAAATAAATAAATAAGAAATTTTATAATGATTTTATCTAACATTACTATAATATAAAAAGAAAAAAAACTTTAATAAGCTCATCTATAACAATATTATTATTATATCTTTATGCGAAATTTACAACAATTAAGTAGACACTTTGCACTATCAATAATAAAAAATACTAAAAATAAAAACAATTATTAACTAAACAGTAATTTTTTTTTTTTTTTAATTTATTACTTATTCACGGTCATAAGAAAAAACGAAAAACAAATCAAAATTATTATAAATTTTACAACAACAGTAATTTTGTATATGTTTAATTTAGAATTTATGGTAATAAAACGTGTAGAAAAATAAATAAATAAAAATAACAAAAAACCGCCCATTAAAATCTACAGCATGCAAGTTTTTATTTTAATTACAGGCATACCTCGATTAATGTTACGTTAACTTTGATCGCGATTTCATTATTAGGTGTTTACAGTCTTTTCTTTAAAATATTAAAAAATATGTCTTATTTTGAATGTTGTTACTGTTAATGTTTTATGTTTTCAGGAATATAATCTGACCGTTATATTTGTATTCATTTTATTATGCAATTTGATAAAAATAAAATAAACACGATCACAAAAAAACATAAACGATCGTCTGTAAAACATTTAAATAAATTGTCGAAATTTTTAATTAAAGAATTTTTGTTTTAACTTTAAAAAATAAAGACACTGCATTGTTTTTTGTTTGTGTTAACATTTATAACGGATTTTATATGTTTACATAAAAGATCTTTAGTGTATTATCAAAATTCTTTTTCATTCATTTTGATAAAAGAAAGTTTACACCTGGTATATATATATATATATATGATTAATGAAGAAAGAAAATAAAGAATAAAAAAACCCATATAAACCCAGTTATTTCTGTTTATTTACATGAAAATCTGGTTTTAATGTTTTTTTTTTTCACTTCATTTAAATAATCTGGATCGTAGAAAAATTTATTTTTTTGTAGAAAATTCAACCAGATTTCTATTAGTATACGGAAAAACCATTTCTATAAATATATGTTTTTTTTTTTAATTATGTATCTAATGTAAATGAAATTTTCTTATAATGTGCATAAAAAGAAGAAAAAACCCAGATTTTTTAATTAAATTTATTTGATCAATATGTTTTTTGTTTATAAAATTATAATAATAATTTTTTATTTTAATAGAATTCGATTAAATTTGATCGGAAAATCCAATTGAAAATCCAGATTATTATTAATATAAAGCAGATGTTTTTATTTTTTATTATTATTGATGATTTACTATATGATCTAAGATCAGAAAATGTTTTAAAATTTCTATTAAATAATAAAACGATCGTGATCGTTAAATACAATCGTGAAATATATAGGTATAAAGATATTATTTATTTTTATTTTAAATGGAATTTCTCGCTATTTAATGGTTTTTTAATTAATGTTTTTTTATTATGATTGTAATCACTGCAGTAGCAGTAGCAGCATCAAAAATTTTTCTTTTTTTTTGATTTTTATAAGACATGATGATCTTTGTCTATGTTTCTTTATTTTTATCTACATTAGATATTTGCTTCTTTTTTTTTTAATAATTAAAATAATAAAACTTTTTATGTTTTTATGTTTTTTTTTTTTTGTTACCCTTCAAAATAAGTTTAAAGGTTAATTTTACATAATTAATTTATTCGTTTGACAATATCGATCTCGAATTTAATACAAAGGTGATCAATGTAATAATATTAATTATAAAAATTTATCATTGTTACAATTAATAACAATGATAATGAATTTGTTTAAGATCTTTTATTCCTCTAAACCGGAAATTTTATATTACATTAACACTAGTTAAGCAAAAAACAATTTTTATTTTTTAAAATTTATTTATGATGAGTTAGATCGTTTATAGCGAGGTTAATAAAATACTTTATTGATTATTAATTTATTAAATATAGATATATTTATGTTGATGAAAAATCTTAAGGAAAACTGCTTCATAGAATGAACCTTGCTTTTTTTTTTTTTTTTTGTTTTTATCAAATTTATTTTTAATTATTTATTTTATGCTTTTATTCTCCTATAAAGCTTATATTAAAAGCTTCTGTTTGTTTTATTTTTTTATATTATTTAATCATTTATTTGTGTAAATAAACGTACTGATCGTATTTACTTTAGATAAATTTTTATTTTCTTAATATTTATAATAGTAAAAATAAAAAAAAAACAATAGTACTTAAGTGATGACTTTAATGCAGAAAATAATGTTTGTCAGCATTATATATACAATATATGTTCCCTAGTTGCTTATTTTTCTATTCAATTTACTTAACTATTATAATTTCAGATAAATAAAATTCGTAAATTCTATGCCATCGAAATTTATTTAAATATTATTATAATAATTATAGTTATGCTTTGTGCTTAAATATTATTTAAGTTTAAGTAGTGATAAAACAACAAAAAAAAAAAAGAAAAACAAAAGCACATACATATTTTTTGTCTATTCAAAAATGACGATCATATAAATAAATAAAAGAAGAAAAACAAAATTAAACAAATGAATTGTGCGCAGTGTGCAAAAATATATTTATTTTCTTGTTTATTATTATTATTTATTTTTTTTTTTGTACATTATTATTCAATAACACTGATTCTTAAGACTTAAAAGTTAAGTCAAGTGTAGTATTTTTTATATTTTTAAATGAAAAGAAAAAAAAAATTAAAGGCAATAATAATAATTAGTTACGGTAAGAGAAATGACGTAAGATCGCTTTTATTTAAACGGCTTTGAGAAGTGCTTTTGTTTTTTTTTTTATGTTTATTAATTGAAGTACTCAAGTAGTTTTGAATGGATGCTGTTTGGCTTAAAGTTTTCATTTTTTTTTGTTTGTCTTTTATTTGTTAACTAATTTATATATATTTATTTTTTTTTTTTTGTAAAAAGTGTTTGGTGTACGTGATGACGTTAAAAAAAATAAGTAAGAAACAAAAAAAAAAAACCCCAAAGTACAACGTAAGCAAAGCGAAAGAATTTATTCGTTTGTTTGTTTTTTAATTTTGAAATAAAATTGATTTTACAGATGTGAAACCATTCAGTGGTTACACAAAGTTCAATTCGTTTATGTTGGAAAGGGAATGACCTTTTATATATTCATAATTTTTCACTGTTTTTATACTTTTGTGCCTTGGAATACTTACTTTATTTTGGAAAAAAAAAATTAAAAACGACGTAGTTTTTTTTTTTTTTTTTTTGTCTAAACAGAAGAAATCGATTTGTATTTGGTTTTTTTTTCTTCCGGTATATAATAATTAAGGTAAAGGAGTTTCGTTTTGTATTTAATTTAATATAAATATTATAGAGATGATTAATTATGATTCGCGGACTATTGATCGACAGTTCGTTTTATATAATCGTCCTATGATCAACTGTCCTTTGATCTAAAGCCCTATGATCAATCGTCCAATGTTCAACACTCCGTTTTGTTCAACCTTCCAATGATCAACCGTTCGTTTTGTTCAATCGTCCTATGATTAACCGTTCTATGATCAACTGCCCTATAATCAACCATCCGGTGATCAATAGGCCGAATACGAATAATTATATAATAAAGTATAATTAAATTTCACTTACCTATACACATTATTATTATTATTATTAATGATTTATGATACTAATATTCATTTTATTTTTTTGTATTTTTCACTGCATAATATTTTATTTATTTATTAAGTCAAGCTTTAATTGCAATTGCTAAATACCTAACAATGATTATTTTTTGTCTTTTGTTTTTTCATTTATTTTATGTGACGTCATTTCATTTAATTGCGCAATTATAATAGAAACAAAAAACAAATGATTTATTTTTTTTTTTGTTAGCTTTAGCTAAGTAAATTTACGTAATATGAGTTTTGCACTTGATTATGATTTCTTTTTGTTTTTGTATTTTTTTATTACCAAACAAAAAAGCATCACGATTTTTATACAAAAAAAAAAAGAAAAAAAACTGTTAATAATACTAATGTTGATGGAATTATTTAGATAGGCTCTAAGCCAACAAAAACAAAAAAAAAACAATTACATAATCAAAATTGCTAATTAATATAAAACAAAAAAATTATGTCACTGAGCAAGATAAATATGCAAATATTTATGATTAAAAAAATGGAGAAAAAAACACCGAATTATTAAAGAAAGACAAATATTTTTTTTTAATAAAATATAAATTTAATAACTTAAGATTAATAAATTGAATAAATTTAATAATAATAATAATAATAATAATAATAATAATAATAATAATAATAATAATAATAATAATAATAAGAAAAAGAAAACGATATAATTTTCACTTAATTTGATAATAAATCATTCACCTTTATTATTATTTTTAATTTTTATTTTTTCTTAGTTTTTCTTAGTTTTTCTTGGTTTTTCATGGTTTTTCTTGGTTTTTCTCTTTTGTTTTTTTTTTCTTTTATTTAATTTAATTTATTTAATTATTATTTATTTTTTTTTTTAGATAAATAAATCATACAGGATATACAAAATTATCCAAATTTTAATTTTTATAAATTTATTATTATTTATTTTAATATTATTATTATTATTATTATTTATTTATTTATTTATATTTTTTGTGTTTTTTACTTTACCATGCCATAACTACTAAATTAATTATCATTAATTAATTATTATTTATTTAAAACAAAAAAAAAATTTTTTTTTTTGCAGTGGATTTTCATATTAATATTAATGGTTTTTTATGTTTATTTTCTTATCTATTTATTTCAAAAAAAAAATATATTTTTTTTTTATCCACATAATTAAATAATTAAATTTTTTATTTATTTTTATTCAAAAAAATATCGATATAAATGTCCAGAATAATTTTAATAAAATTATTGTTACAAATAATTTCACTAATTGATGTAACCAGTACAGTCTAAAATTAATAAAATAATTTACAAATAATAAACAATAAATTATTTATATAAATAAAAATGAATACCTATTCCATCTAATTAATGCTTCTGGCACTGTATCCATTGGATCATTTAATAAATATGTACGTATACCTTGAAAATAATGTTGTAAAAAATAATCCCAATTTATTTTTGTCATATCAAAAAAGAATATTTTCTTATCCAAATCATTTAAATTATTCCATAAATTATTAACATTGTCTGTTTGAAAGTCCCATTGTCGCATTGCAAAATATTCAATAACATTCATAAAACGATGAATTTTTTTATACGTATTTAATAATCTGCAAAGGAAAAATTAAAAGGAAAATCTTAGTGTCGTTTTTTTTTTGTTAAATAATAATTTAATAATTGAAGAGAAGATATAGAAAAGTTTAAAAATATAATTTCATGGTTAACGATGATTTTCAATTAATTTTTGCTAAATTTATTTAATTTTTCGATTTTTCTTTCTATTTCTTCTATTGTATTAAGGTCAAAATTTTTAGATACTTTTTTCTGATTTATTATTATTATTATTTTTTTTTTATTAGTTTTCCTTGTACAGAGAGCAAAACAAGTATCAAAACAAATCACGCGTTTAAATTTTTTTGCGTTAATTATGGACAGGGTAAAAATTAACTTTCGCTTAGAAGGTTAAATTAAATTTTGTTAATTGAATTTTGTTTTTACTTTATGTAATAATGTAATTAATAATGTAAAACCCCTAAGGTTTTTAATCGTTTATTTTTATTTTTATGTTTTTAAGGCTAAAAAAATAAAATGTTGAAAAATTCACATTTATAATTTATTTATTAATTATTGCAACGTCATTTTAAATTATTTAATACAGAAATTTTCATTAAAATAAATAATAAACCTTTTTTTAGGTGTTTTTTTTTTTTCAATACAAAAAAAAACTGTTGAGATACTTTGTTCAGGTGAATTTACCTTGTACACACTGTATTGTCGAATTTAACGAAAATCATATTGCAAGAAAAAATAAACTTAGTTGAATGACTTTACAGTATTTTCTTCTTAGTTTATTTTGTGGCTTTTATGCCGCTTCAAACGTCTTATTATTAATTTTTTTTTTTTTATTGTGGTTTATAATTAACATTCGAATGTTAAATGATTGCTGGTGGAATTTTTTTTAAGTTATTGTTATTGCTACTCACACAATTATCAAAAAAAAAAATACTTTTATTTCGATTATTTTCAAGGTAAAAAAATTCCAAAAAAAATTATTAGAAGGAAGAAGTTTTTTTTTTCTGTTTTATTTAGAAAAATTTATTTACAGTCGATGCAAATTATTCTGAACACGGTTGTTTATTGTCAAATAAAAAATTTTTATATATTAAAATTTGCAAGAATTTTCTGCTATTATTTGAATGCCTTGGTTATAACGAAGCCGCATCGCATGTTGCAAATTCAATAATTTTCAAAATCTGTCGTGAGCGACAGTCACACCATTATAACTCAATGTATTAATTTTTATATGTTGAAAGTTGCTGCCTGTAGCTGTGGTATGTAGTGCAACATCATTATAACCAAAGCCTAAAGATTAACTAATAAATTATAGAATCTACTGTAATAATTTTTGATCTACTTTGTCTTTGCAACGTAATTACAGAAATAAAAAACGTGAATAAAAAATTTTTTCATCATTTTTGTCAATCGCAAATTTTTTTTTTTTTTACGATCATTTTCCTAATTTTTATTTTTTTTTTTTTTTTTTTTTTTGATTATAATAATTATTATAATAATAATAATTACTGTATAAGGTTACCAGTTAAGGTCAATCTGTTATTATGCTAATAGTTTTTTAGAGCTTTTTCAAGTATTTTTTTCTTTGAGTTTTTTAATTTTTTAAAATATATATATATATATGTCTAGGTAAAAACTACTAAAATAATAATAATAATAATAATAATAATAATAACACTTACCTAGGTTTTTTACCAATAATTAATGCAAATGCATCAAATATTGTCGCTGGTACATAATGTAAGAAAAATATCGACATCATATGTAGAAATTTATTTGGATTACTTGAATAACATAAATACCAGATTGCTTTCATTGTTGGAAACATCATACCATATTTTATTGTTTTCGTTGTAAAATCACCCCATGTCATTGGATTTGTTGGTGATGTACAAAAATTATATATTGGTATTTCTGGTTTAATAGGTGTTTGCTGTATTTTACTGTAATTAATTTTTTATAATAATAGAAGAAAAACAAAATCACCCACATACAAATAAAATAATATATATATATATATATATAGTCACTTACTTATTATTAAATTTATTTGCAACATCCCATGCCGATGTAACAATACCATTAACACATAAATCAACGGGTACCATATTTGCAGCTGCCTTTGGATTACAACGTAATGTACGTAATACACCTGTACCAGCGCCTGCAATTGCACCAGTTGGTCCATAAAAATTATCAATCCAACCACTAACTGGCTCTTGATATGTTGAAATAACTAAATAATTTTATTGTTTAAAGAAAAAATTATTTTCATTTTTTTTTGTATTTAATAATTTAATTTACCAATTCCTGGTCGAAACATGCCAACAGGCATACCAGAACCATGCTGTCGTACAACATCTTCAGCAATTGCCTTTGTAAATGTATACGTATTTGGCCATTTATCAAGTAAACTAAAATAAATTATTAAATATTTTTGAAAGAAAATCAAAAAAATAATAATTCTTAAAAACAATAACATACATTGGTGTTATATTTTCCATTAGTTTATCAGATGTACATTCGGTTAAAATTAACATTTTACCAGAATCCATTGGCGGTGGATAAAATTTCTCATCAACTTTACGTAATGGACATTGTGTATATGCAGTTGATACATGTATAACACCTTTTAAATTTTCCATTTCACTACATAATATCAATATATCTTTACATGCTTGTACATTTATTTGCATTGCAATTTTTAATTTTTCATCAAAACGTACAGTTGCTGCCATATGAAAAACAATATTTACCTGATAATGATTTAAAAAACATAAAAAATAATTATTTATTCTTTATAAATTATATCTGCATAGACACCCACACACCTTATTTATCAATGTTTTACGATCGGTTATACTTATACCTAAACCAGGTAACATACAATCACCAGCTATACCTTGTACCTGATGACGAAATTTTGGTACCTTTTGTTTCATTGTGTCGAACATCTAATTAAATATTAAAAGAAAAAATATCGAAAAAATTACATTTCTTTCCATTATATTTCAAATAAAATTATTTTATTACCGCATCATCAAATATCTCCTCAACACGTGAATGTACATCTTTACCCTTTTTATTACGTACAAGTAAATAAATATTTTCAATACCTGGACAACTAGTTAATAATTTATGTAGCAACACTATATAAAAGCATAGAAAAAAAGCGCATTTTTATTTATTTAAAAAGCAAAAAAGCTTCAATAATAATTTTTAATTAATTTTAAAACAAACTTTTTCCTAAAAATCCAGTGCCACCTGTTACAAAAATATTACAACCAGAATAGAATTGCTGTACAGGTGATAGCTGCTCAATCTCTGAATACATTTCCATTATTATTATTATTATTAAATAATTAACGTTTGCACCGTTTAAATTATTATCAAACTTAAAACAAAACAAAAAGAAAAAAAAAACAAAAAAGCTGCTCAAGTTACGTGTTAAGCTTTCGTTTTTTCTTTTATTTTTTCTCTCTCACTATATAACTGAAATATAAATATTAAAAATAAAAATTAAATTTTATACAATATATTTAATAAAAAATAAATATTAAATGATGCGACATAAGTATGTTTATTTGTCGCTTAATAATTAATTAATAAAAACAGAAATTTTTTTTTTTACAAAATTTACGATTATTATGACGATAATACCTGTGCATTAACACATTTATCAAAAATATAAAACTCATTGTTTTAGCGATTCGTGTTTTAATTAATTAATTAATTATATTTTGCTTTATCTTTTTATTTTGGCGAAAATCATGATAATTTTCTTTAAGCGAATCAAATTTATTGTTTTGTATTAATGATTTTCTTTTATTTTTAGATGAAAAATATGTAAATTTTATTTTTTATTTTTTTTTTTGCATATACAAAAATATCTAAAGTAATATACATAAATATAATTATTTATAATTGCATTTAATATTAGTTAAGAGTTTATTTGATTACTTTCACTTGATAAAATCTATAAATTTATGCCATTGACTAAGTATTTAGTTTAAACATGTTAATTAATTAATTAATCAATCTAGCTAATCTGTGTAATTTTATTTTTGTTTTGTTTAATTAGAAAATACATAATTAAATTGTGCATAATCATAATAAATCATATGGATTATTTTCTAGAAATATTTCTTTTATTTTTAATAATATTCGACAGTAAAAGTTTTAACTAAAATAATCGCGATTATAACGCATAAAACAGCAAATAAATAACCACCACAAATATATATATATATATATATGAAAAATTTATAAATAAATACATTAATATTTATTTTAAATGCATACTTTCACTATACCTCTATACCGTCCTCGTTTAATTTTTCCATAAATTATTATTTAAAAAAATCAAAATCATTTCAGATGTTTTTAACATTTTAAAATTATAAGAATTGATAACTAAGGTGTCACGGTATAAGCATAATTATTTCATTTTTAAACATAAAAAATATAAATTACAAAGAAAAATAACATAAAATCGAAAACACTGTCATATTTTCCCATGGAAAATCCATGAAGAAAAAGAAAACAAAAAATTGTTTTAAAACTCTGCTTTCAATTTAATCATGCTTTCAACGTAAAGCATAAATTTTTGCATAAATAATTATTATTTGCTGTTTTCTTATGAAATACATAAATAAATAAATTAATAAACGAAATCTGGTTACATCTTTTATGATTGTTTTCCGTTATCTGTTTTCATTTTGAACATAAATTATTTATAGCAAAATAAAAAAATAAAAAAATTAATTATACAAATGATAAAGCTTTGCAGAGCTTACAGCAAAATTATTTATCTTATTTTCTTTTCTGTTTTTTTTTTCTTTTTTTGTTTTATGCAATCATCTGGCGAATTTTTATTCGTTTATTTTTTTTTTTCTTGCAAATTATATAATCGAATTACGTTAATTTATGCTTTTTTTTTTTTTTTAATGCTTTTGATAAGAGACATTATTATTATTATTTTGTTTTTTATTATTGAAAATTTTTATTAATAATTTTAACGAATAATATAAATTTTAATTCAATAAATCATAATAATATTTTATTTAATTAATTATTTATATACTTGTTAAACTGTTATAGATTATAATTATTGTTAATTCTTTATAACAATGTAATTATTACTTTTAGAAGCTTTTAAGCAGCTTTTAGTACAGTTTTTTTGTAAAATAATTTCTTTGCACATTATTTGCAAAGAAATGAAAATAAAATTATTATCATTTGTTATTTTCTTTAAATATTGTATAGCCAATTTTAGTAAAAATAGGAAAATACTAGAAAATTAGTATAGTGATTGCTTTAAGCTATACTACAAGTCACTACTTTACTTTGAAATTCCTAAACAAGTAAATTTCTACATTAACCTCTTCAGTCTTGTAATAATTTTAGTATACAGAACTGTAGTAGTACTGACATCAATATGCTCTGTGCCAAATTTTAAATAAAATTCCGATCAGTCGTTTATGAATAATAAAATGTACATTGAGTCTCAGTAAGCACCTAGAAATACATATACAGTATACAGGACTGTAGCGGTTAGAATAAAACAAATAAAAAAGCAAATTTAATTTATAAAAATTATCAATTCTTAATCAATAATTCAATGATTGACGATATGTATCGCATAAATTTCGATAACGTTTAATAGTAATAGTTAAATTAGTGACAATAAACTTATCAATAAAGAAAAAATAATAATAAAAAAAAACCCAATAAAGGTAAATTAAGTTAAATAATAAAAAAAAAGCACTTTGAATAAATTTAAATAATAATAATTAATTAAATAAACAACAGATGTGTGTTTTGATTAGATAGGTAGGTATGTTAGATATGATTGGTATGTTATCGATGCTTTTATTATTATTTTATTATTATTATAATAAAAGCTTTTACTTTTATTTATTTTTTTTTGTTAGTGGTTAACACTGATAAAGTGTTTAACCTTTTATATAGAAAAGTTCATTTGTTATCACCAATCAATGTGGTTTTTTCGTTTTTTTTTTGATTTAATTTAATATGAAATTGCTAAGAGAAGAGATATTTTCTTAAGGTTTTTTGGTGTTTTTTCTGTAATATATTTAGGTTTTGTTAATTGATGAATGGAAATAGGAAATAAATTTTTTTTTATTATTATTATTTTGACAATGACAATGGCAATGAGAATATAAATAAATATTAAAATCATTTTTATTATTTATTTTTTTAATGATCATAAGTCACCTGTATGTGTGTTTGCGGAAGAAGATTTTAACTTAGTTTTTTTTTTTTTTTTGAAATGACTTTTAAAGGTTTTAATGAGTTTTGTGTGTAGAATTTAATTTTTCTACATTTATTTTTATATTTGTCTTATTTAGAGCTTTTTATTTTTGTATTAAAATTTTTCATTTAATTAATAACAAAAGCTTGAATAAAGTACTTGAAAAGTTTGGCTTTTCTGTTGTTGTTGTTGTTGTGTGTTTAATTTTCTTGTCTATTTAATGCCCTAGCAATACTTAATTATTATTATTATTAATTACAATAAAATGTTAAATAAATAAATGTTTCTTTAAACAAAATAAAAAAATTATCAATATTTTTATAAATAGAAATAAAACAATTGAAAAAGCCCTACAGGTGTGTGTCTTTTTTTTTTTTTTGTTTTTGTATTTTATTTTTAAATAAATGAATAAAGCATAAAAAAATTAATAAATAAAAAGCGAAAACAAATTCCAATCGTACACAATGAACGTGCTTTAATTTATATAATTGATCAGGTATATACAACCTGTTAATATTTGTTACTGTTAATATTTTTTTGTTTTTATTTCAACGAAACCTTTTTTTGTTTTTATTTCTAAATTTATAACGTTTTAAGTTATCTAATTTTAATATAAAAGAAAATAAAAATCATTATTATTATTATCAGAATTTGTACCTTTTTAGTTATCCCATATGCTATAAGTTTTCTATCTAAATTTTCTAAACTAAATTAAGGTAATCAGATCACGTCTTTTAGTTTAAAATAATAATAATAATAGTTTGTCTGTTTGTTCGCTGTTTTTTTATTTTGTTTTAACTGAGTACACTTTAGCATACTAAAGATGAATACAAATTAGATATTTCTATGTATTTTATGATTTTCTTTTTGGCATAAATTTTATTTAAAAAAATTATTGCTATAAGTGTCTTTATTTTATTTAATGTTTCAGCGTTTTAAAAACGTTTTTTTTAAAGTACGAGAAATTTTACGAGAAACAAGGGCTAGAACTACCACCCACGGTCGAGCAGTAACTTTAAGTTCTGTGCGAACATCAAAGTTTCATAATGATTTCTTTACTCGTACAGCAAAGTGTGTGCACGTTCCCAAAACAATTTAATATCTATTCCTTTGGATAACTAATGTCCACAAATATCTTATATTCTATCCCATAAATTGACATGGTAGCTTAAAGCTATTCACAGGTCGACTTAACGTCTTAACTTCAAACATGTCAATTTCATTATAAAACAGTAAAAATAATAATATTTATTATTATTATTATTATTAATAGCTATTAATGGCATTTATAGAAATTCTTTATTAAATAATTATTATTAATCAGTTTAAATAAGTTATTTTTTAAAAATCAAATGAAAAATTTATAAAACACCTGTTTAATCAAAATTTATATTCAACCTGTTACTGTATATATATATATATATATATATATATATATATGTTTTTTCTATTTTTATACAAAAACATAATAATAATAATAACTTTTATAGTAATAATAGATTGTTAAACTCTGGATTATTAATATTTTATAAAGTGTTTAACGTATATAGTATATCTTGTATGTGGAGGTTGAAGAAGCTTATTTTCTGCTTTATTTTAATGGCCCTGTGATTTTATAAAAATAATTTTCTTTTATTAAAATAATAATAATAATTTTTTAAAGCAATAAATAAAAAATAAATCAATCGTTTTATCGACAGAAGAATAAAGCGCGTGTTCGTAAATACCTTTTGTGTTACTTCTTAGTTTTTTTTTTTTATTATTTTCTGTATTCTTTGCATAAACATATTTAAATAATAGAAATAAATAAATGTAATAAAAAGAATATGCTAAGAAGGAGCAAAACATAAAATGGGACACAGTATTTATTTTTGATATAAATATAATTAAAATAATTAAAATATTTTCTATCATAATTTTAATTCAATTTTTACGTTTTTGCTTCATTTTAATTGCAACATAAATATGATGAATTGCAGATTTTAGTGTTTCTAATGAATTATAAAAATTTTTTGGTTTTATTAAATCACCAGTTAGATCAGCACTACAGTAACAAATTAATTGTAATGATTTTTTTTTTAAATTAAATTAAACAGAATTTTTTATTGAATGTCCTACTCTCCTTTCTGATGCAATTTTATATTTTGCAAAACAAAATTTTGAAATTTATTTATTTATTTTTATTTATTTTTTTTGGTAAAAACCTTGATTTTTCGTTGAAAATTTTCATTTTTATTTTGCATCGTCAACTTGATTACCTTAAACTAAATTTTATTATTTATTTTTTTCGCATTTATTTACAGTAATTTTTGTTTTTGTGTTTTTTTTTTGGTGAATTTTTTTTTTTTTGGATTTTTAATGAATAAAAATAATTAATGAAATTTTTTTGTGAAATAAATAAATAATATTTTTAAAGGATATTTAATAATTAGGCAATTATCTAATGAGTTTCTTACGTTTTCTTAATTATTTTAATAATTGATTAAGCGTCTAAGCGTAAAAGAAAAAATTGTATGATTTATCGGCAATTAGACGGGATAAACTAAAATTATACGGGATTAGCTTAGATTAATAAAAATTAATTAATTAATTAATTAATAACAATAGATTGATTATAGATTATTTTCTTATGTGTAATTATTTATATTATTTGCCA
The DNA here is from genome assembly GCA_963942525.1 of Ptychoptera contaminata. Lineage (NCBI taxonomy): Eukaryota > Metazoa > Arthropoda > Insecta > Diptera > Ptychopteridae > Ptychoptera > Ptychoptera contaminata. The sequence continues at coordinate 3,248,393 of OZ012640.1, read as the reverse complement.
ATTTATCTTTTATTTATTTTACAAAAAATTATTATGAATAATGAATTTATAAGTATATAAACTATTTCTGTGATCTATGATCTGTTATATAAATTTATCTAAATAAATTAAAGATTTAATATCAGATAAGTGGAAAATGTTTATTATTGAATGAGCGAAAAAATTAAAAAAAATATTAACTTATTGCTACATTTGTTTCGTTGCTCATTATGACATCGATTGCGAATTAATTAATTAATTATTATTTATATTTTTTTATTTAAATTTGCAAATAAAAATTATTATATAAGGAATAAATCAATAAAATAATAAAAATCAATAAAAAAAATAAAAAATCAATAATAATAATAATAATAAGAAAAATAAAAAGAAGAAGATTAGAATCTATAATAATAAATAAAAAATAATTTTTTTTATTATGATTATTCATAAGCGATATTTAGTAGCGAAAAATTAAAAATAAAATTTTCATTCATTTATTGTTTTTTTTTTCTGTTAAATTTATTAATTTAAATGTGTGTAGGTGTGTATGTATTTATTATGTTAAAATAAAATTTATATTATGTTACGCATTGGAATGTTATATTGCATATTTATTTATTATTTTTCCTCTTTTATAATTGAGTACAAGCTCGCGACACAATAATAACCTAAATTTTGTTCATTTAGTTTATCATAAATTTGTTACTTAAATATATATATATATATATATATATATAATTAATTAATTAATTAATTAATTAATTAATCTCTTTCACACACATTTTTATACATTTTTATACATATTTAATTATTTTTTTGTTTCCATACGCTAATTATTTTTATTTCCATTTATTATGTTGGAACAAAAAAATAATAATTATTAAATATATATTTATATGCAAAAGACAATTATTATTAATTATTTTTTTTTTTTGGTTAATTATTATTTAATTACGTCATTGTTACTGTTTTTTCTTTGGACGTTTGTTTTTTTTTTTTTTTTTTTTTTGTTTTCTTTAATAAAAATAAAAGATTTTTGCAATGCTTAAGAATGATTATAATAGTTTTTTGCTATGTGTAAAAAGTCTAGAAAGATAATTTAATAATAATTTTTTTGTTAACTAAAGTAAAATCATTTTTTTTTTGAAAAAGGATAATTGTAATTATGTATTTTATGGACTCTATAAGACGTGATTATTTGCGTGCGTACTAAAACATCATCGTAGAAATTTTAGGTGCGTCTTATCGTGCAGTATGTATCTATCTTATCATTTGGTGCGTCTCAGAAGTTTCTTAAAATACGGTAATTATGTATTTTTATTTTATTATGAAATAAACTATGCTTAAATTTTTATGCAACAAACAAATTATTATATGAACAATAATTAAAAACTAAATTATAAGAAAAAAATCTTATCTTAGCAAGTATTACTGTTGGTTTGATGTTTTTCTTGCTTTTTTTTTCGATGATTAAAAGCTTGTAAAGCTAGAGCTATAGAGTTATTTTTTTATAATGAAATTGTCATGCTTAGTAGGAATTAAGACGTTAAGTCGACCTGTGAATAGCTTTGAGCTATCATGTCAATTTATGGGATAGGATATAAGGTATTTGTGGACATTGGTTATCCAAAGGAGATAGATATTAAATTGTTTTGGAAACGTGCACACGCTTTGCTGTACGAGTAAAGAAATCATTATGGAACTACGATATTCACACCAAAAACCAATTATTCATAAATCACTTACAGACAGACGTCGTGAGTCATTTTTTAACACTACTACGTTACATTTTCTTTGTATAAATTCGCAGTAATGTTACAAATTCAATGCTTGATTGAGAAAAAGTAGTCATAAAACGAACGAAGAATAATATTTAAATAATTTACTTATGAATTTATTTAAAAGACAAAAAAAAAATCTAATTTAAATTGTTAAAAAGATTTATTTTTTTTGATTAGAATATCGAAAAGTAACGAAATAATTATTCTTTCCTTTATTTAATCTTTTACTGTATTTTTATTTGCACAAAAAATTTCTAGTCTTGTTAATATTCGCATATTCGCGAATTTTTTTTTTTTTTTTTGCTTTTGTTTTTTGGTTTTTGGTCTTTTTTTTTGGATTTTATAATAAAGAAATAAAAATAAAATTCATAAATAAATGTATAAATTGATTAAAAATAAAAAACTATCTTAATTCACTTTCTCTTTCTCAGTTTTTTTTATTTTTATTTTTCTGTTTTTTTTTGCTTTTGCATTAAAAAAAAATAAAAAATTATTTATTTTATTTTTGCTTGTTGATTACAACAATATTTAAGTGGAAAAAGTTTTTTTTTTTTTTTTTGGAAAATGAAACAAAATCCACATACGTATACTACTATTGCCAATGTAACAAATATATATATATATATATATATATATATATATGGTAAAAGGTGATTATTAGTTGTTGTCGTTTGTAAATTTATGCAGTTTTAGTATTTAATTATTATTATAATTATTATTATTATTATTTATTTTTTTGCAATAAGAAATGCAATAATAAAACAAGAAGAAAAGTTACAAAAATAAAAATACACAGCGACAACAAACCACAAAAATACATATAGAGAAAAAACAATTTTTTGCGAATAAAATTTCTGCACATAAAGAAAGCAATATTATAATAATAATAATCGTGTTTTTTTTTTTTTGTAATTTTTTTAGCAATAAATATCACCTTCATCAAGTAAATATTTATTTTAAAATATATTTTCATTATTGATTTTTCAATTTATTTTATAATTATAGACAAAAATAAACGAGACAAGTGAATTTATTTTCTTTACGTTTGTTTAAAATTTTATATTAAGAAATATTTTAATTTAAATTTATATAGTAATTGTGCTTTATGATAAGAGTTTTATATTTATTTTAAATATTCTTATTTTAATTGCAATTGAATAATTGTATTTGGATTTTAATCCATTGTATATTTGTTATAACAGATTTTTGCAATAAAAAAAACAAAACTCTTCAAAATTCATAGAAAATTCACAGAAATAAAAACGATTATATTTAAATAAAATGTGATTAAAGGAAAATTTATATAAAAAAAAAATAAATATTAAGTGAAATTATTATTATTATTATTTTCACTTTATATAACAGGTGTTTTTCAATCACTTATCAATCACAATCACAATTACACTGACTCTTATTTCAATTAATTTTATCGGTTTTATATTTTCTAGAATTATATTTTTATAAGAAAAGAAGATTTTTTTTCTTATTTTTTATTAATATTTAATTAAATTACAAATTATTATTAATTTCTTATTAATAATTATTATTTAATTGGTGGTTTTTTTTTTGTTATATTATTCTTCTAATTAAATAAGAAATGAAAACAATTCTACTTACATTTAAAAAATGCAAAAATAATGATAATAATAGCACTAATCAGTAATTATTTATTTATACGATTTTGTTTCACGTTTTTCTTTAATTATTTATTAATTACACAATTTTAATATAATTTTAAATTTTCTAATTAAATGTAAATTATTTATAAAATAATTATCTTAACAGAAAACAAATGAATTAATTAATTCTGTATTTTTACACTTTTTGCACATAATATTTTATTTAAATATTTTTAATTTTTGCACTTAATTAACATTCATTTAATTATAATTTAATTGTGATTATATTTTGTTAATCGTTTTATTATAATTTATAATAATAATAATAATAATAATAATAATAATTAAATATTAAATAATTATTTTAATTAAATTATTTATTCAGTGTATCCAATTAGTTTTGTTTTATTTTTTTTTTGTAATTAAATAAATTATTTAATTTTTGCTAAAAAATTTTTGAATTATCTTTTCTACAAATAGAAACATTAATACAACGAATTATTTAAATATTTTAACACCTTTTTTGTTCTTAATTTAATTTAATTAATTTTAATGATAATCATAACAGGTGTTATATTTTTTTTTGCACACTTTAACAGATATTTAACTAAAAACTTTTAATAGCACAAAATTATCTACACAAAATATGTATTTAAGTTTTTTTTTTTTTTTTATAGTTTATTTTTATTTAATTAGCAATGAAAAAATAAAAATATAAATGATTTTTTGCATTAATTAATTATATAATTAAATCATTAAAAAAAAAATAATTAAAAACTTATAACAATAATAACCTAATAATAATAATTAATAATTAATATATATGTTATATTCCAAAAATATATATAAATATAATAATAAATAAATATCGACTTGTTGTTAGTAAAATGAAAATTTAACTGACATATATTTGCGGTAGACAATTTGTTTTTGTTTATTTCTTTTATTTAAAAAACTAAAAAAAATATTATTATTATTATTATTTTTATGCTGAATGATATGTATGAATGTATGTATGTACGTACACCATACCTGGTTGGTGCTTTTATAATGTAATGTAATTTTTTTTTATTTATTTATTTACTTATTTTTTCGGTTTTTACCAATGAAAGAAGTAAAAATTATTATTATTAATAATAAAAATATTTATTTATTTATTTATTTATTTATTTATTAATAAAAATAAAATAAAAATAATAAAAGCACACAGAGAAGTATATATAAATGGGGATTTTTTGTACAAGAAATAATGAAAAAGAAATGAAGAGTGGTGTTTATTTTATTATTATTATTATTATTATTATTATTATTATTATTATTATTATTATTATTAATTGTATTTGTGCTGCTGTTTGTTTTTCTTTATAATTTTTATTTCTTATAAAAAATATATACATTATTATAACTAAACGATTTTATATATGTAATCACTAATACCATATATCTATTTTGATAATAGAAAATAATATAATTAAAGTAAAACACCTTAGGCAGGTAAATTGTTTATAAACATAAGGTATACGAGTATATATATATATATATAAAATAAAAATCTCCTCCTCACCACCTAAAACAAAATCTCTAATCAATATTTATTTATTTATTATATTTTTAATCAAAGAAAAATAAAATATATATTGCCGCAAGATTTTGCATGTTATATGGTTGTTGCTGTTTGGTGAAAAACAAAAATAATAATAATAATAAACGCGTTCAGTGAGTTTCTTTTCCTGTTTGCAGATTTCTTTTGATTTTATTTATTTTTTTTTTTTTTGCATTTATTTCATATTTTATACATTTTAAGCAGAGAAATCTTTATAATAAATTTACTTAATATATATATATATATATATATATATTTGATTATTAGAGAAAAATAAAAGCTCAATAGGGCAGTTTTTTTTTTTAATTTTATTGCAAAAAATATTCCACGTTTCTTATGCGTTTCCTTAATTTTTGTTTTTTTACTGAATTTTTAATGATTTTTTTTTATTCGTGACTTTTTTGGGGTTTTTTCGTACTTTTTGTGCTATTTGTGTGCTTTTTGTACTTTTTTTTTGAGCTTTTTCGTGCTTTTTTATGTTTTTCGTGGTTTTTTATGCTTTTTCATGCTTTTTTATGCTTTTTCGTGCTTTTTCTGTTTTAATTGTGCTTTTTGTGCTTTTATCTTGCTTTTTTGTGTTTTAGATCTTTTCCGTGCTATTTGTGCTATAATCGAGCTTTTTGGTGCTATTATCCTGCTTTTTTTGTGCTTTCTGTAATTTTTAGAGTTTTTTCTTTGCTTGTTTCGTGCTATTTTGTGCTTTTCTTGTGCTTCTCTCGTATTTTTTTTCTTTAAAACTTTTTTAATAATTATACTTTAGATTTACTAAGAAAATTATCAATTATCTATCAATTCATTTCAATATTATCAGTAAAGTTTACATATTTGTCTGATGTCTGTTTAATCTGTTCAACGATTTTCCCTTAAGTATATCAATCGATATCTCTTAAATCTCTTAAAAACGATAAAAAAAAGCATAAAAAATCAATTATAAAAATTATTTTAAAAAATAAATAAAGAATCAACAACACATTAGACGAAATTTAAAAGAAAGAAAACATTTTTTTTTTTATTTGTAATTCAAGGTAACCAATTTAAACAACACAATACTCTTCAGTTTAAACAAAATAATAATAATAATAAAATTTTACAGAAAACATTTTTTTTTGTATTTATTGGTGGAAAAATGTTGGAAAATAAATTGAATTATTTTTTTCTTCTATAAAACAAGTATACGTTTGTGCTTTTATAAATTAATTATTTTTTTATTATTATATTTTTATATATTTTAAGTAAATAAAAGAGAAAATAAAAAAATAATAAAATAAAATAACAAATAATAATCATTTATTTATTTTTTTCTACAATCCAACAATCGCCGCCAGTTAGTCATTTTTATCCATGTAAGCAAAGAAGCATATTAGTGTTAAAAAATCAGCAAACAAGTTATTCAATCAGTAAATGAAAAACACAAACTTTTTAACCATTTAATAGAAAGAAAAACAAAAAAGAAAAAAAAAATACTGGCAAAAGTAAAAATAATAATAATAATATTAATAATAATAATAATAATAATTTTAAAATAAATATAATAAAAATAACAACAACTAAAAGTCACTATTTATTTATTTATTTTAAAATAGAAAATTAAATATAACATTGAAAAAAAATTAGAGGAGAATAAATAAATAAATAATTAAATAATTAAATAAATAAATAAAAATGAAGATGAAAGAATAATTGTATAATGAAAAATTAACATTTAATAATAAATAATAAATAAATTACGTGTATTTATTAATAATAATTGTATGATAGCACATACCTAATTGCCTAAGTATTATACTTAATATTTTAATTAATTAAAAATAAAAAACAAAACAATTGCAATAATTAAATAAAAGAAAAGTAATATAAAGATAAAAAATATAAAAGAAAATATCCTAGAAATATTATTTCAAAAAGTTTAAATATGATGAAATACTATCGTAACGTAGGTATTCTTTTGTTACCTGCCACCATCAAAGTGGCAGGTTTTCTTCTAAGTAAAAATACCTTCAGATCAGTTAGTTTTACAAGTTCAAAGGAGTTTTTTAATATAATTGTAAGTAAAGTAAATGTAGCATAACTGTCTGAAAGATAAATATTAAACTAAAATTTAGAAGAATTACTTTCGAAACTATTAAATTCTTAAGAATATACATCGTTAAACTTAATGCAATAATATTAATGCGATTAAAGAATATTCATATTATTAATATAAACAATTAAAGAAATAATTAAAGAAACAATTAAAGATTAAAAATAATTAAATTAATCATTATATGTATTTGTATAAAAAATAATAAAATATACTTCCTCTGTTCAATAATATAATATAAATCGTTTTTAATTATAATGATGTCACAACATTACACGATACAAATTTAAAACAAAATTTTCAAAACACCATAGTCTCACCATTATAACTAAGTGTATTTACTTTTATATGTTTAAAATTGCTGCTTGTAGCTATAGTATGCGGTGCGATATTATAATAACCAATGCAGAAATTATAAAAGAAAATTTTCTTTTAGATATAATCCATATCTACATACATTATCTACTAAAATATACAAATATATGTTATTATTTTAAAGAATAAATAAATTTTAACATAATTATTATGAATTTATATGCAACAATTGTATTTAATTAGATAAATAAACAAACATAATAAGTAAGTAAGTAATCTTATAATAATTATTTACAGATAAAAATTACATAAAAGATGGTAAGTATTAATTTCTAAGAAGTAGAAGAAGCATATAAACACAAAACAAAACAAGGTTAAAGCTCACTTTAATTAAAAATATTTATTTATTATTTTTTTAGCATTATATTGTTATGTACAATCAATATATATTTTTTTAAAATTTTGTTTTTCGTACAGAGAGAGAGTATATATGTATCGTACATAATTTGTGGATAATTATTTATTATTTTTTTTATAATAATAATTAATTGTGTAAATATTAATGAATTTTCATTTAAATATTTATTATCGATTGTTTAGTTATGGGTTATTTAAGGTTGTATAAAAAAAATAATAATTTCTTCTTCTTCTTCTTCTTTTTCTTTGAAGCAATGAAATTATTTTCTGTAATTATATGTCTTCAATGTCATATAATTATTATAAAGAAGACGAAGAAAAAGAAGATGAAAATGAAAAAAATAAATAAAAAACTCTCACACATATAGAAATCTACTCTTCTTTATTTACCTTTTTTTTTTTGTTTTTCTTTACTATTTTTTAATTAATTTCTTTTATTAATTTTATTAAATTTCTTAATTATAATTTATAATTAAATTATTTATGATAATTTAAAATTCAGATAAATATAGTTGAAAAATTAATTGAAATTTTATTTATTAAGAAATAACATGAACATCCTTAAGATTGTTTACTGAATTTATTGGTTTTCTAATTCTTTTTATTATTATTATTATTATTATTATTATTATTATTATTATTATTATTATTATTATTATTATTATTATTATAATTTATTAGTTTATTTATCAAATTAAAAACCAAATAAATATGTATTCTTGGCAAACGATATTAAGCAAATTAGCAAAAAGAAAAAACTTTTATCAATGCATTTATTATTATTATGAAATAATTTATTCTGTCGATGCCATCATTATATTTTTATCCATAATAAACAATTATGTTTATCAATAAATAAAATCAAAAATACAATAATAATAATAATAATAATAATCAATAAAATAAGTAAATAAAAGATTCCAAGGTTATAATTACTCACCATGCTAATCAGATTAAGTAATTTAAAAAGAAAAAAAAAATGCATCATTAATTTCTTTTCTTTTTGTTTTCTTGCATTTAATCCACCTTTTAATGGAATTTTTCTTTAAGAAAACTTAATCGGAAACAATTTTCTTTTCATATATATATTTTTTTTCGTTACTTTGTTTTTCACTCAAGAGAAATTTTTGCACTCAAACATTTGAGCTTTTTTTTTAGTTTTGTTTGTTTTTTGCTTATTGATCGTCAGATACACATGTTCTGAATAAATTTAATTAAACGCAAGTTAAGAACACTTAAATTATGTGTGCGCAGACATAAACTCAAAAAAAAATTATGTCACAAATCCGCGATTTTTTTTTTTGCAATTTAAATATTTAGTAAAAATTACTCAAAATGTGACTCAAGTATGATTGTTTTTGTTTTTTTTTCTCTCATTGAATATCATGTACCGACAGCATACACATGTCAATACACTTATTGTATGAACAGGAAGTGCTTCTTAATTGTAATCATTTTTTTTTTTAATGTTTAAATTTATTTAATTTTCACACTGATGAGGAGTAGAATCACCGATGACGTTAATACTAAAAACTGTTTAATAATTGATTGTTATTTCTTCTTAATTCACAGTCAAAGGTTCAAACGGTAATTGCTTCTTACGTCTTCTTTCTGTCTTTTATTATATGTTAAGAAATTTTTATTGGTGCTTTTTATTTTTTTTTTTGTTTGCCTATTTTATTGTTATAAATTTGAGGGTGCGTTGAACCTAAAACGTGCAAAAAAAAAAAAATAATGAAATTTATTTGAAATTAATGTAAAAATGTTTTTTTTTTCTTTCTTTAACATAAAATTTGCACAGAGTATTAATTTGCGCGTAATCGAACAAAGATTCATGTTTGAAATTCCTGTGTGTACCTTGTTTGGTCCATAAAATACAAATAAAAATAATTTTGTGGTTTTTAGTTATTTCAGCATTTAAGAATTATTATTTTTATAAAATTTTTAACTTCTTTTTCGATTTTTCGTTGCTTAAGATTGTATGTTTTTTCGAGAAACAAAATAAAAACGTCCTTAAACAGTTGTGCTTAATATAGAAATTTTGTTCGTTTTTGAAGTCAATTAAATAAAACCTTTGTACTTAGACATTAACGATGTCGTTGAATGAAGAAACAATAAAAGAGTCATTGATCATCGTTTAAGTAAAACAAATTCATAAAAAATGTATTTTTATTATTGATAAATAAATATTATAACGGAAATTAACATAAATCGGTTAATATGATAAACAATTAAATATTATTATTATTATTAAATGTCAGGTATAATTTTTAGTGAATATTTTTATATTGAAATTTTTATGATTGATGAGTTTTTTCTACTATTTTTTGTTTTCATTTGATTGGTGTCAAGTTTATCAAAATAAATCAAATAACAATAATAGCATCAAGTAGATAAATAATAAGAGAGAAATTTTTACAATTTTTATTAAATTATTTATGATCTTGAAAAAATAATTAACAAAAAAAAAAAAAAAATAATAACAAATTATCGTAAAAAAATAAACAAATAATTGAATTTTTTTTGCTTCTTTTCTTCGTTGGTCTTTGTTGGTTTTTTTTTCGGTTCTTTTTATTAAATTTTAATGAATTTTACTTGAAAAAATGTGTTTTGTTCAAATTAATAACAAAAAAAAAAAAAAAAATGTAATGAAGGTTGATGAGCAACAACCAATTCATTATTTATTATTATTATTATTAATTTTTTTCATTTCATTCTTGATTAACTCTCATTAAATATAAATACGTAAATCATTATATTGTGATGTTATTGCGTAGATTCGTTGATTATATGATTCGTCATTATTAAAATTAGCGTTTGATTTTTTTGATTTTTCATTTGTTTGACGTAAATAAGTTAATAATAATTATTATTAATATTTTTATTGAATTTTATAATTTAAAAAAAATAATTATTTTGTGTATTTGCGTATGTATTTATCTTCTTTTTTTCTTCAAAAAATACTTTTTACTGTTTAATTAGGAGTTTTCTTTATGAATTTCCAATGGTTTTTTTATTTATTTATTTGAAATTTAATCCTTTCGACCATGTCGGGATACTATTGTCCCAGAGCATGTTTATAAGTATCTATATTTTGAAATTTCTATTATATATGAGACAAATTAGTCCCATTTCGTTAATTAAGGTTTATTCTATAAAATTCCGATATTCCGATATTTCACGTTTCAGTGTAAATGCTATTTTTATATAGTTTTTCTAGCGGTGTGTCCGTATTATTTGCAACATTTAGATAAACTAGTGATTAATTTCTATAAAATAGTATAAAAAGTGAATTTTTCTTGTAGCCAAATAGCCTAGGTTCGGGAATACATGTGGTATCTCGACATACGAGTTTAATTCATTCCATAACTTTGCTCGTATGTCCAATTGTTCATAACTCAAAGCTCGTATGCTGCCTGCGAATGTAGAACGTATAACTCCTGTAAACTGTAGTTATACGATTCCTTGTATCTCAAATCTTCCTTGCATTTCAAAGCAAAGTATCACTTGCTCGGCGTCACATATCTCAAAACACTCGTTTATCGAAATGCCACTGTATATCAAATACCCAAATATCAGTAAAATTGTTTTATAAACTTATTAGTCGGTTCGAAAGGGTTAAATAATTTAACTTTTCTCTTTCACAAATTTTACCTGTATAATATGGAATTTGTATATTTATTCTTTTACTGCATCATTAACGTTTTTATTTTTATTTTTTGATTAGTAAAATCAAAGTAATTTTCTACTGCCTTTTACTGTGTCTACACGACACTGTGTCTACACGACACTGTGTCTAATATTTTTATTTTTAGTAAATTTCTTGTAAAAAACAATTACATCAAAAAATTATCACGAAATTATTTAACGATTAGTTAAAAATTTCAACAATTCTAAATTATTCTCTAATCAAGGTAATAATAAAAAAAAAATATTTATTTATTTATTTATTCATTTTATTTATAATTTATTAACGTTTTTTTTCTTTTTTCTTTTAACTTTTTTTATTTAAAAAAAAATTATTTAATTAATATGCAAATTAACAATAAAAAAAATTTTTGTTTATTTATTTTCTTTTTTATGTGTTGTGTGGTGTGTGTGTGTGTGTGCTGTGTCTGTGCTTATGTTTTCTCTAAAAAAATAAAATAAAATAAAATATAAAATAATAAAAATGATACAGAAGACATAATAATAATAATAATTATTATTATATCAGAATAATTTTTAGCCTCTAGCTGGTGTTTTTTTCTGCTGGAAAAAGTATAAAATTTAATTAAATTATATATATAATAAATATTATTTTTTTCTATTTTATAATTACTAACCATTACTGGTAATAATTTTGTTTCTTTTGCAATACATTTCTCCTCAGTGAAAATACCCCTTTTAATCATACATACACATTCCATTGTTATTTCATTACGTGCTATATGATCAGCTAATGCATTTGTCATTATTGTTGTAAATGTTTTCTTTTCCTTTGGTGTTTTTAATTCTTTATAATGTTCTAAACTGAATACATAACCATTTGCAGCATGTACTAATTCAATACCTAAATCACTTTTATATTTTAAACTAGTACGCATATCTGGAGTATTTCCTTTTCTTTTCGAGTCTGATGTTATTATCATATTTGAATTAAAACCAACAAATGTTTTTATCTCTTGTCCGGCTGATGTCAGATCATCTATTGGTGATATCATATGTAAACTGATGCCCATACGTTTTGCACGATTATTTGCAATTGCGGCACCAATTGATTTTGCCTAGATAAGAAAAATTGTTTATTAATTTTATTTACAATAAATCAGAAAACAAAAAGGTAAATACAAACCGGATTTTTCGAGTGTTTAAGTCTGTCTGCACGAACAGCAATAATCGAACGACTGGCAGTTGCACGGAATGGATAATCCATTGCCTGTTGGAATGCCTTTGCATCAGCTGATAGACTTAAGTCCTCCTTGATCTTCTCACGAATTTTATACGCTTTCTCAAGTATATCATTTATTTGATCATTTTCGGTTTCTATTGGTTTTGGTATTTGTGGTCCATTATATTTAATTGATGATAATTTACCAGTAAAATCTAAGTTACCATTTGTTGTCAATAGATACGAATACTTGTGCTCCTTATTATAACCAATTATAATTATTTTTACATCATTAATGTCGCGAGCCTTAAGTTCCTTGCGCATTTCATTTATTGTCGCTTGTAACATATCAATGTAAACACTGTCTAAGCCTATATCAACAACAAATATAATGTCTGCCTGTTTATTTGGTGTAACAACATCTGACTTTTCACCAATCTCTAATGTTTTATCGTTACGTTTACATTTTAAACATTGTTCTGGTAAATTAACAGGTATATTATCAAGATGACATGTTGATGCATAAGTTAATGCAATATTACATGCGGCATCTTGTTTGTCTGTTGCTGTATCAACTGCATGATCACAGGCTTCACGATAATTCTTCGGGCTTACAAATAGGTAACAGAAGCGCAACGATGAATCTGTGTTGAAGAGACTCGAACAAACTTCACTATGATGATTATGACTTGAATGATCGACAAATGGTACTGGTTTGCAATCACCTTTACTCAACCTATATGCATTTCCGAATATTGCAAAATTATCAGCGACTTTATTGTTTGGTAAGAGTAAATCATCGTAGGGTTCACTATTACCATTGCCTAATAAACCACGTAAACGTCCTAAGTAATAACCACTTACACTAAAGTGGCATACACGTAAATCAGGTGAACATTGTATCATTGCACCATATGTTGTTAATAAGGTAATCGAATAATATTGACGCCAACAGTGAATATCATTTTTGTGTATTGGTAAATCGGCTGGTTTTCCATTTAGTTGTGCAGCACCTTGTCCACTTATCTCAATAATATCACCTTTATCGATTAATGTTATCGATTTAAGTTTACCATTATTCATGTTCGCCACAATTGTAAAGTTATTATTAAAATTATCCTGGGCTAAAATGTACGAACAACCACCAGGGAATGTATAATGATAATTATCAAAGGTAAATATGTGAGATCCATCAGATATTTGTCCGTGCATTGTATACGGTGGTAGGAAATTAAACGGTCTAAAACCGTATGGACGGTACACATTTAAGAGATCACGTAATGTAATAAACGGTTCATTTCGAATATAATTTAGTATACTTATACGGATATTTGTAAGTAATGGGAAATGATTTATTGCAAATAATCTACTAAATGGTAACAATAATGGATGACTTGCCTGATGTTGTTGGAAATAATTTGCATGTTGCATAAAGAAATTTGAACCATATTCATCAGTTTGATATGTTTTACGTACAAGATCACATACAGATTTTATTGCATTTATAAAATTATAAAATAATTTTGTGATCTCCTCAATATCATTTATATTTTCTTCATTACTTAATTTTTTATCCAGATAATTTGTTAAATTTGTAACAAAATCAGTTAATTCAGTTGTTGGTAATGTATCTTTAATTGAATTAGCCACCTCAATTAAAATCATCTGTATACTTTCTCTTATATTTGTATTTTTCATAAAATCTTGATATTTTTCCTTTAATAAATCAATACCAGGCATTGTTTTAATATAATCAATAATTAATTTTGTTAAATCATTTATTTCTTTACGTGCTGCTTCACATAATTTACCAATACGTTGCATCACCTGTTTTAATTGTTCAACAAGTATTTTATTCATTTTATTATAATCCTCTTCGAATGTCTTTAAAAATCTAACAATTTTATCAAGTAATTCAACTGTTATATTAAGAATTGTATTATAAAGATTTTTAATTGTTTCTTCAATATTCATTAATAATTTACGGAACATTGGCACTATTTTATCATTATAAAATTGTATATATGTATCAAATGTTTGTGTAAATATATCAATTGTTTTTTTATATGTTTCATATATAATTTTATACATTTGATTTATTGTTTCAATAACTAATGTTTGTATACGTACAATAAAATCAACATATTCCTTAATTGTCGGATCATTCATTAATTCCGTTTTAATTGCTTCCATTTCTGTTTTTAAATCATTTTTAATACCTGTTAAATCATCAAAACTTGTACGTATTAATTTCATTTGATTTTCTAATGATTTATATAAATCATCGAATTTTCCTTTTAATATATTATTTGATGTTTCAACATCATTTTTAATTGTATCTTGTAATGTTTTCTTAAAGTAACAAAAATTATAATTAATTAATTTATTTAAATTAAAAATTATTATTATTATTATTATTAACATACCACTAATTCCTTAAAATCAGCATCTTGTATTTTATATTCAGATGCTAAAAAGTTATTTTGATCAAATTGTATACGTCCCATAAACACTTCTTTATTATTACTTAATATTTTAAAGATGCCTTCTTTACCAGCGATTAATTGTCCATTTACATTTAATAGTTTATCTAAAAATTATTTATTTATTTATTATTATTATTATTAATTATTATTTAAATAAAAATTCTATGTATTAAAATGTTAATAATATAATAAAAACCTTTATTCATTTTAAATGTAATTGAATTAAAGCCCTTTGTTGAACCTTCAACAATAAATGGTTGACTACCAAATAATTTCATTTGTCCTTTAGCATTACTATTATGTTTATTTATATCATAATTACCATTAATCATAATTAAATCATCATTTAATAATTTTATTAATAATTCAATTTTATTTACATTCATTGTTATATGTAATGTCGATGGTAATTTATTATATGGTATAAAATTTATATGATAAATAATCTCTTTACGTTCATATGATAAATCAGCATTTGTATCTAATTGCCAATTTATATTTAAACCTTTACTATAAACATTTATTTTTGTTTTATATGATAAATTATTTTTTATATTATTATCATATTCATAATTTGTTATTAATTTTTTATTTATATCATTAAATATATCCATTTCAATTTGTCCATTAAATTTATAATTAAGTAAATTTAATTTATTTTTTATATCAATTATATATGGTTTAATTGTTGGATGTATTAATTTTAATTCAATATCAATAATAAATTCATGATTATTATTTTTATTTATATTACTTTTTAAACTTATTTTATATTTATTATTTGGTTTATTTTTTTTATCTAAATACATTGTTATACTTGTATCATATATACCATATAATTGTGATTTTGGATAATTATATAATCCTTCAATTGAAATTATACGTACTGGTAATTGTATAATTATACCAAATTTTTCTGGATGAATATATAAACTATACTGATATTTTTTTTTATCTTTTGTATAAAAATGTATATCAACTGTATGATCAATAACAAACCCATTTTGTGTTGTTGCCGCTTTTAAACCAAATTCATGGGCATAACCGAATTCACGTAAATCAATTGATATTTGTAATTCATGTTTTAAATAATTATTTATAATATCACGTTGTAATGTTGATTGTACCTCAATATTTATACATTGTTTTTTCTCCTCACATATTGTATTTTTAATAAAGAAATTTTTATCGGTTAATTTTAATTCACCAAGTATATTCTTTTGTCCAATTAAACCATTTAATACAAACTATAAGATTTATTAATTATTATTATTTAAAAATTACGTAAAAAATAGAGAAAATTAACTTACAAGAACACCTGTTTCACCATCACGTGCCTGTTCAAATGTATTTCTTATAAATTTAAAACTAGCTGCTTTTTCTTTATCATGTAATTTAATATTTCCTTGACCCTCAATTATTGTCTTACCATTTTCCTCTTTTATTGTATAATCAGCATAACCGCTAAGAACATTATTACCACCTGTTTGACCTTTAAATTCAATACCCTTACCATTTGTACCTGGTTTTGTATGTAATTCAAATATTATACGATCCCATTTTAATTTTGTTGAATCAGCTTCAATTTTTATTAATAAATTATCTAAATTACTTATATTTATATCATAATTTATATTCATATTAAATTCACGTAAATTCTCAATAAATAATTTTCCATTAAATTTCTTTCCATTATTATTATCATTATTATGTTTAAATAATATTTTTATTGGTTTACCATTTGGATATGTATAATCAATACTAAATAATGGATTATTACGTGAAATTTTTATTAAATTTATTAATTCATATTTATTATTATCATCACATAGGAATATAATTGTTGTTTTATATTCATTAATTAGTTCTCTCTAGTTTTAAAAAAAAAAATAAAAAAAAGTTGCAAAATTTTATTAGTTAATTATATGTTATGATTTAATTAGAAAAAAATGAAAAAAAAAAAAAATTACTTACATTGAAATTAAATGTTAAATCAACATTTCTAAATCCTTGTATTGGTGTATTAAATACAATATTATAATTAATTATTTTTCTTAATTCACTTGTTTTTAAAATTGCATTTAATTCATATATACCATCACAATCAATTTTCATAAATAAATTATTATTTAAATCATTATTATCATTTAATTTTGATAAATTTTCATTATTATTAATATTATTATTATTAAATTTAATTATACCATTTATTGATTTATATTTATTTATTAATAAATTAAAATCAATAAATAATTTTTCTTTATTTATATTATAATTTGTTGTAAATTCAATATTTTTATTATTTTTATTATTTATCATATTATTTATATTTAATTTTAATTGAAATTTACCATCATCAATTATACCATATGATTTTTTTTTAAATTGATTATTTATATATAATTCTTTTGTAAATTTATCAGTTATATATTTTGTATTTATATTAAATAATAATATATCATTATTATTTTGATTTTGATTTAAATTATAATTACCATTAATTATAAATTTAAATAATTTATCAATTTCAATATTACCATTATATTGATTAAATTTATCATTATCATAATATTTACGTCCATTTATAATAAAATTTTTATTATTTATCATATTACCATTTATATTAAATAAGAAATTTATTTCATTTATATTATTTATATTAAATTTAATTAATAAATTATTATTTATATCATTATTATATTCAATTATATTATTTATATCATATAAATTATTATTTATATTTATATTATTATATATTGTATTTAATTTAAATGAATTTTTTATATTATTATTATTATTTATACCAAAATTTATATTTGATTCACCATTTGTTAATTTATCATTTATATTATGTTTTAAATTTGAATTTATATTTAAATAAATTTTATATTCATTTGGTAAATTTATATCAATATCATATATTAATTTTCCATCATTTAATTGTCCCGATTTTTCATAATTCATATTTAATGAATATTTTTCATTTAAAAATTGTAAATTATTTCTAGAAAAAATAATTAATAAAAAAATAAAAATTAATAAAAAATAAAAATTAATAAAAATTTAAAATTCCCTTACTTTGTATTAATTAAATTCGGTGTAATTTTTGTCTTTGTATTATAATTAATCATTTTTGTTTGATCATTATCATAATCATAATATAAATCAATATTCATATCGTAATCTGGTTTTTTTAATGTAAAACGATTTTGTACCTTTATTTTACGATTAATTTTCTTTAAGAAAATTATTAAATTTGCCTCACCAACACCATTTACCATTTTAAAATCATGTTTTGCATTTAATATATCTTTAATTATTAACTAAAATATAATAATTATTATTTATTAATTAATTATAATATTTAATTATTTTTTAATATAAATTTACCTCATTTTTAGCATTACGATTATTCCCATCACTATTTATATTTACATTAAATGTAATAAATTCAATTGCACCATTTAACATTTTACCATTTGATGTAATTTGTTTTGGTGTTACTAATAGTGACATTTCACCACTATATTTTAACTCTTGTTTATTATCCGGTAATATAATATTACTATTCATATTTAAATTTATATTATCACGGGTTAATTTCTCATTTAAATCACCATTTAATGTAATTGTGATACCTTTGTTTGTCCATAATTTATTTGTTAAAAAGATTTTCTCATCCTTATTGACACGACGAACATTTAAAAATATTTTATTATCATTGTAACCAGCAGATGATTCAATATCATAATCTAAGTCTGAATCGATATTCCTTTTACCATTTACCTTAGCCATTACGGTGTTCTTTGCTTTGCCGAAAATCAATTCAAAGTCACCGTTAATTACTTTTGGTTCTAAAGCACCGTTTAGACGTAAATTTATGTTAATCACTGGAACAGTGAGTTTATTTTCAAATGTTAATACTGTTAAACGATTTTCAGGTGACTTTTCAAAATGTATCTTCCGTGTTAATTCAAAACGATTTTCGTTTGAATTTAAATCGTCACCATATACAATTAGGATATTATTTTCCATACAATGTGGATTCTTTTTAAATTCAAATTTCAAGCGACCATTGGCATGCTTATGGAAGTTACTAGTCATACTAAAGTCGAACAGTAAATCGTCTGCCATTAAATTAAAATTACCCTTTATATTACCGTTTTGACCAGCTTTCGCTATTTTTAGGTCGGTTTCAATGTGAGAATTTACTCGTGTCAAGAAACCGTTTATAATAAACGGTTCCATGCTGGCGCCAGTTATTTTAACATTTTTGAAATTGAATTTTTTACCTTCGCCAAATGGTTCACGAGTGATCACCCCGTCAACAGTATATCCCATGATGTTGTTGTCCCTATTCTTTGGTGTATTAAATATAATTATTGGACGGAATTGTTCAAGTGGTGGTGCTCCGGATTTGGCAAAACCTATTTTAGCTAAGTATTCCTCGGCTGCATTGTTCGCCTTTACGTATAGAGACATTTCATTTGCACTGTTTGTAACGCCTGCCTCAACACCAGCATTGCGAATTGGTGACTCGAGTGTTGCACGTAATAATAGATTTGGTTCAGATGCCGCTTCTAATTTTAATGAGGATTTTCGATCAAATTTTGCATTTGGTGTGTCAAAGGACAGCGTTAATGATTTATGATGTCGACTTTTGTCATCGACCAATGCCTGGAATTTGTACTCAGGTTCCACTTCTAGCCAAACTATAAATTTGTTATTACCATTTAGCGGAAATGGGACTGCTGTTGCACCACTTGGTACTGTAATACTAACATCTGCACAAAATGTGACACCAATAAAGTGAAATAATTGATCAAAGCACTCATTGAATTCTTTCTTTTTCGATGAGAATTTTAGAGGTGTTTCAATGCTCTCACTGCCACGGTCCTGTGTGACAAATACAATACGATGATCAAAGCTGAACAGTTCCTGTTTGCTCTTGGGTAATTGAAGACTAACATCAACACCTTTACCATCGTCAAGCATTGCAAAATTAACTTGGGCAGCTGTCGATGAATGTAATGAACCTACTACAAATAGACCTGTACTAACGCCATAACCATCAACAGCCAAAGTACCACTCACTTCTACATTAAAACTTGGCTCAAATTTTACTTCGAAATTTGTATTTTTGGGCTCTTTCAGTATCTTAACAATATCAATTTTTGATGAGCTGTCCAAACGGAAAATTCCAGTTCCCTGAGCATTCAATTTTAATGGTAAACCAGCACCCGTTGGGTATACAACCTCAGCATCCAAAAATATTACATGCTTCTCGAAGGTATTATGAAAGTTTTTCGCCTCATTAATTGAGTTCCGAATACATTCCAGGAACTTATCTAAAAATTCTTTAGGGCTGTTCGGCATATTTTGTCCCAATGATAAGAAAAACATCTCATTGCCAAATAATTTCACAGATAAATCCATATCTAAATCAGAATTGACATCATTACCTAAAGTAACTGATTTAGCAAATACATTAGCATCTTCACGAATGCCTCGTTTCTTGCGACCATAAATACTTTGCCGTGTTTGTTCCTTCATTCCTTTGTAACTTTCTTTAAACTTATCAAACAGTTCTTGTGGACTGCTTGTTTTAAATAAACCTTTTGGCCCAAAGTAGTGTTCCATCACCATATCCAAGTTCTCTTGACGTCCCTCTAATTCAAAGAAATTAAAACTAGTACCAAAAACTTCGCCAGTCATATTGAGTCTTGCTGATCGTGGCATGAAACTTTTTTGCGAATATATGACATCGCTTTCCATGCTGGCTCCAGCTCCAATCGAACGTACGTCATACGAAAATTCTCTATTGAAAGAGTATCTACGGAAGTCATTAGGGAATTTATTCGATGTACGTATTTGTCCAAAGTGGTAACGTGCAGCATCCTTTGATGAATCGGTTGACGCCCGCAAATTTGCTAAATGTGATACAATGTATGAGCCTACTTGATATACTGTTTCCGTGTCAAGCATGTTTTTCAGTTCGTTTGCAATATTACCGTTGGGGCAGTTAGCCAACAATAAATATGCTTCAATTCGAACCTCTGAGTCCTCATTACGATTTTTCATGATATTCAAGGCAGCATTTTGAGCTTTAAGATTGCACGCACCTGCTGTTAGTGCTTGTAAAGCCGCAACACGGAGTCGTGTCGATACTTTGTCGGTTGTACATTGAATTACTTTTTCTAAAGCTGGACTAAATAAATATTTAGTGTTTCTTAAGCCTTTTAATATAGCTACATTAGTGTCCTCCTGTGTGCGTGTACCTGTTTTGCAACCGCCCAATTTGTTACTGAATTTCTCATAAATTGGTTTTATTTCGTTTGATTCACAGCTGTATTGTTTACAATATTTGTAAATAAGATGACCGAAACTTAGATATGCCTCTGTGGTTAATGTACCCTCGTCAATATATCGAGTAATCAAAGAGATTCCCTCCTTGGTCATTGTTTTTACCATATTAAATGATAAAAAGAGTAACTTTTGTTCCACATCGCTGAATTCACGATTTTTTAGGAACGTTAGGCATGCCTCCACTGATGCACCAGTGCCTACGCGAAATAGTGCATCCAAATAGATCTTACGAGCTAATACACGATTTTCACCGAGAGTGCCTGACTTTAATTGCTGATACATTTGAATGAAATCTTCCTTTTTGGTAAAACGCATGACACGAGTTAATTCGATAAATTTACTAGCCGCCTTGTTACTAATGCCATTCTCAAATGATTGTAAAGTTGCCTTAAATACATTACGTACATGCTGGGAGTTACCCTGTGGCGTACTCTCTGGCTTTGTAAAGATTATTGATCTTTGCGTTTCCTTTTTGAATTTGGGGAATTGCGTTGTAAATGCTGCTGACGATGCGAAGGTTAACTTCGTTAATGTTTTAACGCGAATGCCACCATTGGCAGAAGACAATGGTATATAATGGTATTCCTCAGCTAATTGTACAACATCGATAATACCATTTTTAATACGCGTTGCTGATGTGTAATCTCCCTTAAGCAATGGTGTCGTTTTTATGTCCGAATTCTTATTCACAATACCTTGAATGATCCCATTGTAAATTGATTCTCTCTGACTGCACATATTCAAATTACGTCTTTTTCCAACTGCCACGGTATTCGATTCTTGATTTTCTAAAGTAAATTCCGTTGGACAAACACCAAATATATCTGTTTCATAGCTCTTAGTATTCCCGGTTTGCAACAATGATATTATGGAACGTTTTATGTTCACCGAAAACTCAGTATCATCTGTCTCTGTGCATATATCTTTTCCAATCTCATCGTTTGTCATTTGAAATCGTACTGGTTTTATAATTTCGGTGCCCAAATTGAATTTTTTGCCATCCGCACCAATAACTTGCATTCGTGGTAATTTTAATATATAATTGCAATTACCCTGTGCATACAATTGAGCAGTGCCTTGTAATTTTAACGTTGTTTCCTGTGCATCATTACCTGCCAGTTGCACCGTTATTGTATTGTCCACATTGTAATTGTATATATTTCCGCTTACAAATTTATATTTACTTAATTGATTCGCTAGATATTTTGAATATTCATAGTAATTTAATAATTTAATAAAAAATAAATAAAAAGACAAAAAAAAAGTAAAGAATTAAATTTTACTTACATCCTGAACAACCATCGCTACAAGCACCTGTTAAAAGAATATAAAAAAAAAAACGAAAAAATTAGATAATAAAAAAGTTAAGTTATGAAAGAAATTTAATTATGGTAAAAGCTTTAAAAAGTTTTAAAATTAAAAATTACCAAAAAGTAAATCCTAAACTAAATCGAAAAAAAAATACATTAATCATTTAAGCTTTTTACGTATGAGCTTTATCAATCCATAAAGCTTTATTAGACTTACTATAAGACTTACTATAATTTATAGTCAATGCAAGAACCATATCAATATAGCATTGAATAAGCCAACCTCTATAAGTAGGCTCGCTCTATGCTTTATAATCATTTAAACAAAAAAAATAAATAAAATAAAAAATCAAATAAAGATAAAGAAAATTTATTCATTTCTAACAGTATCTACTTGTCGTTGTTATTTTCGACTGTAATCACCAAAAAAAAAAACATAAATTTAAATAAGAAAATAATAATAAATATTTAAATGAAAAGAAAAAACAAAATATATATCAGAAAATAACGAAAATAACTGCTGAGATAATATTGACTTTGATAATGTGCACAGGGTCAGAACCATTAGGGGTCACCAACTTACTTATTATCTAATCTATGTTGCTGTTGCTACTGTTTTGCCTTTATTTTTTTTCTTTTGATTTATTAATTAATTTCCATGAACTTGGCAATAAGAAAATTTAATTCTATTTGTATTTCTATTATTTTTTTTTTAATTAATTGATAAATTATCATCAAGAAAAAATAAAGAAATAAATTTTTAATTAATGACGATGAGAAATGAGTTTTTTCGTTTTTTTTTTTTTTGATATTTTAAGCTGTTTGTGCAGTTAAAAATCAAGGGATAATTAAATTTTACATTATTTTAGTTATATATATATTATATAAATTAGTGAAATAAAGTACATGTGCTATTTTATTTAGATTAAAATGTATTTTATTAACTGCATTAAACATATTATTTGCAACATTTTGAACGGATGACATTGACTTTGTTCGGTTTTTATCTATACAGTTTTTTTTTTTTTGTTTTTGCACCCATTAACTGCTATTTAGAATGTGAAATTTAAATAATAATAACAAGATTTAAAAAATGTATTTCTATTTTTGTAAATTATAATTAGATGCTGCTACTGGTAACAAGAGATTTAAATTAGTGACAAAGGTCAATATTATATATAGAATTCATTGCTTTATTTATTTATATATATATATTTGATTAAATAATTAAATAGAAAAAATAAAGTGTTTTTTGGTGAAATTTTTTAATCTATATAATTATTTTGTTATTTCGCTAAAAAATAAATAAAATAAAAACGCGTTATTTTTACGGTTTTTCTTACGGCAATTTTACGTTTTTTAGAACACTTATACGTTATGTACAACAAACAATCGAAAAAATATGGCTATTTTATATAATTTATTATATTTTATAAGTATTGATTATAATTGATCAAATTATAATATTCGATTAACTTAATTAAAGGACATTAAATAATTACAATCAAAATATATACGAATATTTTAACATTTTATTACATAAATGAATAAAAAAAAAGCATAGCAATGTTGTGGAAAATTTTTATATAATAAAAATTATTCCACATAAATTTAACGAAGGACTAAATTTTCAATTAATAAGTTTTCTGTAATTTTTTGTTTTCGCTTCGAAAAATTTATTGCATAGAAATGTTTTTTTATATTTTTCTAATCACATATTATAACATTGGTAATGCTTTTTAAATTATATTATGTTATAGTTGGCTAATAAATGTGTCACCATAAAATGTTAAAGATTCGTATATATTGTAGCAAATAATGTCCAAAGAAATAAGTTTTTTAAATTAAATTAGATGTTAAATCTAAGAAAAGAAAAATAAGACGTAATGATCGCAGCAAATATATATATCAGTCACAAAAATTAAAGAAATAAAATTAAATCAAAGTTAATTCCACTATAAACCGGATGGAATTAATTTTTTTTTTTTTTTTTTGCTTCTTTATTGTTTTCAATTAGGTTCTCGGTGTTTTGTTTTATAGTTTTCAATTGATTTTAATAAAATTACAAAAAACTGAGAAACAGAGAGCTAATCAGTGAAAAAGAGGCGCGTAGTAGCAACAATAGTGGTAACGAAATACAACATAACAAAGTCAATCAGATTAAATTTAATAAAAATTAATTCAATTGAATTAATTTAAAGATGAACAATAAATATAAAAAAAAAAATTTCCCTTGTTTTATTTTTTGATTAATTGTTTTTAAGTTATGTGCGCAATATTTTTTCTAAGAAATATTTAAATATTTCTTAACGTATTTACACTAAAATCATAGTTAAACATAAAGTTTATCTATTCTATATTATTTAATGGACAACATAACGAAATGTTTTTAGTGGTTTTTATGATAAATTAAATAAATTATCAATTACAGACAAAATTCTACTATCTTTAGTTTAAAAATATTTTTAAAAATTAATTTCAATTATAATAAACATAAAAAATCATTTAAATAATTTGCTTAAGCAAAAATAAGCATCTACGCAAAAAAAAAATATTAACATTTCCCATTTAAATTTCTATTAAAATAGTAAAAACAAGAATTAAGTCGTTCGCGCACATAATTTCCATATAATTTCAATGCGCAGTAAAACAAAAAAAATAAATATTTTTTCTTAATTTAAAAAAGAATTTATCCTTACCAGGTGGTGCCGCATGTACCGCAAATAAATTTATTAATAAAAATAAGGTCACAATACCACTAAACACATTATTAATTAATTTTAACGGTGACATTTTCTTTGTCACCATTTTTATTTATTATTGTTCTCTATTGTTTTTCCCTATTGTTTTTCTTTCTATAAATAAATAAAACAATTAATTAGTTAATTAATTAAAAAGATTTGAAAAAAAAATAAAATTTAATTTTTTTTTAAAAAATTAACGCAAATTCAACGCATTTGCGTCCTTTTTTTAAAAAAACGAAATTCTTTCTTATTTTTCTCTTATGCTTTTTTCTTTAATTAATTAATTAATTTTTTGTTCACTTTGCTATTATTTTTCTTTCTTTATTAATTTAATAATTATTTCAAGTAAAAAAAAAAAAACACCCAACTTAAACTTTACTTTTTAATTAAAAAAAAAAAAAAAACAAAACCAAAACAGAACAAAATTAAAAAACTATACTTAGTTGAGACGCGCGCGCACAAGCTTGCAAGGAGCAAATTTAAATTAAAATTTATTTAAGCTGGAACCTTATATAGGCTTTAAAAGACAGAGAGAAAAAAAAAACGGTTATTGATATTTTTTTTTTATTTTAAAATATATACATAAAAACTCCTCCCAATAATGGGTGCTTATTGTATGAGTGGGTGAGTGGGTAAACCAGTGCTTTATTATATATATATATTCATAATTTGTCTCTTGTCTAGCTTACTGATAAGCTGATTGCATACAAATTAAATGCTCTTGGGGAAATTTAATCTATCTCATTCAAACGAATTGATTGATAAACATAAATTTTTAAAAAATAGAAAACCAAAAAGAAGAAAACCGAAAAACCTCTAACAGTTTGGGGTAGATAGTAGTAACAGTTATGAATATCATGGTATATTCAGATGCAACTGTTTTTATATGTTTAATTAGTTTCATTTACTGATAAACTTTCTTTTATTTTATCAGGCAACATTTTATTCTGCTGTTAAATGATTTACTTATTTTTCTCAACAAATTTCTTTTAGTTTTAATAATAGGACACTTGTAAAACTTGTTTTCCAATTTTACCTGTAAGAATTTTTTATAAATTTACGTAAAAATACGTTTCTAAAATGTGTCCCTGTTTGTTCAGTCATAATTACTGGATACATTTTCAAACAATCTTGAATTAACTTACTATTAATCCTTCGTACTACTTAATTTCATGATAATATCAAAAATGCTAGAGACATTGTAGGAAAAATCAATGAAAATGAAAACAAAAAGCTTCTTCATCTGTCTCAACATTCAGATACAATTTGCAGAGACTATCGAAGCAAATAGAACAATTGCTTTGTATACAAAAAAAAAAAAAGAAGAAAAGAAAAAAATCATTATCATTATCATTATAGAAGACAACCAAAAAAAAAAAAAATCATTTCTTTTCTTTTTTTTCTTTTTTGTTTTCTTAAACTTTGATTAAAATACAAAAAAAAAAAAAAAATAAGTCGTTTTCTTGATAATTGTTTATGTTCATCCAAACACCAAGAACTTGAACTTTTGTACATGAAGAAAATAATTTATAATTTTAATTTTATTTAATAGAAAAATTTTATCATGACTGTGTCTCATTCAGTGTCAATGACACAATGTAATTAAATTTTAATTTTAAATATGAAAAAATGAAAAAAAAAATGAAAATGAAAAATGAAAAAAGAAGAAAATTAAAGAATCGAAAAATAATCGATTAACGAATTAATTAATTAAATTGATCTGATGAAATTATTTAATTCATCAAAAACTCATTTTTTGCAAAATTATTTCATCATTATAAAAAACAACATACAAAAAATTACATCAAAAATTTCATGCTAAAAATGCAAAAAAAAGATTAAAAAACTAAAATTAATAATAATAATAATAATCTGACAAATTTAATAGAAAAAAAAAACCAGATAAATCTTGTTAATTGTTTTTTTTTTTTGCATTAAAATTGCAATAAATTTCAAATAAATATCCGGTAGCATAATTACGTTATTCACTAGAATTCACTAGTTATTTGAACTTACATGCTTAAAAAACAAACAAATTTACTAGGATTTAATTAGAAAATTTTATTTACTTTATTCAAAATTACAGTCATAGCTAGTGCTTCTAGTATCATTGATAATTCGATACTTATTTCATAAGAATACTGATACTATTGTTACTGGAGCATCCAGTATCGGTTCTTTCGATACTATTTATGTTGGAAACATGAATGATAAATTTTTTTTAATGTTTTCAGCACATATTTCAACACAAATAGTAACGAATGTATCGATACTGGATGCCCTACTGGAAACCCTAATAATAGTACGATTTTTCACACTAAACCTTTGTTCTAATTAGGCTGCACCACATACCACAGCTACAGGCAGCAACTTTAAACATATGAAAGTTTATACATTGAGTTATAATGGTGCGACTGTGGCTCATGTCAGATTTTGAAATTTTTTGAATTTGCAACATGCGGTGCGGCTTCGTTATAACCAAGGCATACAAATAATAGAAGAAAATTCTTGCAAATTAAATAAACAAGCGTGTTCAGAATTTTTTCGAGAAGATTTTTTAGAGAAATTCTTTAAATCTCTATATAAATTCTTTATAAAATTTATTCCATATAAAAATCATAATAAATAAGAAAATTCAACATAATAGTTTTTCCCAAAGTAATATATAATTCAAATAAAGTTAATAAAAACACCAAGCCACTATAAATAATAATTTTATAAATGTAATGAAAATACTAAAAATAAAAATAAATATAAATTTCCATTTAATCTGACTCATTTATATAAATTGATTTGTAATTAATTAATTAAAAAAATTAAATTTTGACCTTTTAAGTCATCACCTTTTACTTGAATTTGATTTTATTTTAATTATTATTTACATAGAAATGAATAAATAATAATTGAAAAAAATTTTATTTTAAAATATAAGCAAAAAATTTTATATCCTGAATAAATTTTATACAAATTTTAACAGAAAATAAAAGAAAATTAACCACCTGTCGTCTGTTATCATAGTCAGTAAAATCAGAGATTTTAGACAGTATTTTTCTTTATTAGTTATAAAAACTTAGATTGAATATTTGTTTATCTAAATTAGATAATTTATTTATTTAAAGAAATTTATTTTTATCAAAAATATAAAATTTCTCTTATCCGTATCCCTTATCATAAATATTTTTTATTTATTTATTATTTCTTCGTTATCAAAAATAATAATAATAATCATAATGAATATTCATGATTTTGTTATTCGTTGATCGTCGTCTAGTTAAAAAAATTGTTTTTATTTGATTTTCTCGGTAAATAATAATCAAAATAATTTTTATTTTTCTTTTAAATATTTATTTATCCGGATTTAATTTAAACTTTGTTTATTTATTTAGTAAATTATCTCAATATTATTGATTGATTATTTACTTTTGATAAGATTTTGAATTTCTATTTAATTTAATTTAAAAAAAAAACAAAATATTTACATAGAAAAATGCATTTTTACAATGATTAAAAGTAGTTTAAGAAAAAAACAAGAAAATAAATACAAAATATACTATACTTATCACACTAAGCGTACAATGACTCTTTAGGTTTAAGGTAAAATTATTATTTATTTACCTTTAACCGAAAATTTTAAAATTTTCTTTTCTTGTCTAAAATCAATAAAATTTAATTTAATATAAAATTCCAAAGAAATAAAAACAAATAAACGTTACAGGATAGTGGATTGTAGAATAATATTTACAAAATTTAATTTAATATGTAGAAAAGTTTAAAAAGAAACTTCTACTGTACTTTTGTTTGTCTTCTGTTTAATGATTTTTCAAGAGCATTTTGTATAAATTTAAGTAAATTTTTTACTCAAATAACCAAAATTATGTATACTTATAAACAAATTATTATAATTAATTTTTATTATAAAAGCATAATTTTACCTAGTTACGGTTAATGTTTAACTCAGTACCGAAATTTAATTAATATTTTTTTTGGGGAATACCCACAGTTTTAGAAAGCATAGAAAGCATCCAATAAACAAACCCAATAATTTGTATTTATTAAAAGTTTTATTTTTCACAAAAGTTTTAATAGCTAACTCACAAGTACTTGTGAGTAGATAAATTTGCCCAATGGAACACAGCTATTATATCTTGCACTTCACCACTCAATAATTTATCACTAATTGCATCAATTTTATGTGTATTGTTAGCAAACTTACTACTGGCTACACTTTTATTACATTTTGATTGTTCTTCCATGTAATCTTTACGTGCATTGCATTTTGTGCGTATTCGTTTAGAATATTATAGAATAATTAAATTATTATTTATATTTTTTGTAGCTTTAACTCAGCGGTCTTTAGCAGCAATCTAACTAAGCTTAAGAAGTTAATTATTATATAAAATTAAAAAAATTCTTTTTGAAAATTAGTGAAAATTTCTTATAAGAGGCTCGTAGAAGTGTAAATTAAATAAGGTGCCAATCAAAAATGTGTCTTATGGAGAAACTTTTGGTTAAATCTCACTTAGAACTTCACATATGCCAAAAAACACTGTCAAAGGGTAATAATGTTTAAAAGATTTATTTTGTTTAGATTCAACTTAATTAACAAAATAATTTAATAATAAAGGAAATTTTTATGTAACGGCTGTTTCAGTTGTAGCGTTCTTTACGAGATGCTTACACAAGTTAATGGCATGTATAATGCATGATCGGTCCAAAGCCCTTATGTCTTGTCAACATGAATGGTTGTGTTTATTTTTACTTTTGATGAAATGCACATTAATTTGAAATTTTTTTCATTTATATTAACAATGTATATAAAATGGTGAATTAAGTTGTTTAAATAAAGACATTATACATTGAACACTGAGTGTTTAATAATCGTCGGTTATTATATCTCCAAATAATTAACACAGGCATAGATTCCAAAAACATCCAAACTACCAACCACAACACTAAAACCATCGTCATTATTAGCAACTACTTCAAAAAGCTGAATATTTGTATTAAATAGTTTTGGTTCCTAACATTTTATTAAAATTCTTATTAAATTTCATTATACATCTTTACCGCGAACAACATCTGATTCGATAGAAGCATTATCAATGTCTGCTTAATAATTGCGCTTTATTTCTGCAATTATTATTTTACTTTTTTTATCAACTAGCAATTATCATAAAACCATGAGAAAGGATGAGTATTTTCACACAATTAGAAATTAGTTTTAAACTATTATAAAAGTCATATAAAAGCCGTAGCGCTTTCCTTTGATTTACTTATTCCACCCACTTAGAGCTAATTTATTTTTTATTTTATTTATATTAAACTTTTTTTTTCTTTATATGTATTTACAACAAAATCATTTTTTTTGTTAAAATATTTTATATTAGGTTTAAATTAATTTTTAAAAAATGAAAAATATTTTTAACTTAAGTAACTAAAATAATATTTTTACAGAATAAAATAACAAACACAAAAGAAATCCTAATATTCGGTAAACTCATCATCTTGCTCATTATTAGAGTCTTCTGAAACTTCTTTATAATCCATTTCTAGTGCTGCCAAATCTTCTCTTGCTTCTGAAAAGTCCCATTCTGTCATGCCTTCGCCGACATACCAATGGACGAACGCTCGTTTTTCGTACATTAAATCAAAATAATAATTCATCCTACTGAATGCTTCAGATATTGCCGTTGTGTTTGACAACATACAAGCGGCACGAGATGTTTTAATCAGATCTCCGTCAGGTACAACTGTAGGAGCTTGCGAATTGATGCCTATTTTAAAACCGGTTGGACAGCAATCAACAAACCCGATGTTTCGCATTGTCTTAATGCTGGCTATGGCCGAATTAACGTCCTTGGGGACAACATCTCCGCGGTAAAGCATGCAGCAAGCCATGTATTTTCCTTTTCGTAGATCACACTTCATCATTGTATTGGTCTGGTTAAACAATGCATTCGTTATATCAGAAATATTACTTGTCTCATGACTGAATCGGTCTGCAGACAACAAAGGAGCATATGATACTAGTGGAAAATGTATGCGAGGATAGGGAACCAGATTAGTTTGAAACTCATTCAAGTCTACATTCATAGCGCCATCAAATCGCAGTGAAGCTGTTGTCGAGGACACTACCTGTGCGCTACTAGACGATTCAGATGAATGTAATTAGGTAGAGTTACGTTAAGGGATTTGTGACAAATATCGAATATAGCCTCATTGTCAATCATGAAAGCACAGTCAATGTTGGATAAAGTTGAATGAGTGGCCAGCACTGTATTGTACGGCTCAACGACAGCAGCAGAGATTCTTGGCGCGGGATAAATGCCGAAACCTAGTTTACTAGTTTTTGGAAAATCATTGGAAAGCCGCTCTGCAAGTAGTGACGTAAACCCAGAACCAGTGCCCCCTCCGTAAGAGTGATATATTATGAATCCCTGTAGACTGTGACATCTCTCTACTGTTCTTTGAATTTGCGCCATGACCTGATCAATAAATTCTCTACCAATTGAGTAATAACCTCTTGCAAAGTTATTAGCGGCATCCTCTTTGCCGCCTATAAGCTGTTCCGGATGATATAGTGAACCATGTTTGCTGGTTTTAATCGTGTCAATCACAGAAGATTCCAAATCAGCAAAAACTGTCAATGGTACACGCTTTCCGGATCTTGTATCTTCAAAAAACGTGTTTATATTATCATCGGGATTTACACTGAGATCCATAAATGTTCCATCTGGATTAATTCCGTGCTCCAAACAGTAAAGTTCCCAGCAAGCGTTACCCATCTGCACACCCGCTTGTCCAACGTGGATACTTAATACCTCGCGCTTTAAGTATGCAATATAATTATTTTATTCACACAAAAATTACTTACAGCCTTACCATGATTTGTATTTATATATTAATAAGATAAATTAAAATTTAAATGCACAAGTTAAAACACAATGTAGTTAAATCAAAATTAAAACAAAATTTAAAAACAAACAAAAACTTTTTTCGCTGGTAAAGAAATATTAGAACAATTTATCAGTTCTTTGTAGTAGCTGCTACAGCTTTAACACGAGGTTCAATAATAACATATTAAAACTTAACTTGTCTTTAAACTAAAATGTTACCCTACTCTTTAATAATTAGGCAACGGTAAACAGAATTAATTAAATTACGCCTTAATGAAATTACGCCCCTATTATCACGTTTGAAACTAAAATCCACCTACCGGAAATTTTATGCGTAACTATAATTGCAATCTACTTTTATATATGAGCATGAGTAGTTGCGAGTAGATTGAAGTACTGTGAGTAGATAAATTTGCCCAATGGAACACAGCTAATATAAAAAGCACACAATTTGGTGTTTGTACATAATAAATAAGTAAAAAATATATAAATAAATTTATGGTAACTAAGTTACTATAATGTATCTTGACTAAATTTTATTCTATTTATTATTATTTTTCTATTAAATAATCAGATTTTTATAAACGTTTTTTTTTTTTTTAACATAATTACAGTAAAGAAATAAAATAAATATTATGCTATAAGATAATTTAATGTTTATTTTATGTATAAATGTTTTTAAAATGAAATTAGAAAGTATATTATGATTACTGTAATATGCATGTATAGACGACAGACACATAAGTAACATGACTATGCATTTTATGCTGCATATATATATATATATATATATATATAAAAAAACCAGCCATCACAGTCTTTTATATCATTATGTTTATTAAATACAAATGAAATAACGAAAATGCTGCTACCATCAGCATATAGCGAGTTGCGTGAGTAACGTATATACGTTATAGAGTATATTGTAAAAATAACAAAGTGTTTTTTCTGGTTTTCAAACAAACTAAGAGGGGACTTTATAAAAATATAATTCAAACGCGATTTGTATTTTTATTCATATCTCTAGGCACTCTATTTTGTTGATTATTTTTATTTTTATATAATTATATTTGTTCATAATTCTCTCTTGCGTTTTATTTTCCTACTCGATTTTTATGTATTATGTTGTTTTTGTTGTTGTTGTTCTTGCTGTTGTTATTGCTGCTCGTTGTCGTGTCTTTCTTATTGGAATAAGTAAAATCTTATATGTCAAATAAAACTAAAAAACTACAAAAATTATATAAAAATAATATTTAATAAAATAATAAATAAATAATAACAGTATATTGTGTTGTATTTTAATTGTAGTGATTTTAATTGAAAGGAAATTTTTTTTTTCTATTTAAATTAATAAAACAAAATAAATAAGCTTTTTCTTATTAAATTTCTTATAAGATTTCTTATAAGATTTCTTATTTATTACAATAAATTTATTAAATAAGCAAAAAAAAATTAAGTAATTATTGTTCCAAGGTAAAACAAAAATAAAGAACAAAATATAAGTAATAAACGGGAATTATTTTTAGTGCGTTTTTTTTTCTCTATTATGATTTATCAGCTGGTTGGTTTTTGAGCAAAATAAAAAAAAAAAATTAACAAACATATTAATGAGGAACATGAGAAAAAATTCTAATGAAAATTCATTTGGTATGTATATGAATAGAAAATGTTTATTTATAATTTTCTGTTTTTCTTATTTTATTGCAAAAATTTATTATTATTATTATTAATTTTGTGTATATCAGGTGAAAATACAATATTGTGCTTTTTCAAGTAATAATTTTCGTTTTGATTTTTATTTTTATGGTGTAATTTGTCTTTGGGTCTCTTGTACTTCGTCTTGTATTCTTCTTTGTTTTGATTTTGTGACGTTATAATTCTTTGTTTTGTGCCTTTTTTTTCATTTTGCTTTAAATAATTTAATTATTTTCTTAGTTTTTTTTTCTTTAAATTAAAATTGTGTGTGGGTGTAATTAGTTTTTTTTTTGTCTATGTAAAAGTAATAAAAGTAACAAAAGAAAAAACAAACAGTGAAAGTAGCATTTGCAACACAACACCAGTGGGGTATCATTTATACGAAAAAAAAAACAGAAAAAATAATTAAAAAAGTGTTTTTAAAAAAATTTTAATAAATGGAAAAATCCATTAATTAATGGAAAAGTTTTAAGTTTTTTTTTGTTTTGTTCCTTGGAAAAACTTTATTTTTCATTTGCTTTTTGCTTAAACACAACAAACTTTTCATTCTCTCTCATTTGATTCTCGTTCGTCTCTTTGCTGATTATTGGTACCAGTTTTCTTTTATTTTTTTTGTTATTATTATTGTTTTTGTTGTTGTTTCTGGTGCTTTCACTGACGTCATTTAAGCTTTTATGCCTCATACCATATCTTATCTTATTTATAAATATTATCTTTTATTATTGTTTTTCTTTCTTTTTTGTGTGTGTGTGTTGTGTGCTTTTTTCATCATTGTGTCAAAAACAAATGTTAGAAAATCAAACTTTTACTCTGTATTTGTTTTTATTTTTTATACTGTTTTGCGAAGCTTTTTTCTAAAGAAATTTTATACCAGCTGTGTATTGTTTATTCAGTTTATTTATTTATTGATTTATTTATTTATTTATTTATTTATTCAATTTATTTATTTATTTAATATATTTTTTGCCAATTTTCTTGCTAATAATCGATTCAACATAATTAATAGAATTTAATTTATTTTTTTAATATATATTTTGCAGTAATACAATCAATAGAAGTTGCAGCAATAACAACAGCATAAATCACGAGCAACAATTAAGTTATAATTTTTTTTCTGTTTTGTTATTTTTTTTATTTAAATAAATAAAAGAAAATCGCTATAAAATCGTTAGAAAATCGTTTGGGATAATTTTTGTGTTTTTTTAATTTATTTAAATTCATTTAGTTGATTTTTTTTTTTGTTTATTAATTAATAATTATAATGGGTAATTGCCTAAAACGATCAACAGCTGATGACATTTCGTTATTACGAGGTGGTAGTGATGGTGGTCAGGAGTCATCCGGTGAACAGCTGGTTACTGTTCCATTGTATTCGGTAAATAATTATATTTTTCTATTCTATTTATTTTATTTTATATATTTATTTATTTATTTATTTATTTTTTGTATTTAGGAACTCCTAACACCTGTTTTTTATCCATCACCATCAGTTAGTCGTACGGCACAACATTTAACCGAAGAGGAACAAGTTAAAATTGCTAAACGTATTGGTTTAATACAACATTTACCAACTGGCACATATGATGGTTGTTGTAAAAAATCACGTGAATGTGTTATCTGCATGATGGAATTTGTTGTCGGCGATACAATACGTTACTTACCATGTATGCATACATATCATGTGATATGTATTGATGATTGGCTAATGCGTAGTCTTACATGTCCAAGTTGTATGGAACCAGTTGATGCAGCATTATTAACTAGTTACGAGACCACTTAATAAATATTTTTTTTTTTTTTTTATAATTTTACACTAGAAGTTAGCATTTAGGGACTAAATTGAATTGATGTTAAATGGAGGAGGAGTAGAAGGAGGATTAGGAGTATTAGGATGATGCGAATTATTATTTTTTTTTTATTATCTTTTTTAATTAATTTTAATTTTTTTTTTAAGTTTTAATTTTAAGCTGATGACACATTTTATGTTTAAAAAAAAAAAAAAATGAAAGGTCCTTAACAATCAACCTAATTATCAAATCCTACAAGTAAATAATATACATATATATATATCACAATCACGTTAATTAATCATTATTTAAGAAAAATACGTTATTTTAGCATCTTTTTATTAATTAATTATTTAATTTTCAAGAAAGAAAATAAAAAAAGAAAAAAACTAATAATTTATTAGCCATTACCGATATTGAAATTATGTAAATTAGATGTCGACGATTTCACTAAAAACAAAAAAAAAAAAAAAAAAAACAAAAAAAAAACGCTCTATTATTAAACAGTTTCTAAGAAAACTAAAAAAGAAAAAACGAAGAAAATAATATTCTAAAAAATATTTGTATAAAGATAAGTAATAATTTTTCTTAATTTTATTTTATCAAAAAAAGAAAGAAAAATATTTTCCTGCCGCCCTCTAAGCAAAAGAAAAGAAAAGCAAAAAAACAAAAGAAAAAATTCTAAAAAAATTAGTCGCAATAAATTTAAAAGAAAATAAATAAATAAATAAATAATAATAATATTAATAATAATGCAAAAAATAATAATAATAATAATAATAATGCAAATAATAATAATAATAAAAATAATTAAATTTATTTAAATTTAATAATTATAATAATAATTAATATAGAATATTTCTGTTAATTATTAAGTATGCTTGTTCGATTGATTTTTTTCTTCTTCTTCTTCTTCTTCTTCTTCTTCTTCTTCTTTTTCTCTTCTTAATTATTTAAATATTCACCTTATAAATGAAAATTCATCTGTAATATCTTTTAAAAACTGTCTTTATTTCCAGATTAAACATAAACATAAAAGTTTATTTATACATTTTAACATTAGATTATTATTCCTCACTATCCTTGGAAAGTCCTTATTATTATTATTTCCCCTGAATAATTAATTAATCCCATTTAAAAAATAAAATCATAATCCTTATTATTTTAGTTAATTAATTCTTAATTAAATTAATCCTTATTTACTTATAAAATTTAATCAGTTTTTTCGTCCTTTACATTTCTATTAATAAATTCATTTAAAAAAGCAAAAAAAAAATTAAAATCCACCTGAATTAATTCTAACACAAAACAAAAAATAGACGTTTTTCAATTTCAAATTTTAATTAAATAATAATAAGCGCGATTGTACGTGTACATGCGTTTTTTTCTGTATGACTGAATATTTTTTTAAAATAATAATAATAATAATAATTAATAATTAATGAGAGCAAAATCTAAACGTTAGTTAATTAATATTAATTTGTTATAAAAAGTAAAAAAATGAAATAAATATTTATATAGTTCAGTGAAAAGAAAAAAAAGCATAAATTAAGCTTTTTTTTTGTTGTTGTTAATTAATAAAAAGCTTTTAAATTTTTATTATTTGAAAACAAAAAAGAAAAAAAGAAACGCAATAATATATCCACATGGTGGATGTTGTGAATCAATTAAACTGATTAATTACTTCTAAGATTATATTATATATATAAATTAATATTAATTTAAATAAATACATACATATATATTAATATATATAAATATATTAATTAATTAAATTTAATAAAATTAAAATCACTAATGGCTGTCATAAACTGATTACTATTTAACAAAAAAAAAAAAAAAATAATAATAATAATAATAAAATCCGGTATACACAGTTTGACGCTGCGCTGCGCGTATACACAGTCGTATCAAAAAAATAAAATTTAATTAAATAAATTAATTAATTAATTAATTAATTTTTGTTAATAAAGAAAACAAAAAAAAAAAAAATGCAATTTATAAATAAAAAATTGTGAATTTAGCGCAGATACGTAGCCAAAGGTAAAAAATTATTATAATTAACAAAAAAACAAAAAAAAACATTTATTCAAAACTAATTAATTAATAAACAAATAATTAATAATTAATTAATTAATAAATAAATAAATAAAAAAAATGAGGCATTTGTTGCGTCGTAGACTGTGATTTCAAAAAAAAATATAAAATAATAAAATAATAATTAATTTAAATTATAATTAATTAATTAATTAATTTAAATAAACAAAAAAAAAAACAACCAATTAATTTTATATTGTAAAAAATTAAAAAAATAAATAAATTATTGAACAAAAAATAAAAAAAAATGAAAATGAAAATAAATTGGTACAGGGTGTTCCATATATAAATTATTATATTATTTGTGTTTTTCTTATTTCTTTCATTATATACCTATAAACACTTGTTTTATCCTTATCAATTTTAAAGATATTAAATACACAAAAGTATTAAAGGTAAGCTCTAAAAATACCTAAAGTTTTTTCAATTTTACCACTTTACGGTCTAGCATAAAAAACCTTTCATTATTCTTTTTTATATTGTATGTTTTCCAGGCAAAATAAGTGAAAATTTTAGTTACCAATTAGAAAATTTTGTAAGGAAAATATAATAAAAGAAATGGTACTGATTTTCCGATGCTATTTTTCAGATCATAAGTTATCTGAGATGCACGAAACACAGAAGAATTTTACATCTGTTCACCGTGTTAACCCTTTCAACCATGTCGGGATACTATTGTCCCAGAGCATGTTTATAAATATCCCTATCTTTTCTAATTTTAATTATATATAAGACAAATTAGTTCCATTTCATTAATTTAGGTTTATTCTATAAAATCCAGATATTCCGATATTTTACGTTTCACATAAATGTTATTTCAATAAAGTTTTTCAAGTGTTATGTCCGTATTTTGTGGAACATTTAGATAATATAGTACCAAAAGTGAATTTTTCTTAAAGCCAAATAGGCTAGGTTTGGAAATACATATATTTTTTAATTAAATTCTTAATCCCAAATATCATTAAAATTGTTTTATAAACTTATTCTCCATTATTCAGATCGAAAGGGTTAAAATAAGTATTAAATTTTTTAAGAGAATTTTACGATTAGAGGTGATTAGTACAATTGAATAAAGAAAATCACTAGAAGTCTAGAAGAAAAATAAAAATTCACTTTCTTAAAAGGATTAACCCAGAACGTTTATGGTAAGATTTTCCATAACGTGAAATCTCATCACCGCCAATTATATTAAAATTACAATTTACATGACTTTTTATTCAAAAAAAATTCTTTTTATTTTTTCCATAAATTAACAAAAGAAAATGAAAATTATTTTGCGAATAATAACCTACTTAATTAATGGCCAGCAATTAATTGTACAGAATTTTAACCTCTGTAATACTTCCTATTTTTCATAATAATTTATTTCCTGATTATTTTTATTTTTTTTTTTTTTTTTTGGTTATTTTCTTTGTAATTAGGACATAATGATAATTTTATTTAATTAATTAATTTTCATTTCTTATCATTTGCAAAAAAAAAAAAAAAAAAAAAATGATTGAAAATTAAATTATTTTTTATTACTTCTTGTTTTCACGTTCTTTTGATTTCTTTTCTTTTTTAAAAAGGAAAAACTCATTAACAGTTTATTGACATTTATTTAAATGAAATAAAAATGATATAATTGGCAACAATATTAATCATTAATTTGTAATTATCAAAAAAAAAATAAAACCAGGTATTAACAGGCCAGGGTATTAACACATTAAAATTTATATACACCGAAATGTATACTTTTCTTTTATATTCTAATTTAATTAAATTATTTTTATT
Organism: Ptychoptera contaminata; assembly: GCA_963942525.1. Classification (NCBI taxonomy): domain Eukaryota; kingdom Metazoa; phylum Arthropoda; class Insecta; order Diptera; family Ptychopteridae; genus Ptychoptera; species Ptychoptera contaminata. The sequence continues at coordinate 3,208,572 of OZ012640.1, read as the reverse complement.
AATTTCGCCTAGTTGTAATACAATTTCTGTTACATATTTATTAAATTATTTTAACAATAGTATTTAGTTTCATCAGTTGAATGAAATACACCTGTAATATTGTTTTACAATTTTTTAAAATTAACTACCGTATTTTATGGATTATAAGACGCACCGAACAATAAGATTCACCACAATTTTATAAGACGATTTTTATGAGAAAATGTTACCTCCAGACCATAAGACGTAAGCAAAATTTTTTGTTCATTTTTTAAAGTCTTATCATCCGTAAAATACGGTGAATTTTTTCAGTAAAATTATTTCTCTCATTTTATTAAATTAACCCTTTGAATCCTGGCCAACTAAACTATATAACTCTGTAACTCTAGACACATCTATTGTTAGTTGTTGGATGTTAAGATCTTTCTACGTTGTGGAGAGGACAATTTGATTCATTTCTCCAGCCGCACTTTACTGGTTTCAACACTTCGTCTTTTGGTTTCATTTTCTTCCATTGAAATTATTCACGAATTCATTGCTCATAAATTCAATAAACATCTGAAATGTGTTCAATCGGTCGTACATTAGTTCATGATACCTGCCTTTCGCGTTCAAAGGATTAAATTAATCTTTTTTTTTTAAATTACCTAAATACAGAACTGTATATTGTGTACACACGCTTTTACTGTAAAATTAATATTTTATTTTTCTTCATTTTTCATGCTCAAAAAATGAATCCAAATATGACTTGCGTTAATTTTTTCGCTGTCTCATTTTTAATTCTTCGCAAATAATAGTTTTTTCTGCTTTAAATTAATTAATTTAATTACTGTAAATACGGATATAATTATGTTTTGATATCAAAAAAGTAATAATGAAAAAATTAAAAAAAAAAAAAATATGAATATGAAGAAAATTTATTAAACGAAAATGAATTATGAAAAAAAAAAAACTGCTGAATAAATATTTAAAAATGTAAAAAAAAAAAATTATTACAATTAATTGACTTAAGTCCAGAGTTTTTTTTTTTTTTTATTATTATTTTATTTAAGCTCGCGATAGCAGTTTTTTTTTTTTTTTTTTGAATTATTTATTTAAATTTATTTGTCACACATAGAGAGAATGACTGGACATTAATTAGGGAAAATTTTTTATATTTTTTTGTTGCTGATTTCTTTTGTTTTTTTTTTTTCGGTAAATTTTTGCACAATATTTAAATTGAGCAAAAAATTTTGATAGTAGAAGAAAAAAAGTGCATAGAAAACATAAAAAAAAAAACGTGAAAGTAATCTAGGTTAAATTAAGAATTAATTAATTAATAACAGTTTAGCCCTTTCAACCCTATCGGGACAGACTATTGTCCCAGATCATGTTCATAAGTCCCTATCTTTTGAAATTTCATTTATATACATATATATTTTTCTTATTTTATAATAAAATTGCCATGCTTTGGAATTAAGACGTTAAGTCGACATGTGAATAGCTTTCAGCTATCATGTCAATTTATGGGATAGGATATAAGATATTTGTGGACATTAGTTATCCAAAGGAATAGATAATAAATTGTTTTGGGAACGTACACACACTTTGCTGTACGAGTAAATAAATCGTTTTGGAACTTCGATGTTCCCACAGTACTTAAAGTTACTGCTCGACCGTGGGTAGTAGTTCCAGCCGTTGTTTCTCGTACACGTTTTTTGTGCGAAGGCATTATTACGGAGATCTTTTTGGAACAATGTCCGTAGCTATATTTGTAAAAAACCGTGAGATCCGCTATATGAGACAAATTAGTCCCATTTCGTTAATTTAAGTTTATTCTATAAAATCCCGATATTCCGATATTTTACGTTTCAGTATTAATGTTATTTTAATAAAGTTTTTCAAGTTTTGTGGAACATTTAGATAAAATAGTACCAAAAGTGAATTTTTCTTAAAGCCAAATAGCTTAGATTCGGGAATACAAATATTTTTTAAATAAATTCTAAATTCCAAATATCATTAAAATTGTTTTATAAACTTATTCTGCATTATTCAGATCGAAACGGTTAAAATAAGTATTAAATTTTTTTTAAGAGAATTTCCATCACGATTAGAAGTGATTAGTGCAATTGAATAAAGAAAATCACTAGAAGTCTAGAAGAAAAATAAAAATTCACTTTCTTATAAATTTAACATTATGCTTAAAATTATCGATTAACCGATTAATTAATTAATCAATAAACCGATTAAAACGGTAATTCTTTATCAATTATAATTACAATAATATTTATATTGGTAAAAATTTTGACAAATTTTCTACAAATTAATGCATTCAAAAATTATTCAAATTTCTTGCGTTTTTTATTATTATTTTTATTATTTTCAAAAAAAAAAAAATAATAAATAAATAATTGTTTTGTAATTAAAATTTCTGATTAAATTTATGTAAATAAATCCAAAAAATAAATAAATGAACGAGTAAGTGAGTGACTGAGTGAAAGCATGTGCACAGCTCATGATCATAATTATTATATATATATATATATTTATTTTTTAATTATTTTTACATCATATTCATATTCTTCTGTATATATATATATATATATTTTTTATGTTTTATTTTTGTGTATTTTAAATCGCGTTGGCGTCGTTAACGTTTCTTTTTTTTTTAATTGTGTTTAATTTAAAAACAAAAAAATAAAATAAAAAAAAAAGAAAAACACTTGCTACTAATCAGCCTAATCTGCTATTCTACCAAAAAAATAAATAAATAATAATAATAAAGTTAAATAAATATTCATTCTGTTTGTATAGTGATGATGATGATGATGATGATGTTGACAATTTTATTACAATAAATTTATTTTATTTCATTTTTTTGCTTTTTTTTTGCTACTCGCTATTTTATTATTGTGCAGAAAAAAATATTTTTTGTTGGTATTATTAATCGACCAAAAAAGAAAAAAAAACATAAATTTGTTACCATGTCAGTTAATTATTTTACAAATCTAGAAACAAATTTTCTCTATCTGTAACAGAGAGTTCATAGTATTTTATCATTATTTATTTGCCATGACATTTAATATGTTTTTGATTTTTATTTTTCTCTTTTGTTTTTCTTACAATAATTAAGTATTATCTCTATGAGCCAATAAGGGAATATAAAGGCCTATAAAGGAACACAAAGGACCATAAGGGAACATACAGGGTCATAATGGAACATACAGGGCTATAAGACAACTTAAAGGGCCATAAGAGTACATAAAGGCCTATAAGGGAACTTAAAGGGTCATAAGGGAACCCAAAGGCCCATAAGGTAACATACAGAGCCATAAGGGAACACAAAGGACCATAAGGGAACATACAGGGTCATAATGGAACATAAATGGCCATAAGACAACTTAAAGGGCCACAAGAGTACATAAAGGCCTATAAGGGACCTTAAAGGGCCATAAGTGAACGCAAAGTGCCATAAGGCAACATACAGACCCATAACTGAACACAAAGGGCCATAACTGAACATAAAGGGCCTCAACTTTATATCACAGATAACAATATTGGTGAAAATTTTATTTGATAAGGCCTCAAAAATGCTAGTTACTCAGTGCCTCGAAATTTCTCTGATAGGCCCCGTATATATGCATATAAGATTTTGATCTGTTTTTCATATTTATATAATCTAAAAAAAGTTTTTAATACCCCAAATTCTTTTATTACACGGTGGATACGTTCCGGACAAAAACGTGCATAAAAATCACATGAAGGTAACAGCTAGATTCACTATCATCATCAGGTATCATATATGATTTTTCCTCGACCGTGTTAAACCAAAATTATATAAAAACAGAATTGAGTGTATTATAAATAAATCTCTAAGCAAATCAATTAATTATTTCGCAAAATACAAAAAGATAATTACTTATCTGCCATATGCTCAAACATGTTTTCGTTTTTGTTTTTTTCATATCTTTTATGAAACGATTAAAAAACAAAGAATTAAAAAAATCCCCACAGACAAGAATTAATTAATTAATTAATTTTTTTTATCTAAGATGGGCATTTTTTTTTTGCAATTTAATCGACGACTTAACCGTTTTTTTTTTTGTCGAACAAAATAATAAAATTTCGATAAGAATATTGAATTTAGAAAGCTTAAAAGATCTTTATTAATTATGATTTTAGCAGCAGCAAAACCAACACCAACACCAACAGCTGATTTTCCTAATCATTTGTTTTTTTTTTTAATTAAATTAACTAAAGACTAGAGTTCAATGCTGTACGATTTTGTTTTGTTTCTTAATTTTTTCTTTTGTTTTAAAGAATTTAAAATGTTTAAAATAATTGTATGCTTTACTTATATCAGCATAGAATTATTGTTTTAATTAAATTCTCTTTATTACTTTGTTGATTAAAAAAATCAAGGTAAATAATGGTAAAAAAGGTAAATTAATCTCTTCAGGGAACAAATTAATTATTATTTCTGTAAAATTTTTGATGATAATTCCGTGATTAATTTATTTAGGTGTAAAAGAATAAATAAACTTACTTTAGTACACCTTTTACTTGTAAAACATCTGATGTGTACATGCGTGTATAAATGCGTTTACAAATATATAACTCGAATAATATGTGTACACAAATGTGCCAATATCCCTGAAGAGGTTAAGTTCGCTGATTAAATAACAAAATAATAACAATAATAATAATAATAATAATAATAATAAATTATTAATAAATAAATGATGCATGCTTCAATGTACATTTAAATGATTTCTTTTACATAAATTCAAAATTTTCTTTACTCTGAATTTCTTTTATACTCCACTGGCTTAATAGAGAAGAAAAGTTAAACTTTTAGGGCCTAGCAATGGCTTAATATAGGTTAGAGGCTTAATAGTTGGAGAGGCTTATTGATTCTTATTTAATTATAGGAAATTTCAAATTTACTCATCAAAATTTTCTTCATTGGTAGCAATTCATCAATTTTTTCACGGATTACAAGTTTCCTCTTCAAATTCGTTCATATTTTAGTAGAATTAAGAAGCCAGTGGCTAAATAAAGATTACTGGCTAAATAGAAAAGTCCTAAAGTCCTTAAATAGATGAAAAATAATTAATTATTTTAGAGTAACAGAAAAATATTTAATCACAGATTAAATATATATATATATAGTTAGACATGGAAGCAATAATAGTTTAAGTCCAGCTGATTGTATTTTTATTTTTATTTTTATTTTTATTTTTATTTTAATTATTATTATCAGCTAATAACAGCTGCTAATTATGTTTTGTATTTTTTCCTATACAAAACTCATGACTTAATTAGAATAGACAAAAAAAAAAATAAAAATAAATAAATAATAATTAAATATATGATTACGATGTGTGTAAATCACGAAAATAATATTTATTTAAGGCAAAAAAAAATAATAATAATAATAATTGTACTTTGATTAGGAAGAAATAAAATAATTTAATTAAAATGAATAATTATTTATTTAACTGTATATGTACATATATATATATATTTTAAAATAAATAATTTGAAAAAAAAAAAGAAAATTAATTGATTAAAAAATAAAAGAAGAAAAAGCAACGTAAAATTAAAATCAAAATAACAAATGATAATCCAATGACAGTCCATGGTCTTAGTTAATTAAAAATAACAAAAGAATTTAATTAAAAAAACAAAACACAAAATACATGGATGAGAAAAAATAAATAAGAAAAATTATTAAAGGAAAAACGATAATTTATCATTATTGTCATTGTTATTGGTCAAAAGCTCTCTGAACTTTGTATCCCCTCATCGTTAATTCATTTGTTTCGTTGTTTCTTCTCTGGATTTTTTCTTCACATCATTTTTTGTTTATTTTATAAATTTTTAACAGAGATTAATTTAATTTAAAATAAAAATTTATAAAAAAAAAAAAAAAATAAATAAATTAATTTTTCTTAAAAGAAAATTTTCTTATTCTTATCTCTTTAACGAAACATGCTATCGCCCATAATCATCCATCGTGAATTAAATGACATCATTTTTCGTTTTTTTTAATTATATCTGTTGTATTTCGTTGTTTTATTGCATCAGACTGTTGAATAGAATATTTGGAAATTTTTGTGTTTTTTTTTTTTATATTTTCCATTTTCTTCTTCTGCTTCTTCTTTCATAAATTATTTAATAATTATGATTATTATTTAAGCATTAGTTCTATAAACTATTTATACAAAAAAAAGACACAAAATAAAAGTTTCTTTAAAATTAGCGATTTGGCAAAGTGGTGGCCACTGATACTCACGTACTAGCCACTGATACCCACTAGTTTTCCATAGGAAAATTTTCTACTTGTTAACAGAAAACATTCGTTTTAATCCACAGCTAGTCTAATACTTAATAAAAATAGAAAATAAATTTCTTTCACGGATAAACGATAACTACAGTTCAATCAAACGCAAAAAAAACATAAACAGCAAAAGTTTTTAGCATTAATTTCTAATAAACAAATGGGGCAAAAAAAAAAAGATTTCCCATAAGGTCATAAAGTTTGCCGACCGCTGTTTTTTTTTTTTTTCTTTGCAGATAATCAATCATCTAATTTGCAGTAAAAGAAAAATCGAGGCGCACAAAATACGTTAAAAAATGATCAACGAAAATTATTTTTTTATTTATTTATTTAATTTTTGCCAAAATAAATAATAATTATAAAAAGAATTATTTAATTGTTATTATTTAATTAATAAACAAACATTTAAGACAGCCATACACAGGCTCACACACACGCGGATAATACATATTTTTTTGCTTGTTGTTTTTTCATTATTCATTGCGTTTCATACAAACCGTTTTTTTTTCTTTTCGTTTTCATATAATTCGTCGTTACTTTATATTGATTATAGTCAGTTGTCTTAATAAATATTTTATTCAAATCGTATAAAGTATTCAATCGGTTAGCAGTTAAGTAAAATAATTAACAAAAAAATATATATAATTAATTTAAAAATTTCAGTTAAAATTTAAATAAAGATAAATAATAGACAATCTTTAAGATATTAATGATTTGTGTTTATTAAAGTGTTATTATTAATTATTTTGTTTAAAATTAATAATTAAATTAAGAAAACAATAAAAAAGAACAATAGAAAATAAAAAAAATAAAAAAACTGTTTATTATTAGTGCTAAGAAATTGAGAAGAAATTAATAAGAAATAAATAAGAAAATATAAATTAATTAAAAGAAATAAAGTGTTAAAAAAATAAAAAGGAATTATAAAAATAAAAAAGGAATTTTAAAAAGTGGACGTTTTAATTGTTAATAAGAAAAATTAAGAAAACAAAAAAAATATAATTAATTAATTAAGAAAAAATAATTTTCCATTAATTTCTTTAATTAATTAAGAAAATTTATATTTTTATTATTATTTTCCTTTTTATTATTATTATTATTGATAATTAAATTATTTTGTGTATTTATTTCGATGAAGGCTAAAGAACAATTAATTAATTTATTATTATTATTATTAATAAATAAATATAATTATAAAAAAATAATTAATTTATATATATATAATTATATAAATATATTTAATTTATATTATTTAATTTAAATTATTTTTCATAATATAATAATTAATAATTAATTATTTAAAAGTGAAAATCTATATAAAATAAGGATAATTCATATAATAAATAGAATAAATAATTTATATAGCAGAAAAAAAAGTAATAATAAAAGAAATAAATAGAAGAAGAAGAAAACGACAGTGATTTAATTAATTATATAATTATTTTCACTTATTATTTAATTTATATTTATATATTAAATTTATATAATTATAATAAAAATTATGTATAATTATATTGTTATATTATTTTTATTTATAACATTATTTTTTATTAATATTAAATCAATAAATATTGATTTAATTAATAATAATAATTATAATTATAATAATAATAATAATAATAATCTAAATAATAATAATAATAATTTATTAAAACGTAATTATCGTAATATACCGAATATATGGACAGCAATATTAGAACGTTCATCACATATGCAACAGGCAACAGCGTCAACAACGACAACAACATATAGTACACCAATATTAAATTATAATAATAATAATAATAATAATAATAATAATATGGAGGAAATATTAAAGATTCAACAGCAACAAAAAATACGACATAATAATCATCATAGATATAATACACGTGGCCATCATAATAATAATAATCAGCAGCAACAGCAACAGGTACATCAACAGCAGCTACAAGATCAACAACATAATAATCATAATCATCATCAGGATAATAATCAAAATATAAATGATAATAATGATAATAATAATAATAATACAGATAAACAATATATATGTGAGACATGTCAACAGGTACATAAAATTAAAATGACCGAAAATGAATTAACAGAATTACGTATAGAATTTGTTAAAAATCAAATATTAAAAAAATTACGTTTAAAGGTACGTCCGACAATTAGTTATAATTATTTACCACGTCCAGTTGCCGAGGGTGCAACAATATTAAATAATATAAATAATTTAAATAATAATAATAATAATGATAATACAGATGATAATAATAATGATGATGATATTGATGATAATTTAAATCGACATTTTGATGATTATTATGCAAAAACAACACAAAAAATTATTTTCCCAAAAGAAGGTAAGAACTTTTTTTTATCTAATAAACGGTCAAAGAATAATGTGAGCGTAAAATGTGGTTTGTGGTGTCTGCATGAATATTGTTATATTCACGCTGCTGGCACCAGAAATGGCATTTCACGCTCACATTGTGCTTTGGCCTTAATAATAAAGTAAAAAATTTCATGTAATTAATTTAATTCATTAACAATAATGATGTAATTATAATATAAAAATCAAATTAAATAACTTTTCCTTTTTTTTAATAATTTTCTTTTGTTTTTTCATTCAAATTAAAAAAAAACCCCCGCGCAGATAATGAACAGTGTAAAAATTTAGCTGATATAGATAAATCAAAATGTTTTTCATTTCAAATACCAAATGATATTGAAATGATTGATGTAAATTATGCTGAATTATGGATATATAAATATTCGGATATATTAGATGCACATAATCAAACATATGTTATATCAGAAATAATACATTGGGATAAACAAAAAAGTTTTACAAAATTAAAACCAATATCAATACATGACACAGATATAAATGAGGGTTGGTTAAAAATTGATATAACATGGTCAATAAAAAATTGGTTTCAATATAATGAATTAAAACATATAATAAATATATCATGTCGTACATGTGCAATGGAATTTACATATAATCCATTAATAAATAATAATAATAATAATTCAGATAATTCTGATAATATTGAACATAATTTTATGCCATTTATTGTTATTGATACAAATAATCAACGTAAAATTAAACGTAAACGTCGTAATGTTAATTGTTCAACTGGTATAACAGAATGTTGTCGTGAAAAATTATATATATCATTTGCTGATATTGGTTGGAATGATTGGATATTATATCCGGCCGGTTATCATGCATATTTTTGTCGTGGTTCATGTACATCAGCTGCAACAGTAACACTTAGTGGATCATATTATAATTCTGTATTAAGGGTAATTTCTTTATTATTATTTATTTATTTATATTTTTTCTTTTTACTTCATTTTTTATATTAATTAATTTTTCAATTTTCTTTTTAGAAAGTAATGTATTTACGTAATAGTGGTGGACAAAAAAATTTAGAATTAATACCATGTTGTACGGCAACACAATTTTCATCATTGCAATTATTTTATATGGATAGTAATCATACGGCAACACAAAAAACATTACCAAATATGGTTGTTGAGGGTTGTGGATGTATGTAAAATTTATTAACACTCAATCGATGAACCTTGACGATGTACTGTTTTGCAAAAATTTTGCACAAAATAAAAGTTAAAATTTATTAAATGTTTTCTGAATTATCAACAGAAACCAATAATACTGATGTTAAACGTTTAAAATTAAAAAAAAAGATAGTTTCTACCTGATCCATTCTACCGTTTGCCATCAGCCAAGTGAAGTGGTTAAGTGTTAATTGGAAAAATTAAAAAAAAAAAGAATTTTATCTTATTAATTAATGAATAAATTAAGAAATAAAGATAAAATAAATAAATTTTACACATACGACAATAATATTCTTCTCAGTTATAATTTAAAAATTTTATTTATTTATTTTTTATTATTATTATTATTATTATTATTATTATTATTATTATTATTATTATTATTATTATTATTATTATTATTATTATTATTATTATTATTATTATTATTATTATTATTATTATTATTATTATTATTATCATTATCATTATTATTATTATTATTATTATTCTCTATAATTGATAAGAAAAATTCACTTGATGTACACGTTTAAGGCACATTTTCGGCACGTTTTAAAGGCATGCCTCAAATTATTTAAATAAGAATAAATAAAAAACACATTTATTAATCAATGTATGACCGTTTATTTTTTTTGTTTTTTTTTGTCACTTAAATTATTTTTATTTGTAAATATAATAAATAAATAAATAAATCAAAAGAAAAACTGTTTTTATATTTTTTTTTAATTTTTTTTTTGTATTTATCTACTGGCTAGATAATAAAAATAAAAAGCATTAATTTAAAGAGAAAAAATTTATTACATATTATATGCTCTATTTATATATAAGCTAGAATAAAATAAAATAAATAAATATTTTTAATATAAATAAGATAAAAAAAGAAAATATTTTTATTATAAATATTTTAAGAATATAGTAAAATCATATGCTCTCTGATGATATGTAATTATAATTATTATTACCAATTTTACCATATTAAAAGTATAAATTATTTATAAACATTAATGTTGATGGCTGTGGAATTTTCACTAGATTATAAGAAATAACAATATAAAATTACAGCGTTAATAAAATGTAAAAAATTAATTAAGATAATTTAAGAAAAGAAAATAATTTACAAAATTATCATTGAAATATGTATGCTATATGTCTATCAGCCAAAATGTAGACTATCTAACGCACTATTAATACACTGATAAATTTAATACACAAAATGTTATGCCAATAAGTGTACAAATAGATTACAAATAGATTCAGTACAAATAAATTACTTTAAATGTATTAACAAACGCAGTATGGGTTTTTGTAAACGCACCATGCCGTTTGTGCGATATTTATAATGAAACGAATGCGTTATTATAAAAAACGCGATAAAAAATAAAACTAATGATTTTGAATCAAGTGAAGCTTTTATTTTTGCGAAATATCTCAAATATCCAAATATCAAAAAGTTTAGCAAAATTACCCAAAGCTTTTTTTGTGATTCTTCCAGTTATATGGAAAAATCTCAAAAAGTTTGTATGCTATGACCCTAAATGCTTAACGAAATTCGATAATAATTCATTTATGAATCAAATGAGATAAAAATCATAATTCAAGAGTCATTTTTGACGAAATGCGAGCCAAAAAACCGCGACAACTGCCAAAATACAGAGCTTCAATGACGATTTTTAAAGTCTAACCACCATAAAAATGAGATTTCTTTGAAAAACAACCGATTCGGCTGAATCTTTGCAGGGACATTAATTTTAACATCCTGAATCTGTATTTCTTACTCAGAGTGGCGACAAAAAATTATTTTGGAAGTTATGGCCTCCCAAAGTTTAGTAAAATTACCCAAATATTTTTTGAGATTCTTCCCGTTATATGGAAAAATCTCAAAAAGTTTGTATGCTATGACCCTAAATGTTTAATTCAATTCTATAGATAATTCATTTATAAATCAAATAAGATAAAGATCATAATTCTAGAGTCATTTTTGGCGAAATGAGAGCCAAAAAACCGCGACAACTGCCAAAATTCAGAGCTTCCATGACGATTTTTACAGTCTAACCACCATAAAAATGAGATTTCTTTGAAAAACAACCGATTCGGCTGAAACTTTGCAGGGACATTAATTTTAACATTCTGAATCTATATTTCTTATACAGAGTGGCGACAAAAAATTATTTTAGAAGCTATGGCCTCCCAAAGTTTAGCAAAATTACCCAAAGATTTTTTGAGATTCTTCCAGTTATATGGAAAAATCTCAAAAAGTTTGTATGCTATGACCCTAAATGTTTAATGCAATTCGATAGATAATTCATTTATGAATCAAATGAGATGAAGATCATAATTCTAGAGTCTTTTTTGGCGGATTGCGAGCCAAAAAACCGCGACAACTGCCAAAATACAGAGCTTCAATGACGATTTTTACAGTCTAACCACCATAAAAATGAGATTTCTTTGAAAAACAACCGATTCGGCTGAAACTTTGCAGGGACATTAATTTTGACATCTTGAATATATATTTCTTACTCAGAGTGGCGACAAAAAATTATTTTGGAAGTTATGACCTCCAAAAGTTTAGCAAAATTACCCAAATATTTTTTGAGATTCTTCCAGTTATATGGAAAAATCTCAAAAAGTTTGTATGCTATGACCCTAAATGTTTAATGCAATTCGATAGATAATTCATTTATGAATCAAATGAAATAAAAATCATAATTCTAGAGTCATTTTTGGCGAAATGCGAGCCAAAAAACCGCAACAGCTTCAATGACGATTTTTACAGTCTAACCACCATAAAAATGAGATTTCTTTGAAAAACAACCGATTCGGCTGAATCTTTGCAGCGACATTGAATTTGAATCTATATTTCTTCAAAGCAGCATGACGATACTAATGTTGTATGGTGATAATTATTTGTTGACAAATTAGATTATTATATTTGGTACCATTTCAATCAGCATCACGGCACACATCTAAAGACACAACTCGCAATAAAATTGGTACACGGGTTCAGTTTAGCCAGGCCGAAATACTTTGAACATTGTTGATTCTGCTATGCAAAGCCGCATGACGATACTAATGTTGTATGGTGATAATTATTTGTTGACAAATTACATTATTATATTTGGTACCATTTTAATCAGCATCACGCCACACATCTAAAGACGCAATTCGCAATAAAATCGGTACACGGGTTCAGTTTAGCCAGGCCGAAATACTTTGAACATTGTTGATTCTGCTATGCAAAGCAGCATGACGATACTAATGTTGTATGGTGATAATTATTTGTTGACAAGTTACATTATTATATTTGGTACCATTTTAATCAGTGTCACGGCACAAATCTAAAGACTCAATTCGCAATAAAATTGGTACACGGGTTCAGTTTAGCCAGGCCGAAATACTTTGAACATTGTTGATTCTGCTATGCAAAGCAGCATGACGATACTAATGTTGTATGGTGATAATTATTTTTTGACAAATTAGATTATTATATTTGGTACCATTTTAATCAGCATCACGGTACACATCTAAGGAGGCAATTCGCAATAAAATCGGTACACGGGTTCAGTTTAGCCAGGCCGAAATACTTTGAACATTGTTGATTCTGCTATGCAAAGCAGCATGACGATACTAATGTTGTATGGTGATAATTATTTTTTGACAAATTAGATTATTATATTTGATACCATTTTAATCAGCATCATGGCACAAATCTAAGGAGACAATTCGCAATAAAATCGGTACACGGGTTCAGTTTAGCCAGGCCGAAATACTTTGAACATTGTTGATTCTGCTATGCAAAGCAGCATGACGATACTAATGTTGTATGGTGATAATTATTTTTTGACAAATTAGATTATTATATTTGGTACCATTTTAATCAGCATCACGCCACACATCTAAAGACGCAATTCGCAATAAAATCGGTACACGGGTTCAGTTTAGCCAGGCCGAAATACTTTGAACATTGTTGATTCTGCTATGCAAAGCAGCATGACGATACTAATGTTGTATGGTGATAATTATTTGTTGACAAATTAGATTATTATATTTGGTACCATTTTAATCAGCCTCAGGGCACACATCTAAAGACACCATTCGCAATAAAATCGGTACACGGGTTCAGTTTAGCCAGGCCGAAATACTTTGAACATTGTTGATTCTGCTATGCAAAGCAGCATGACGATACTAATGTTGTATGGTGATAATTATTTTTTGACAAATTAGATTATTATATTTGATACCATTTTAATCAGCATCATGGCACAAATCTAAGGAGACAATTCGCAATAAAATTGGTACACGGGTTCAGTTTAGCCAGGCCGAAATACTTTGAACATTGTTGATTCTGCTATGCAAAGCAGCATGACGATACTAATGTTGTATGGTGATAATTATTTGTTGACAAATTAGATTATTATATTTAGTACCATTTTAATCAACATCACGGTACACATCTAAAAACACAATTCGCAATAAAATCGGTACAGGGGTTCAGTTTAGCCAGGCCGAAATACTTTGAACATTGTTGATTCTGCTATGCAAAGCAGCATGACGATACTAATGTTGTATGGTGATAATTATTTTTTGACAAATTAGATTATTATATTTGATACCATTTTAATCAGCATCATGGCACAAATCTAAGGAGACAATTCGCAATAAAATCGGTACACGGGTTCAGTTTAGCCAGGCCGAAATACTTTGAACATTGTTGATTCTGCTATGCAAAGCAGCATGACGATACTAATGTTGTATGGTGATAATTATTTGTTGACAAATTAGATTATTATATTTAGTACCATTTTAATCAACATCACGGTACACATCTAAAAACACAATTCGCAATAAAATCGGTACAGGGGTTCAGTTTAGCCAGGCCGAAATACTTTGAACATTGTTGATTCTGCTATGCAAAGCCGCATGACGATACTAATGTTGTATGGTGATAATTATTTGTTGACAAATTAGATTATTATATTTGGTACCATTTCAATCAGCATCACGGCACACATCTAAAGACACAACTCGCAATAAAATTGGTACACGGGTTCAGTTTTCCCAGGCCGAAATACTTTGAACATTGTTGATTCTGCTATGCAAAGCAGCATGACGATACTAATGTTGTATGGTGATAATTATTTGTTGACAAATTAGATTATTATATTTGGTACCATTTTAATCAGCCTCACGGCACACATCTAAAAACACAATTCGCAATAAAATCGGTACACGGGTTCAGTTTAGCCAGGCCGAAATACTTTGAACATTGTTGATTCTGCTATGCAAAGCCGCATGACGATACTAATGTTGTATGGTGATAATTATTTGTTGACAAATTACATTATTATATTTGGTACCATTTTAATCAGCATCACGCCACACATCTAAAGACGCAATTCGCAATAAAATCGGTACACGGGTTCAGTTTAGCCAGGCCGAAATACTTTGAACATTGTTGATTCTGCTATGCAAAGCAGCATGACGATACTAATGTTGTATGGTGATAATTATTTGTTGACAAATTAGATTATTATATTTGCTACCATTTTAATCAGCCTCAGGGCACACATCTAAAGACACCATTCGCAATAAAATCGGTACACGGGTTCAGTTTAGCCAGGCCGAAATACTTTGAACATTGTTGATTCTGCTATGCAAAGCAGCATGACGATACTAATGTTGTATGGTGATAATTATTTTTTGACAAATTACATTATTATATTTGATACCAATTTAATCAGCATCATGGCACAAATCTAAGGAGACAATTCGCAATAAAATCGGTACACGGGTTCAGTTTAGCCAGGCCGAAATACTTTGAACATTGTTGATTCTGCTATGCAAAGCAGCATGACGATACTAATGTTGTATGGTGATAATTATTTGTTGACAAATTAGATTATTATATTTAGTACCATTTTAATCAACATCACGGTACACATCTAAAAACACAATTCGCAATAAAATCGGTACAGGGGTTCAGTTTAGCCAGGCCGAAATACTTTGAACATTGTTGATTCTGCTATGCAAAGCAGCATGACGATACTAATGTTGTATGGTGATAATTATTTTTTCACACATCTAAAAACACAATTCGCAATAAAATCGGTACACGGGTTCAGTTTAGCCAGGCCGAAATACTTTGAACATTGTTGATTCTGCTATGCAAAGCCGCATGACGATACTAATGTTGTATGGTGATAATTATTTGTTGACAAATTACATTATTATATTTGGTACCATTTTAATCAGCATCACGCCACACATCTAAAGACGCAATTCGCAATAAAATCGGTACACGGGTTCAGTTTAGCCAGGCCGAAATACTTTGAACATTGTTGATTCTGCTATGCAAAGCAGCATGACGATACTAATGTTGTATGGTGATAATTATTTTTTGACAAATTAGATTATTATATTTGATACCAATTTAATCAGCATCATGGCACAAATCTAAGGAGACAATTCGCAATAAAATCGGTACACGGGTTCAGTTTAGCCAGGCCGAAATACTTTGAACATTGTTGATTCTGCTATGCAAAGCAGCATGACGATACTAATGTTGTATGGTGATAATTATTTGTTGACAAATTAGATTATTATATTTGGTACCATTTTAATCAGCGTCACGGTACACATCTAAAGACACAATTCGCAATAAAATTGGTACACGGGTTCAGTTTAGCCAGGCCGAAATACTTTGGACATTGTTGATTCTGCTATGCAAAGCAGCATGACGATACTAATGTTGTATGGTGATAATTATTTGTTGACAAATTAGATTATTATATTTGGTACCATTTTAATCAGCATCACGGCACACATCTAAGGAGACAATTCGCAATAAAATCGGTACACGGGTTCAGTTTAGCCAGGCCGAAATACTTTGAACATTGTTGATTCTGCTATGCAAAGCAGCATGACGATACTAATGTTGTATGGTGATAATTATTTGTTGACAAGTTACATTATTATATTTGGTACCATTTTAATCAGTGTCACGGCACAAATCTAAAGACACAATTCGCAATAAAATTGGTACACGGGTTCAGTTTAGCCAGGCCGAAATACTTTGAACATTGTTGATTCTGCTATGCAAAGCAGCATGACGATACTAATGTTGTATGGTGATAATTATTTGTTGACAAGTTACATTATTATATTTGGTACCATTTTAATCAGTGTCACGGCACAAATCTAAAGACACAATTCGCAATAAAATTGATACACGGGTTCAGTTTAGCCAGGCCGAAATACTTTGAACATTGTTGATTCTGCTATGCAAAGCAGCATGACGATACTAATGTTGTATGGTGATAATTATTTGTTGACAAATTAGATTATTATATTTGGTACCATTTTAATCAACATCACGGTACACATCTAAAAACACAATTCGCAATAAAATCGGTACAGGGGTTCAGTTTAGCCAGGCCGAAATACTTTGAACATTGTTGATTCTGCTATGCAAAGCCGCATGACGATACTAATGTTGTATGGTGATAATTATTTGTTGACAAATTAGATTATTATATTTGGTACCATTTTAATCAGCATCACGGCACACATCTAAAAACACAATTCGCAATAAAATCGGTACACGGGTTCAGTTTAGCCAGGCCGAAATACTTTGAACATTGTTGATTCTGCTATGCAAAGCAGCATGACGATACTAATGTTGTATGGTGATAATTATTTGTTGACAAGTTACATTATTATATTTGGTACCATTTTAATCAGTGTCACGGCACAAATCTAAAGACACAATTCGCAATAAAATTGGTACACGGGTTTAGTTTAGCCAGGCCGAAATACTTTGAACATTGTTGATTCTGCTATGCAAAGCAGCATGACGATACTAATGTTGTATGGTGATAATTATTTGTTGACAAATTACATTATTATACTTGGTACCATTTTAATCAGCGTCACGGCACAAATCTAAGGAGACAATTCGCAATAAAATCGGTACACGGGTTCAGTTTAGCCAGGCCGAAATACTTTGAACATTGTTGATTCTGCTATGCAAAGCAGCATGACGATACTAATGTTGTATGGTGATAATTATTTGTTGACAAATTAGATTATTATATTTGATACCATTTTAATCAGCATCACAGCACAAATCTAAGGAGACAATTCGCAATAAAATCGGTACACGGGTTCAGTTTAGCCAGGCCGAAATACTTTGAACATTGTTGATTCTGCTATGCAAAGCAGCATGACGATACTAATGTTGTATGGTGATAATTATTTGTTGACAAATTAGATTATTATATTTGGCACCATTTTAATCAGCCTCACGGCACACATCTAAAGACACCATTCGCAATAAAATCGGTACACGGGTTCAGTTTAGCCAGGCCGAAATACTTTGAACATTGTTGATTCTGCTATGCAAAGCAGCATGACGATACTAATGTTGTATGGTGATAATTATTTGTTGACAAATTAGATTATTATATTTGGTACCATTTTAATCAGCATCACGGCACACATCTAAAGACACCATTCGCAATAAAATTGGTACACGGGTTCAGTTTAGCCAGGCCGAAATACTTTGAACATTGTTGATTCTGCTATGCAAAGCAGCATGACGATACTAATGTTGTATGGTGATAATTATTTGTTGACAAATTAGATTATTATATTTGGTACCATTTTAATCAGCATCACGGCACACATCTAAGGAGACAATTCGCAATAAAATCGGTACACGGGTTCAGTTTAGCCAGGCCGAAATACTTTGAACATTGTTGATTCTGCTATGCAAGGCAGCATGACGATACTAATGTTGTATGGTGATAATTATTTGTTGAGAAGTTACATTATTATATTTGGTACCATTTTAATCAGCATCACGGTACACATCTAAGGAGGCAATTCGCAATAAAATCGGTACACGGGTTCAGTTTAGCCAGGCCGAAATACTTTGAACATTGTTGATTCTGCTATGCAAAGCCGCATGACGATACTAATGTTGTATGGTGATAATTATTTGTTGACAAATTAGATTATTATATTTGGTACCATTTTAATCAGCATCACAGCACAAATCTAAGGAGACAATTCGCAATAAAATCGGTACACGGGTTCAGTTTAGCCAGGCCGAAATACTTTGAACATTGTTGATTCTGCTATGCAAAGCAGCATGACGATACTAATGTTGTATGGTGATAATTATTTGTTGACAAATTAGATTATTATATTTGGTACCATTTTAATCAGCCTCACGGCACACATCTAAAGACACCATTCGCAATAAAATCGGTACACGGGTTCAGTTTAGCCAGGCCGAAATACTTTGAACATTGTTGATTCTGCTATGCAAAGCAGCATGACGATACTAATGTTGTATGGTGATAATTATTTGTTGACAAATTAGATTATTATATTTGGTACCATTTTAATCAGCGTCACGGTACACATCTAAAGACACAATTCGCAATAAAATTGGTACACGGGTTCAGTTTAGCCAGGCCGAAATACTTTGAACATTGTTGATTCTGCTATGCAAAGCAGCATGACGATACTAATGTTGTATGGTGATAATTATTTGTTGAGAAATTAGATTATTATATTTGGTACCATTTTAATCAGCATCACGGCACACATCTAAAAACACAATTCGCAATAAAATCGGTACACGGGTTCAGTTTAGCCAGGCCGAAATACTTTGAACATTGTTGATTCTGCTATGCAAAGCAGCATGACGATACTAATGTTGTATGGTGATAATTATTTGTTGACAAATTAGATTATTATATTTGGTACCATTTTAATCAGCATCACGGCACGCATCTAAAGACACAATTTGCAATAAAATTGGTACACGGGTTCAGTTTAGCCAGGCCGAAATACTTTGAACATTGTTGATTCTGCTATGCAAAGCAGCATGACGATACTAATGTTGTATGGTGATAATTATTTGTTGCCAAATTAGATTATTATATTTGGTACCATTTTAATCAGCATCACGGCACACATCTAAAGACACAATTCGCAATAAAATTGGTACACGGGTTCAGTTTAGCCAGGCCGAAATACTTTGAACATTGTTGATTCTGCTATGCAAAGCAGCATGACGATACTAATGTTGTATGGTGATAATTATTTGTTGACAAATTAGATTATTATATTTGGTACCATTTTAATCAGCCTCACGGCACACATCTAATGACACCATTCGCAATAAAATCGGTACACGGGTTCAGTTTAGCCAGGCCGAAATACTTTGAACATTGTTGATTCTGCTATGCAAAGCAGCATGACGATACTAATGTTGTATGGTGATAATTATTTGTTGACAAGTTACATTATTATATTTGGTACCATTTTAATCAGCCTCACGGCACACATCTAAAGACACCATTCGCAATAAAATTGGTACACGGGTTCAGTTTAGCCAGGCCGAAATACTTTGAACATTGTTGATTCTGCTATGCAAAGCAGCATGACGATACTAATGTTGTATGGTGATAATTATTTGTTGACCAATTAGATTATTATATTTGGTACCATTTTAATCAGCATCACGGCACACATCTAAAGACACAATTCGCAATAAAATCGGTACACGGGTTCAGTTTAGCCAGGCCAAAATACTTTGAACATTGTTGAGTCTGCTATGCAAAGCAGCATGACGATACTAATGTTGTATGGTGATAATTATTTGTTGACAAATTAGATTATTATATTTGGTACCATTTTAATCAGCGTCACGGCACACATCTAAAGACACAATTCGCAAAAAAATCGGTACACGGGTTCAGTTTAGCCAGGCCGAAATACTTTGAACATTGTTGATTCTGCTATGCAAAGCAGCATGACGATACTAATGTTGTATGGTGATAATTATTTGTTGACAAATTAGATTATTATATTTGGTACCATTTTAATCAGCGTCACGAAACACATCTAAAGACACAACTCGCAATAAAATCGGTACACGGGTTCAGTTTAGCCAGGCCGAAATACTTTGAACATTGTTGATTCTGCTATGCAAAGCAGCATGACGATACTAATGTTGTATGGTGATAATTATTTGTTGACAAGTTACATTATTATATTTGGTACCATTTTAATCAGCATCACGGCACACATCTAAAAACATAATTCGCAATAAAATCGGTACACGGGTTCAGTTTAGCCAGGCCGAAATACTTTGAACATTGTTGATTCTGCTATGCAAAGAAGCATGACGATACTAATGTTGTATGGTGATAATTATTTGTTGGCAAATTAGATTATTATATTTGGTACCATTTTAATCAGCGTCACGAAACACATCTAAAGACACAACTCGCAATAAAATCGGTACACGGGTTCAGTTTAGCCAGGCCGAAATACTTTGAACATTGTTGATTCTGCTATGCAAAGCAGCATGACGATACTAATGTTGTATGGTGATAATTATTTGTTGACAAGTTACATTATTATATTTGGTACCATTTTAATCAGCATCACGGCACACATCTAAAAACATAATTCGCAATAAAATCGGTACACGGGTTCAGTTTAGCCAGGCCGAAATACTTTGAACATTGTTGATTCTGCTATGCAAAGAAGCATGACGATACTAATGTTGTATGGTGATAATTATTTGTTGACAAATTAGATTATTATATTTGGTACCATTTTAATCAGCATCACGGCACACATCTAAAAACACAATTCGCAATAAAATCGGTACAGGAGTTCAGTTTAGCCAGGCCGAAATACTTTGAACATTGTTGATTCTGCTATGCAAAGCCGCATGACGATACTAATGTTGTATGGTGATAATTATTTGTTGACAAATTAGATTATTATATTTGGTACCATTTTAATCAGCATCACGGCACACATCTAAAGACACCATTCGCAATAAAATTGGTACACGGGTTCAGTTTAGCCAGGCCGAAATACTTTGAACATTGTTGATTCTGCTATGCAAAGCAGCATGACGATACTAATGTTGTATGGTGATAATTATTTGTTGACAAATTAGATTATTATATTTGGTACCATTTTAATCAGCCTCACGGCACACATCTAAAGACACCATTCGCAATAAAATCGGTACACGGGTTCCGTTTAGCCAGGCCGAAATACTTTGAACATTGTTGATTCTGCTATGCAAAGCAGCATGACGATACTAATGTTGTATGGTGATAATTATTTGTTGACCAATTAGATTATTATATTTGGTACCATTTTAATCAGCATCACGGCACACATCTAAAGACACAATTCGCAATAAAATTGGTACACGGGTTCAGTTTAGCCAGGCCGAAATACTTTGAACATTGTTGATTCTGCTATGCAAAGCAGCATGACGATACTAATGTTGTATGGTGATAATTATTTGTTGACAAATTAGATTATTATATTTGGTACCATTTTAATCAGCCTCACGGCACACATCTAAAGACACCATTCGCAATAAAATCGGTACACGGGTTCAGTTTAGCCAGGCCGAAATACTTTGAACATTGTTGATTCTGCTATGCAAAGCAGCATGACGATACTAATGTTGTATGGTGATAATTATTTGTTGACAAATTAGATTATTATATTTGGTACCATTTTAATCAGCATCACGGCATACATCTAAAGATACAATTCGCAATAAAATTGGTACACGGGTTCAGTTTAGCCAGGCCGAAATACTTTGAACATTGTTGATTCTGCTATGCAAAGCAGCATGACGATACTAATGTTGTATGGTGATAATTATTGTTTGACAAGTTACATTATTATATTTGGTACCATTTTAATCAGCGTCACGGCACACATCTAAAGACACAATTCGCAATAAAATCGGTACACGGGTTCAGTTTAGCCAGGCCGAAATACTTTGAACATTGTTGATTCTGCTATGCAAAGCAGCATGACGATACTAATGTTGTATGGTGATAATAATTTGTTGACAAATTAGATTATTATATTTGGTACCATTTTAATCAGCATCACGGCACACATCTAAAGACACAATTCGCAATAAAATCGGTACACGGGTTCAGTTTAGCCAGGCCAAAATACTTTGAACATTGTTGATTCTGCTATGCAAAGCAGCATGACGATACTAATGTTGTATGGTGATAATTATTTGTTGACCAATTAGATTATTATATTTGGTACCATTTTAATCAGCATCACGGCACACATCTAAAGACACAATTCGCAATAAAATCGGTACACGGGTTCAGTTTAGCCAGGCCAAAATACTTTGAACATTGTTGAGTCTGCTATGCAAAGCAGCATGACGATACTAATGTTGTATGGTGATAATTATTTGTTGACAAATTAGATTATTATATTTGGTACCATTTTAATCAGCGTCACGGCACACATCTAAAGACACAATTCGCAAAAAAATCGGTACACGGGTTCAGTTTAGCCAGGCCAAAATACTTTGAACATTGTTGATTCTGCTATGCAAAGCAGCATGACGATACTAATGTTGTATGGTGATAATTATTTGTTGACAAATTAGATTATTATATTTGGTACCATTTTAATCAGCGTCACGGCACACATCTAAAGACACAATTCGCAATAAAATCGGTACACGGGTTCAGTTTAGCCAGGCCAAAATACTTTGAACATTGTAGAGTCTGCTATGCAAAGCAGCATGACGATACTAATGTTGTATGGTGATAATTATTTGTTGACAAATTAGATTATTATATTTGGTACCATTTTAATCAGCATCACGGCATACATCTAAAGATACAATTCGCAATAAAATTGGTACACGGGTTCAGTTTAGCCAGGCCGAAATACTTTGAACATTGTTGATTCTGCTATGCAAAGCAGCATGACGATACTAATGTTGTATGGTGATAATTATTTGTTGACAAATTAGATTATTATATTTGGTACCATTTTAATCAGCATCACGGCACACATCTAAAGACACAACTCGCAATAAAATCGGTACATGGGTTCAGTTTAGCCAGGCCAAAATACTTTGAACATTGTTGATTCTGCTATGCAAAGCAGCATGACGATACTAATGTTGTATGGTGATAATTATTTGTTGACAAATTAGATTATTATATTTGGTACCATTTTAATCAGCGTCACGGCACACATCTAAAGACACAATTCGCAATAAAATCGGTACACGGGTTCAGTTTAGCCAGGCCAAAATACTTTGAACATTGTTGAGTCTGCTATGCAAAGCAGCATGACGATACTAATGTTGTATGGGGATAATTATTTGTTGACAAATTAGATTATTATATTTGGTACCATTTTAATCCGCATCACGGCACACATCTAAAGACACAATTCGCAATAAAATCGGTACACGGGTTCAGTTTAGCCAGGCCAAAATACTTTGAACATTGTTGATTCTGCTATGCAAAGCAGCATGACGATACTAATGTTGTATGGTGATAATTATTTGTTGACAAATTAGATTATTATATTTGGTACCATTTTAATCAGCATCACGGCACACATCTAAAGACACAATTCGCAATAAAATTGGTACACGGGTTCAGTTTAGCCACACCGAAATACTTTGAACATTGTTGATTCTGCTATGCAAAGCAGCATGACGATACTAATGTTGTATGGTGATAATTATTGTTTGACAAATTACATTATTATATTTGGTACCATTTTAATCAGCGTCACGGCACACATCTAAAGACACAATTCGCAATAAAATCGGTACACGGGTTCAGTTTAGCCAGGCCGAAATACTTTGAACATTGTTGATTCTGCTATGCAAAGCAGCATGACGATACTAATGTTGTATGGTGATAATAATTTGTTGACAAATTAGATTATTATATTTGGTACCATTTTAATCAGCATCACGGCACACATCTAAAGACACAATTCGCAATAAAATCGGTACACGGGTTCAGTTTAGCCAGGCCAAAATACTTTGAACATTGTTGATTCTGCTATGCAAAGCAGCATGACGATACTAATGTTGTATGGTGATAATTATTTGTTGACAAATTAGATTATTATATTTGGTACCATTTTAATCAGCGTCACGGCACACATCTAAAGACACAATTCGCAATAAAATCGGTACACGGGTTCAGTTTAGCCAGGCCAAAATACTTTGAACATTGTAGAGTCTGCTATGCAAAGCAGCATGACGATACTAATGTTGTATGGTGATAATTATTTGTTGACAAATTAGATTATTATATTTGGTACCATTTTAATCAGCATCACGGCACACATCTAAAGACACAACTCGCAATAAAATCGGTACACGGGTTCAGTTTAGCCAGGCCAAAATACTTTGAACATTGTTGATTCTGCTATGCAAAGCAGCATGACGATACTAATGTTGTATGGTGATAATTATTTGTTGACAAATTAGATTATTATATTTGGTACCATTTTAATCAGCGTCACGGCACACATCTAAAGACACAATTCGCAATAAAATCGGTACACGGGTTCAGTTTAGCCAGGCCAAAATACTTTGAACATTGTTGATTCTGCTATGCAAAGCAGCATGACGATACTAATGTTGTATGGTGATAATTATTTGTTGACAAATTAGATTATTATATTTGGTACCATTTTAATCAGCATCACGGCACACATCTAAAGACACCATTCGCAATAAAATTGGTACACGGGTTCAGTTTAGCCAGGCCAAAATACTTTGAACATTGTTGATTCTGCTATGCAAAGCAGCATGACGATACTAATGTTGTATGGTGATAATTATTTGTTGACAAATTAGATTATTATATTTGGTACCATTTTAATCAGCATCACGGCACACATCTAAAGACACCATTCGCAATAAAATTGGTACACGGGTTCAGTTTAGCCACACCGAAATACTTTGAACATTGTTGATTCTGCTATGCAAAGCAGCATGACGATACTAATGTTGTATGGTGATAATTATTTGTTGACAAATTAGATTATTATATTTGGTACCATTTTAATCAGCATCACGGCACACATCTAAAGACACCATTCGCAATAAAATTGGTACACGGGTTCAGTTTAGCCACACCGAAATACTTTGAACATTGTTGATTCTGCTATGCAAAGCAGCATGACGATACTAATGTTGTATGGTGATAATTATTTGTTGACAAATTAGATTATTATATTTAGTACCATTTTAATCAGCGTCACGGCACGAATAATTATAAAAAATGAATAATAATTGTGGAAAACTAAGAATAATTATAAAAAATGAATAATAATTGTGGAAAACTAAGAATAATTATAAAAAATGAATAATAATTGTGGAAAACTAAGAATAATTATAAAAAAATGAATAATAATTGTGGAAAACTAAGAATAATTATAAAAAATGAATAATAATTATAAAAAATGAATAAAAATTGTGGAAAACTAAGAATAATTATAAAAAAATGAATAATAATTTTAAAAAATGAATAAAAATTGTGGAAAACTAAGAATAATTATAAAAAATGAATAATAATTGTGGAAAACTAAGAATAATTATAAAAAATGAATAATAATTGTGGAAAACTAAGAATAATTATAAAAAATGAATAATAATTGTGGAAAACTAAGAATAATTATAAAAAATGAATAATAATTGTGGAAAACTAAGAATAATTATAAAAAATGAATAATAATTATAAAAAATGAATAAAAATTGTGGAAAACTAAGAATAATTATAAAAAATGAATAAAAATTGTGGAAAACTAAGAATAATTATAAAAAATGAATAATAATTATAAAAAATGAATAAAAATTGTGGAAAACTAAGAATAATTATAAAAAATGAATAATAATTATAAAAAATGAATAATAATTGTGGAAAACTAAGAATAATTATAAAAAATGAATAATAATTATAAAAAATGAATAAAAATTGTGGAAAACTAAGAATAATTATAAAAAAATGAATAATAATTGTGGAAAACTAAGAATAATTATAAAAAATGAATAATAATTGTGGAAAACTAAGAATAATTATAAAAAATGAATAATAATTGTGGAAAATGAATAAAAATTGTGGAAAACTAAGAATAATTATAAAAAATGAATAATAATTGTGGAAAACTAAGAATAATTATAAAAAATGAATAATAATTATAAAAAATGAATAAAAATTGTGGAAAACTAAGAATAATTATAAAAAATTAATAATAATTGTGGAAAACTAAGAATAATTATAAAAAATGAATAATAATTGTGGAAAACTAAGAATAATTATAAAAAATGAATAATAATTGTGGAAAACTAAGAATAATTATAAAAAATGAATAATAATTGTGGAAAACTAAGAATAATTATAAAAAATGAATAATAATTGTGGAAAACTAAGAATAATTATAAAAAATGAATAATAATTATAAAAAATGAATAAAAATTGTGGAAAACTAAGAATAATTATAAAAAATGAATAATAATTGTGGAAAACTAAGAATAATTATAAAAAATGAATAATAATTGTGGAAAACTAGAATAATTATAAAAATGAATAAATTATAAAATGAATAAAATTGTGGAAAACTAAGAATAATTATAAAAAATGAATAATAATTGTGGAAACTAAGAATATTATAAAAAATATAAAATTGTGGCAAACTAAGAATAATTAAAAATGAATAATAATTGTGGAAAACTAAGAATAATTATAAAAAATGAATAATAATTGTGGAAAACTAAGAATAATAAAACAATGAATATAATTGTGGAAACCAAGAATATTATAAAAATGAATAATAATATAAAAAATGAATAGAAATGTGGAAAACTAAGAATAATTATAAAAAATGAATAATAATTGGGGAAAACTAAGATAATTATAAAAAATGGAATAATAGATAGTGGAAAACTAAGAATAAATTATAAAAAATGAATAATAATTGTGGAAAACTAAGAATTATTATAAAAATGAATAATAATTATAAAAAATGAATGAAAAATTGTGGAAAACTAAGATAATTATAAAAATGATAATATTGTGGATAACTAAGAATAATTATAAAAAATGAATAATAATTATAAAATAATGAATAATAAATTGTGAAAACTAA
>OZ012640.1:3059760-3180501 GCA_963942525.1 Ptychoptera contaminata | reverse complement strand
TGGAAAACTAAGAATAATTATAAAAAATGAATAAAAATTATAAAAAATGATAATAATTGTGGAAAAACTAAGAATAATTATAAAAAATTAATAATAATTATAAAAAATGAATAATAATTGTGAAAACTAAGAATAATTATAAAAAAGAATATAAATTGTGGAAAACAAGAATAAATTATAAAAAATGAATAATAATTGTGAAAAACCTAGAATAATTATAAAAAATGAATAATAATTGTGGAAAACTAAGAATAATTATAAAAAATGAATAATAATTGTGAAAACTAAGAATAATTATAAAAATTAATAATAATTATAAAAAATGAATAATAATTGTGGAAAACTAAAAATAATTATAAAAAAGAAAAATAATTATAAAAAATGAATAATAATTGTGAAAACTAAGAATAATTATAAAAAATGAATAATAATTGTGGAAAACTAAGAATAATTATAAAAAATTGAATAAAAATTATAAAAAATGAATAATAATTGTGGAAAACTAAGAATAATTATAAAAAAATGAATAATAATTGTGGAAAACTAAGAATAATTATAAAAAATGAATAATAATTATAAAAAATGAATAATAATTGTGGAAAAACTAAGAATAATTATAAAAAATGAATAATAATTGTGGAAAACTAAGAATAATTATAAAAAATGAATAATAATTGTGAAAAACTAAGAATAATTATAAAAATGAATAAAAATTATAAAAAATGAATAATAATTGTGGAAAACTAAGAATAATTATAAAAAATGAATAATAATTGTGGAAAACTAAGAATAATTATAAAAAATGAATAATAATTGTGAAAACTAAGAATAATTATAAAAAATGAATAATAATTGTGGAAAACTAAGAATAATTATAAAAAATGAATAATAATTGTGGAAAACTAAGAATAATTATAAAAAATTAATAATAATTATAAAAAATGAATATAATTGTGAAAACTAAAATAATTATAAAAAATGAATAAAAATTATAAAAAATGAATAATAATTGTGGAAAACTAAGAATAATTATAAAAAATGAATAATAATTGTGGAAAACTAAGAATAATTAAAAAAATGAATAATAATTGTGAAAACTAAGAATAATTATAAAAAATGAATAATAATTGTGGAAAACTAAGAATAATTATAAAAAATGAATAATAATTGTGGAAAACTAAGAATAATTATAAAAATTAATAAAAATGTATAAAAAATGAATAATAATTGTGGAAAACTAAGAATAATTATAAAAATGAATAATAATTATAAACCAATGAATAATAATTGTGGAAAACTAAGAATAATTATAAAAATGATAATAATTGTGGAAACTAAGAATAATTATAAAAAATGAATAATAATTGTGAAAACTAAGAATAATTATTAAAAATGAATAATAATTGTGAAAAACTAAGAATAATTATAAAAATGAATAAAAATTATAAAAATGAATAATAATTGTGGAAAACTAAGAATAATTATAAAAAATGAATAATAATTATAAAAAATGATAATAATTGTGGAAAACTAAGAATAATTATAAAAATGAATAATAATTGTGGAAAACTAAGAATAATTATAAAAAATGAATAATAATTGTGGAAAACTAAGAATAATTATAAAAATTAATATATTAAAAAAATGAATAATAATTGTGGAAAACTAAGAATAATTATAAAAAATGAATAATAATTGTGGAAAACTAAGAATAATTATAAAAATGAATAATAATTGTGAAAAACTAAAATAATTATAAAAAATGAATAAAAATAAATGAATAATAATTGTGGAAAACTAAGAATAATTATAAAAAATGGAATAATAATTGTGGAAAACTAAGAATAATTATAAAAATTGAATAATAATTGTGGAAAACTAAGAATAATTATAAAAAATGAATAATAATTATAAAAATTGAATAATAATTGTGAAAACTAAGAATAATTATAAAAAATGAATAATAATTATAAAAAATGAATAATAATTGTGGAAAACTAAGAATAATTATAAAAATGAATAATAATTGTGGAAAACTAAAAATAATTATAAAAAATGAATAATAATTGTGGAAAACTAAAAATAATTATAAAAAATGAATAATAATTGTGGAAAACTAAGAATAATTATAAAAAATGAATAAAAATTATAAAAAATGAATAATAATTGTGGAAAACTAAGAATAATTATAAAAAATGAATAATAATTGTGAAAAACTAAGAATAATTATAAAAAATGAATAAAAATTATAAAAATTGAATAATAATTGTGGAAAACTAAGAATAATTATAAAAAATGAATAATAATTATAAAAAATGAATAATAATTGTGGAAAACTAAGAATAATTATAAAAAATGAATAATAATTGTGGAAAACTAAGAATAATTATAAAAAATGAATAATAATTGTGGAAAACTAAGAATAATTATAAAAAATTAATAATAATTATAAAAAATGAATAATAATTGTGGAAAACTAAGAATAATTATAAAAAATGAATAATAATTGTGGAAAACTAAGAATAATTATAAAAAATGAATAATAATTGTGGAAAACTAAGAATAATTATAAAAAATTAATAATAATTATAAAAAATGAATAATAATTGTGGAAAACTAAGAATAATTATAAAAAATGAATAATAATTGTGGAAAACTAAGAATAATTATAAAAAATGAATAATAATTGTGGAAAACTAAGAATAATTATAAAAAATTAATAAAAATTATAAAAATGAATAATAATTGTGGAAAACTAAGAATAATTATAAAAAATGAATAATAATTGTGGAAAACTAAGAATAATTATAAAAATTGAATAATAATTGTGGAAAACTAAGAATAATTATAAAAAATGAATAATAATTATAAAAATTGAATAATAATTGTGGAAAACTAAGAATAATTATAAAAAATGAATAATAATTGTGAAAAACTAAAAATAATTATAAAAAATGAATAATAATTGTGGAAAACTAAAAATAATTATAAAAAATGAATAATAATTGTGGAAAACTAAGAATAATTATAAAAAATGAATAAAAATTATAAAAAATGAATAATAATTGTGGAAAACTAAGAATAATTATAAAAAATTAATAATAATTATAAAAAATGAATAATAATTGTGGAAAACTAAGAATAATTATAAAAAATGAATAATAATTGTGAAAAACTAAGAATAATTATAAAAAATGAATAATAATTGTGGAAAACTAAAAATAATTATAAAAAATGAATAAAAATTGTAAAAAATGAATAATAATTGTGGAAAACTAAGAATAATTATAAAAAATGAATAATAATTGTGGAAAACTAAGAATAATTATAAAAAATGAATAATAATTGTGGAAAACTAAGAATAATTATAAAAAATGAATAAAAATTATAAAAAATGAATAATAATTATAAAAAATGAATAATAATTGTGGAAAACTAAGAATAATTATAAAAAATGAATAATAATTGTGAAAAACTAAAAATAATTATAAAAAATGAATAATAATTGTGGAAAACTAAAAATAATTATAAAAAATGAATAATAATTGTGGAAAACTAAGAATAATTATAAAAAATGAATAAAAATTATAAAAAATGAATAATAATTGTGGAAAACTAAGAATAATTATAAAAAATTAATAATAATTATAAAAAATGAATAATAATTGTGGAAAACTAAGAATAATTATAAAAAATGAATAATAATTGTGAAAAACTAAGAATAATTATAAAAAATGAATAATAATTGTGGAAAACTAAAAATAATTATAAAAAATGAATAAAAATTGTAAAAAATGAATAATAATTGTGGAAAACTAAGAATAATTATAAAAAATGAATAATAATTGTGGAAAACTAAGAATAATTATAAAAAATGAATAATAATTGTGGAAAACTAAGAATAATTATAAAAAATGAATAATAATTGTAGAAAACTAAGAATAATTATAAAAAATGAATAATAATTGTGAAAAACTAAGAATAATTATAAA
The DNA here is from genome assembly GCA_963942525.1 of Ptychoptera contaminata. Classification (NCBI taxonomy): domain Eukaryota; kingdom Metazoa; phylum Arthropoda; class Insecta; order Diptera; family Ptychopteridae; genus Ptychoptera; species Ptychoptera contaminata. The sequence goes on along the minus strand of OZ012640.1, from coordinate 3,176,509 downwards.
AAATGAATAAAAATTATAAAAAATGAATAATAATTGTGGAAAACTAAGAATAATTATAAAAATTGAATAATAATTGTGGAAAACTAAGAATAATTATAAAAAATGAATAATAATTATAAAAAATGAATAATAATTGTGGAAAACTAAGAATAATTATAAAAAATGAATAATAATTGTGGAAAACTAAGAATAATTATAAAAAATGAATAATTATTGTGGAAAACTAAAAATAATTATAAAAAATGAATAATAATTGTGAAAAACTAAGAATAATTATAAAAAATGAATAATAATTGTGGAAAACTAAAAATAATTATAAAAAATGAATAATAATTGTGGAAAACTAAGAATAATTATAAAAAATTAATAATAATTGTGGAAAACTAAGAATAATTATAAAAATTGAATAATAATTGTGGAAAGCTAAGAATAATTATAAAAAATGAATAATAATTGTGGAAAACTAAGAATAATTATAAAAAATTAATAATAATTGGGGAAAACTAAGAATAATTATAAAAAATGAATAATAATTGTGGAAAACTAAGAATAATTATAAAAAATGAATAATAATTATAAAAAATGAATAAAAATTGTGGAAAACTAAGAATAATTATAAAAAAATGAATAATAATTGGGGAAAACTAAGAATAATTATAAACATATACACTTTTTGCACTTGTTGTTTCTTATTCGACTTCACCTTTAGTCGAAATATTTCTTTTATAAAAAAATCTGTGCACTTTATTTGGCGTTGGATATCTTAAACTGCATACAAAAGCTCCTACAGTTACTTGCGAATTGATGCCTATTTTAAAACCGGTTGGACACCAATCAACAAACACGATGTTTCGCATTGTCTTAATGCTGGCTATGGCCGAATTAAGTCGAATATTTTTGATATAACGAATGCATTGTTTTACCAGACCAATACAATAATGAAGTGTGATCGACGAAAGAAAAGGAATGTATTTAAAGCCATGTATTTTCCTTTTCGTCGATCACACTTCACTATTGTATTGGTCTGGTAAAACAATGCATTCGTTCGGACAGCAAGAATCTCATTTAAAAACTTTGTATATATAGAACGAAACATACAAACTTTATTCTTGTGTTCTTTAAAAGTGGGGAAAGTGCTCCATCTATACTAAAAATAATGCAAAATTATAAACTTTTCCTCTACAAAAAAAATAACTTTTGGTGTGAAATTAAACAATGAAAAATTCTTAAATTATTTATTGAAATTAAAATTATTTTATTTTATTATAACAAAAAAATCTCTATTACAGCTGATCTTCCCTTGCCAGCTGATCTCTTACCAAACAAACAAAATGCTCCACAATAAAAGCTAGACAATCAAAATATATAACAATTACGATAAGCAGTCATTTAGTTAATATAAACTAATTAGATTCATTAAAAATATAATTATTTGTCAAGAATTAATAAAAATTATCGATTTGTCTGAAAATTTACAGAGACGTTAATAATGAATCCCTGTACCTAAATATGTTAGAGAATTTATTTTTCTATGCTCTATCCCTAAATCTTGAATGCAGTTTAATAGATAATTTATTTATGAATCAAATGAGGTATAATTGATAATTACTGAATAATTTGTCAATTTTATAATGTACTGAATTATAGATAATTAGTAAATATTTATCATAAGCTAAGGGGGAAAATTAATGGGATATTTTTCTTCCAAACGCGAATCTCGACTATAGGGGGAAAATTAATGGGATATTTTTCTTCCAAACGCGAAACTCGACTATAGGGGGAAAATTAATGGGATATTTTTCGTCCAAACGCGAATCTCGACTAAGGGGGAAAATTAATGGGATTATTTTTCATCCAAAGGAAAATCTTGACTATATAGGGAAAATGCATGGTTTATTGGAATAATTTTTAACAAAACTAATAATTTTTTTAATGAAAATTTTCTCAATAGAAAATAATAATTAATTAATTCGAGGATCCCCAACTCTTCTATTGCTAATTAAGGTATAATTATTAATACACTATTTATAATTAATTTAGTGTTTAAGGGGAAATAAAGAAGAAAAAAAAACCACACAAAGTGCTTAAATTAAAAATTATCTCTTTATGTTCTTTTATTTAAGAATGTAAATTTTTCTTTTATTTTAATTAAAATAATTAACCGTGTAATTATTTTTCAAGAATTAATTAAAATTATCGATTCGCCTGAAAATTTACAGGGAGTAATAGCCTCTCAAAGTTCAGCAAAATTACCCAAAGAGATTCTTTTCTCTCCCAGTTATATGGGAAAATCTCAAAAAGTTTCTATACTATGACCCTAATTGTTTATTACAGCTCGATAGATAATTCATTCATGAATCAAATGAGGTAAGAATCAAAATTCCAGAGTCATTTTTGGCGAAATGCGAGTCAAAAAACCGCGACAACTACCAAAATGCAGAGGTTGAATGGCGATTTTTACAGTCCAACCATCATAAAAATTAAATTTTTTTGTAATAATCGATTTGTCTGAAACTTTGCAGGGATATCATAATTGAATTTCTGTACTTACATATCTAATCCATAGTGTCCAGAAAAAATTATTGTGGGAGTTATAGCCTACCAAAGTTTAGAAAAATTACACAAAAAGATTCTTTTTTCTCCCGTTATATAGGAAAATCTAAGAAAATTTCTAAACTATGACCCTAAATATTGAATAAAATTCGATAGATAATTTATTTATGATTCAAGTGAGGCATAAATCATGATTCTAGAGTCATTTTTAATTTAGTTTCGTTAATAAATACAAAAAGGTTTATAGAAATAAATATAAAAATGAATTATTAAGGGTAGCAGCATAGCACCTTACTGCGTCCGTATCCCTTTTTAACTTGGTTTAATTGATCATAATAATGTGTACATTCTGGTGCCGCCTATTTCGTCCTAAGTACCTAAAATTTCTTTAATGGTTAAATAAGTAAAAGTTAAGTCAAACTCGCTGATAGGATAAAGTCAATTTTTCCTTCATTTTTTTTTTTGTTAAACAATAAAAGTCATTATGCAGGTATATAAAAAACTACCCAGTTATTATATGTAATCAGTTTTTAGTATTATGTACAATAAATGTTGAATTTTTAAATATTAGAATTTTATGCTAAACAATGAATAATTAACGAGTGAAACATCATCAACTGTAACAGCAAAAGCATACAGACTACCTGTATTTATTTTTTAAATAAATATATTAATTATGTTATACTATAAATCGTGTTACGAATAATATAATTAAAAAAAAAAAAGAAATGTTAATTATAAACTTTTAATAAAAAAAATAAAAACATAAAGTTCGATGTGAAATAATTCAAAAATTCATAAAAAGGTCAAAATCATAAGTCTACAATGACATTAGTTACAAATTAGCAATAAAAAACAATAGAAACATAATTCATATCCTATATTTTAACAATTGGTACCTGTGAATCATGCTAAGCGCTAGGGCTTAAGTAGTACCGTAGTACTAGATTAAAACAATGAAACAGTGTATGTCTAGCGGCGCCAGTAGTAGGATCATAATTGCTCATTGGCTATTGATTGTGCTCAGTGTTTGTGGTGCAAATATTATTTATTTTAATTAATTACAAATAAAATTCATTAAATTAAACAACTGTGAGCGTGATTAAAATGTTGCCCAGAGTATCTATTATCGGTGAGTAATAATTTTATTAATTAATATTCACGTATTAATAATTAAAAAGGCTCTAATATTCCATAAAAATGTTGAATTTTTTTATGCACGGTGGAAGCCATTTTTTTCTCTTATATGTTTGCAAAATATTTTTTTGATTTTTTTGACTCCAAAAATCCATTTGCATTAACGTAAATGCTATTAAAATTTTATTTGCAATATTTTCATTGGATACGCGATTATTTTTGTAAAAAAAAATTAAATACATAATTAATTTTGACGCCATCGCTGTGCTTTAGACACTCTTTGCCGTATGGTTTTGTTTTTCTATTAAATCTTATTCTCTTTCTTATTAAATATTTTTTCATATAATTTTCTACAATTTTAAAATATTAAATAAAAATTATCTCAATGATCTTTTGTGCATTATTCGTTCATTATTTCATTTTGTTTTTCTATTGACCAAGCCCCTTGCGTCAAATTAATTTATCGAAGATTACGCTTTATCGTTATATTCGTCATAGCGTCTCTCTCTCTCACTTTTACGCGTTGCTTAATATTAAACGTATTTGATAAGCGATATTTAACACGTGTGAGACGCAGATCGCATAAAGCATAAACTTCACCGCATTATATATTAAAATATAGCAGAACCGACAACAAATCTTCTTCGCTGATGCGTTAAAGTATGAGAATTGTGATACTTATGACAATGGCACTCAACATTTTATTAAAATTATATTGAATTATCGGTTGCATGCATTTCGGCAATTTTGGTAATAATTTATTCGATTTAATTTTATTTTATTGAAAAATTAATTCGTTTCAAATCATTTAAAATTTATGAATTTATTTATTTGATTAATTTTTTAAAATAATTTTTGCATTTTCGTCACAGATGATGGATCATGTGGACGAGATGTGTACATTGTGGATGGAAAGCAGATCAGCAGACAAAGTGAGTTTATTTTTATCGCGTTTACTAGGATATACCGCTACCAACAATTATTTCGACAAAAATATAGAAAATAGGATCGGCTTCGATGAGCTTTATGCTTGACGTAGGTTGACTTTAAGTCTTAATTCCTAAGCTTTCAGCTATAAAGTGCGTTATTTAATTTCTAAAAAGATATATTTAAGTGTTTAAATTTTGTGATAGGTACACAGCAAGGTATCTTGTATGCAGTTAAGATATCGAACGCCAAGTAAGTGCACAGATTTATTTAAATGAAATATTTCGACAAAAGATGTAGAAAATAGGATCGGCTTCGATAAGCTTTATGCTTTCGGTTATAAAGTGCGTTATTTAGTTTGTAAAATGATATATTTAAGTGTTACAATTCTGTGATAGGTACACAGCAAGGTATCTTGTATGCAGTTAAGATATCCAACGCCAAGTAAGTGCACAGATTTGTTTAAATGAAATATCTCGACAAAAGCTGTAGAAAATAGGATCGGCTTCGATAAGCTTTATGCTTTCAGTTATAAAGTGCGTTATTTAGTTTGTAAAATGATATATTTAAGTGTTTAAATTTTGTGATAGGTACACAACAAGGTATCTTGTATGCAGTTAAGATATCCAACGCCAAATAAGTGCACAAATTTGTTTAAATGAAATATCTCGACAAAAGCTGTAGAAAATAGGATCGGCTTCGATAAGCTTTATGCTTTCGGTTATAAAGTGCGTTATTTAGTTTGTAAAATGATATATTTAAGTGTTTAAATTTTGTGATAGGTACACAACAAGGTATCTTGTATGCAGTTTAAGATATCCAACGCCAAATAAGTGCACAAATTTGTTTAAATGAAATATCTCGACAAAAGCTGTAGAAAATAGGATCGGCTTCGATAAGCTTTATGCTTTCGGTTATAAAGTGCGTTATTTAGTTTGTAAAATGATATATTTAAGTGTTTAAATTCTGTGATAGGTACACAGCAAGGTATCTTGTATGCAGTTAAGATATCCAACGCCAAGTAAGTGCACAGATTTGTTTAAATGAAATATCTCGACAAAAGCTGTAGAAAATAGGATCGGCTTCGATAAGCTTTATGCTTTCAGTTATAAAGTGCGTTATTTAGTTTGTAAAATGATATATTTAAGTGTTTAAATTTTGTGATAGGTACACAACAAGGTATCTTGTATGCAGTTAAGATATCCAACGCCAAATAAGTGCACAAATTTGTTTAAATGAAATATCTCGACAAAAGCTGTAGAAAATAGGATCGGCTTCGATAAGCTTTATGCTTTCGGTTATAAAGTGCGTTATTCAGTTTGTAAAATGATATATTTAAGTGTTTAAATTTTGTGATAGGTACACAACAAGGTATCTTGTATGCAGTTAAGATATCCAACGCCAAATAAGTGCACAAATTTGTTTAAATGAAATATCTCGACAAAAGCTGTAGAAAATAGGATCGGCTTCGATAAGCTTTATGCTTTCGGTTATAAAGTGCGTTATTTAGTTTGTAAAATGATATATTTAAGTGTTTAAATTTTGTGATAGGTACACAGCAAGGTATCTTGTATGCAGTTTAAGATATCCAACGCAAAGTAAGTGCACAGATTTGTTTAAATGAAATATTTCGACAAAAGATGTAGAAAATAGGATCGGCTTCGATAAGCTTTATGCTTTCGGTTATAAAGTGCGTTATTTAGTTTGTAAAATGATATATTTAAGTGTTTAAATTTTGTGATAGGTACACAGCAAGGTATCTTGTATGCAGTTTAAGATATCCAACGCAAAGTAAGTGCACAGATTTGTTTAAATGAAATATTTCGACAAAAGATGTAGAAAATAGGATCGGCTTCGATAAGCTTTATGCTTTCGGTTATAAAGTGCGTTATTTAGTTTGTAAAATGATATATTTAAGTGTTTAAATTTTGTGATAGGTACACAGCAAGGTATCTTGTATGCAGTTTAAGATATCCAACGCCAAGTAAGTGCACAGATTTGTTTAAATGAAATATCTCGACGAAAGATGTAGAAAACAGGATCGGCTTCGATAAGCTTTATGCTTTCGGTTACAAAGTGCGTTATTTAATTTGTAAAACGATATTTTTAAATGTTTTAATTTTCTGATAGGTACACAACAAGGTATCTTGTATGCAGTTTAAGATATCCAACGCCAAGTAAGTGCACAGATTTGTTTAAATGAAATATTTCGACAAAAGATGTAGAAAATAGGATCGGCTTCGATAAGCTTTATGCTTTCGGTTATAAAGTGCGTTATTTAGTTTGTAAAATGATATATTTAAGTGTTTAAATTTTGTGATAGGTACACAGCAAGGTATCTTGTATGCAGTTTAAGATATCCAACGCCAAGTAAGTGCACAGATTTGTTTAAATGAAATATTTCGACAAAAGATGTAGAAAATAGGATCGGCTTCGATAAGCTTTATGCTTTCGGTTATAAAGTGCGTTATTTAGTTTGTAAAATGATATATTTAAGTGTTTAAATTTTGTGATAGGTACACAGCAAGGTATCTTGTATGCAGTTTAAGATATCCAACGCAAAGTAAGTGCACAGATTTGTTTAAATGAAATATTTCGACAAAAGATGTAGAAAATAGGATCGGCTTCGATAAGCTTTATGCTTTCGGTTATAAAGTGCGTTATTTAGTTTGTAAAATGATATATTTAAGTGTTTAAATTTTGTGATAGGTACACAGCAAGGTATCTTGTATGCAGTTTAAGATATCCAACGCCAAGTAAGTGCACAGATTTGTTTAAATGAAATATTTCGACAAAAGATGTAGAAAATAGGATCGGCTTCGATAAGCTTTATGCTTTCGGTTATAAAGTGCGTTATTTAGTTTGTAAAATGATATATTTAAGTGTTTAAATTTTGTGATAGGTACACAACAAGGTATCTTGTATGCAGTTAAGATATCCAACGCCAAATAAGTGCACAAATTTGTTTAAATGAAATATCTCGACAAAAGCTGTAGAAAATAGGATCGGCTTCGATAAGCTTTATGCTTTCGGTTATAAAGTGCGTTATTTAGTTTGTAAAATGATATATTTAAGTGTTTAAATTTTGTGATAGGTACACAGCAAGGTATCTTGTATGCAGTTTAAGATATCCAACGCCAAGTAAGTGCACAGATTTGTTTAAATGAAATATCTCGACGAAAGATGTAGAAAACAGGATCGGCTTCGATAAGCTTTATGCTTTCGGTTACAAAGTGCGTTATTTAATTTGTAAAACGATATTTTTAAATGTTTTAATTTTCTGATAGGTACACAACAAGGTATCTTGTATGCAGTTTAAGATATCCAACGCCAAGTAAGTGCACAGATTTGTTTAAATGAAATATTTCGACAAAAGATGTAGAAAATAGGATCGGCTTCGATAAGCTTTATGCTTTCGGTTATAAAGTGCGTTATTTAGTTTGTAAAATGATATATTTAAGTGTTTAAATTTTGTGATAGGTACACAACAAGGTATCTTGTATGCAGTTAAGATATCCAACGCCAAATAAGTGTACAAATTTGTTTAAATGAAATATCTCGACAAAAGCTGTAGAAAATAGGATCGGCTTCGATAAGCTTTATGCTTTCGGTTATAAAGTGCGTTATTTAGTTTGTAAAATGATATATTTAAGTGTTTAAATTTTGTGATAGGTACACAACAAGGTATCTTGTATGCAGTTAAGATATCCAACGCCAAATAAGTGCACAAATTTGTTTAAATGAAATATCTCGACAAAAGCTGTAGAAAATAGGATCGGCTTCGATAAGCTTTATGCTTTCGGTTATAAAGTGCGTTATTTAGTTTGTAAAATGATATATTTAAGTGTTTAAATTTTGTGATAGGTACACAACAAGGTATCTTGTATGCAGTTAAGATATCCAACGCCAAGTAAGTGCTCAAATTTGTTTAAATGAAATATCTCGACAAAAGCTGTAGAAAATAGGATCGGCTTCGATAAGCTTTATGCTTTCGGTTATAAAGTGCGTTATTTAGTTTGTAAAATGATATATTTAAGTGTTTAAATTTTGTGATAGGTACACAACAAGGTATCTTGTATGCAGTTAAGATATCCAACGCCAAATAAGTGCACAAATTTGTTTAAATGAAATATCTCGACAAAAGCTGTAGAAAATAGGATCGGCTTCGATAAGCTTTATGCTTTCGGTTATAAAGTGCGTTATTTAGTTTGTAAAATGATATATTTAAGTGTTTAAATTTTGTGATAGGTACACAGCAAGGTATCTTGTATGCAGTTTAAGATATCCAACGCCAAGTAAGTGCACAGATTTGTTTAAATGAAATATCTCGACGAAAGATGTAGAAAACAGGATCGGCTTCGATAAGCTTTATGCTTTCGGTTACAAAGTGCGTTATTTAATTTGTAAAACGATATTTTTAAATGTTTTAATTTTCTGATAGGTACACAACAAGGTATCTTGTATGCAGTTTAAGATATCCAACGCCAAGTAAGTGCACAGATTTGTTTAAATGAAATATTTCGACAAAAGATGTAGAAAATAGGATCGGCTTCGATAAGCTTTATGCTTTCGGTTATAAAGTGCGTTATTTAGTTTGTAAAATGATATATTTAAGTGTTTAAATTTTGTGATAGGTACACAACAAGGTATCTTGTATGCAGTTAAGATATCCAACGCCAAATAAGTGCACAAATTTGTTTAAATGAAATATCTCGACAAAAGCTGTAGAAAATAGGATCGGCTTCGATAAGCTTTATGCTTTCGGTTATAAAGTGCGTTATTTAGTTTGTAAAATGATATATTTAAGTGTTTAAATTTTGTGATAGGTACACAACAAGGTATCTTGTATGCAGTTAAGATATCCAACGCCAAATAAGTGCACAAATTTGTTTAAATGAAATATCTCGACAAAAGCTGTAGAAAATAGGATCGGCTTCGATAAGCTTTATGCTTTCGGTTATAAAGTGCGTTATTTAGTTTGTAAAATGATATATTTAAGTGTTTAAATTTTGTGATAGGTACACAACAAGGTATCTTGTATGCAGTTAAGATATCCAACGCCAAATAAGTGCTCAAATTTGTTTAAATGAAATATCTCGACAAAAGCTGTAGAAAATAGGATCGGCTTCGATAAGCTTTATGCTTTCGGTTATAAAGTGCGTTATTTAGTTTGTAAAATGATATATTTAAGTGTTTAAATTTTGTGATAGGTACACAACAAGGTATCTTGTATGCAGTTAAGATATCCAACGCCAAATAAGTGCACAAATTTGTTTAAATGAAATATCTCGACAAAAGCTGTAGAAAATAGGATCGGCTTCGATAAGCTTTATGCTTTCGGTTATAAAGTGCGTTATTTAGTTTGTAAAATGATATATTTAAGTGTTTAAATTTTGTGATAGGTACACAGCAAGGTATCTTGTATGCAGTTTAAGATATCCAACGCCAAGTAAGTGCACAGATTTGTTTAAATGAAATATCTCGACGAAAGATGTAGAAAACAGGATCGGCTTCGATAAGCTTTATGCTTTCGGTTATAAAGTGCGTTATTTAGTTTGTAAAATGATATATTTAAGTGTTTAAATTTTGTGATAGGTACACAACAAGGTATCTTGTATGCAGTTAAGATATCCAACGCCAAATAAGTGCTCAAATTTGTTTAAATGAAATATCTCGACAAAAGCTGTAGAAAATAGGATCGGCTTCGATAAGCTTTATGCTTTCGGTTATAAAGTGCGTTATTTAGTTTGTAAAATGATATATTTAAGTGTTTAAATTTTGTGATAGGTACACAACAAGGTATCTTGTATGCAGTTAAGATATCCAACGCCAAATAAGTGCACAAATTTGTTTAAATGAAATATCTCGACAAAAGCTGTAGAAAATAGGATCGGCTTCGATAAGCTTTATGCTTTCGGTTATAAAGTGCGTTATTTAGTTTGTAAAATGATATATTTAAGTGTTTAAATTTTGTGATAGGTACACAGCAAGGTATCTTGTATGCAGTTTAAGATATCCAACGCCAAGTAAGTGCACAGATTTGTTTAAATGAAATATCTCGACGAAAGATGTAGAAAACAGGATCGGCTTCGATAAGCTTTATGCTTTCGGTTACAAAGTGCGTTATTTAATTTGTAAAACGATATTTTTAAATGTTTTAATTTTCTGATAGGTACACAACAAGGTATCTTGTATGCAGTTTAAGATATCCAACGCCAAGTAAGTGCACAGATTTGTTTAAATGAAATATTTCGACAAAAGATGTAGAAAATAGGATCGGCTTCGATAAGCTTTATGCTTTCGGTTATAAAGTGCGTTATTTAGTTTGTAAAATGATATATTTAAGTGTTTAAATTTTGTGATAGGTACACAACAAGGTATCTTGTATGCAGTTAAGATATCCAACGCCAAATAAGTGCACAAATTTGTTTAAATGAAATATCTCGACAAAAGCTGTAGAAAATAGGATCGGCTTCGATAAGCTTTATGCTTTCGGTTATAAAGTGCGTTATTTAGTTTGTAAAATGATATATTTAAGTGTTTAAATTTTGTGATAGGTACACAACAAGGTATCTTGTATGCAGTTAAGATATCCAACGCCAAATAAGTGCACAAATTTGTTTAAATGAAATATCTCGACAAAAGCTGTAGAAAATAGGATCGGCTTCGATAAGCTTTATGCTTTCGGTTATAAAGTGCGTTATTTAGTTTGTAAAATGATATATTTAAGTGTTTAAATTTTGTGATAGGTACACAACAAGGTATCTTGTATGCAGTTAAGATATCCAACGCCAAATAAGTGCTCAAATTTGTTTAAATGAAATATCTCGACAAAAGCTGTAGAAAATAGGATCGGCTTCGATAAGCTTTATGCTTTCGGTTATAAAGTGCGTTATTTAGTTTGTAAAATGATATATTTAAGTGTTTAAATTTTGTGATAGGTACACAACAAGGTATCTTGTATGCAGTTAAGATATCCAACGCCAAATAAGTGCACAAATTTGTTTAAATGAAATATCTCGACAAAAGCTGTAGAAAATAGGATCGGCTTCGATAAGCTTTATGCTTTCGGTTATAAAGTGCGTTATTTAGTTTGTAAAATGATATATTTAAGTGTTTAAATTTTGTGATAGGTACACAGCAAGGTATCTTGTATGCAGTTTAAGATATCCAACGCCAAGTAAGTGCACAGATTTGTTTAAATGAAATATCTCGACGAAAGATGTAGAAAACAGGATCGGCTTCGATAAGCTTTATGCTTTCGGTTACAAAGTGCGTTATTTAATTTGTAAAACGATATTTTTAAATGTTTTAATTTTCTGATAGGTACACAACAAGGTATCTTGTATGCAGTTTAAGATATCCAACGCCAAGTAAGTGCACAGATTTGTTTAAATGAAATATTTCGACAAAAGATGTAGAAAATAGGATCGGCTTCGATAAGCTTTATGCTTTCGGTTATAAAGTGCGTTATTTAGTTTGTAAAATGATATTTTTAAATGTTTTAATTTTCTGATAGGTACACAACAAGGTATCTTGTATGCAGTTTAAGATATCCAACGCCAAGTAAGTGCACAGATTTGTTTAAATGAAATATTTCGACAAAAGATGTAGAAAATAGGATCGGCTTCGATAAGCTTTATGCTTTCGGTTATAAAGTGCGTTATTTAGTTTGTAAAATGATATATTTAAGTGTTTAAATTTTGTGATAGGTACACAGCAAGGTATCTTGTATGCAGTTTAAGATATCCAACGCAAAGTAAGTGCACAGATTTGTTTAAATGAAATATTTCGACAAAAGATGTAGAAAATAGGATCGGCTTCGATAAGCTTTATGCTTTCGGTTATAAAGTGCGTTATTTAGTTTGTAAAATGATATATTTAAGTGTTTAAATTTTGTGATAGGTACACAGCAAGGTATCTTGTATGCAGTTTAAGATATCCAACGCCAAGTAAGTGCACAGATTTGTTTAAATGAAATATTTCGACAAAAGATGTAGAAAATAGGATCGGCTTCGATAAGCTTTATGCTTTCGGTTATAAAGTGCGTTATTTAGTTTGTAAAATGATATATTTAAGTGTTTAAATTTTGTGATAGGTACACAGCAAGGTATCTTGTATGCAGTTTAAGATATCCAACGCAAAGTAAGTGCACAGATTTGTTTAAATGAAATATTTCGACAAAAGATGTAGAAAATAGGATCGGCTTCGATAAGCTTTATGCTTTCGGTTATAAAGTGCGTTATTTAGTTTGTAAAATGATATATTTAAGTGTTTAAATTTTGTGATAGGTACACAACAAGGTATCTTGTATGCAGTTTAAGATATCCAACGCCAAGTAAGTGCACAGATTTGTTTAAATGAAATATCTCGACGAAAGATGTAGAAAACAGGATCGGCTTCGATAAGCTTTATGCTTTCGGTTACAAAGTGCGTTATTTAATTTGTAAAACGATATTTTTAAATGTTTTAATTTTCTGATAGGTACACAACAAGGTATCTTGTATGCAGTTTAAGATATCCAACGCCAAGTAAGTGCACAGATTTGTTTAAATGAAATATTTCGACAAAAGATGTAGAAAATAGGATCGGCTTCGATAAGCTTTATGCTTTCGGTTATAAAGTGCGTTATTTAGTTTGTAAAATGATATATTTAAGTGTTTAAATTTTGTGATAGGTACACAACAAGGTATCTTGTATGCAGTTAAGATATCCAACGCCAAATAAGTGCACAAATTTGTTTAAATGAAATATCTCGACAAAAGCTGTAGAAAATAGGATCGGCTTCGATAAGCTTTATGCTTTCGGTTATAAAGTGCGTTATTTAGTTTGTAAAATGATATATTTAAGTGTTTAAATTTTGTGATAGGTACACAACAAGGTATCTTGTATGCAGTTAAGATATCCAACGCCAAATAAGTGCACAAATTTGTTTAAATGAAATATCTCGACAAAAGCTGTAGAAAATAGGATCGGCTTCGATAAGCTTTATGCTTTCGGTTATAAAGTGCGTTATTTAGTTTGTAAAATGATATATTTAAGTGTTTAAATTTTGTGATAGGTACACAACAAGGTATCTTGTATGCAGTTAAGATATCCAACGCCAAGTAAGTGCACAGATTTGTTTAAATGAAATATTTCGACAAAAGATGTAGAAAATAGGATCGGCTTCGATAAGCTTTATGCTTTCGGTTATAAAGTGCGTTATTTAGTTTGTAAAATGATATATTTAAGTGTTTAAATTTTGTGATAGGTACACAACAAGGTATCTTGTATGCAGTTAAGATATCCAACGCCAAATAAGTGCACAAATTTGTTTAAATGAAATATCTCGACAAAAGCTGTAGAAAATAGGATCGGCTTCGATAAGCTTTATGCTTTCGGTTATAAAGTGCGTTATTTAGTTTGTAAAATGATATATTTAAGTGTTTAAATTTTGTGATAGGTACACAACAAGGTATCTTGTATGCAGTTTAAGATATCCAACGCAAAGTAAGTGCACAGATTTGTTTAAATGAAATATCTCGACAAAAGCTGTAGAAAATAGGATCGGCTTCGATAAGCTTTATGCTTTCGGTTATAAAGTGCGTTATTTAGTTTGTAAAATGATATATTTAAGTGTTTAAATTTTGTGATAGGTACACAACAAGGTATCTTGTATGCAGTTAAGATATCCAACGCCAAATAAGTGCACAAATTTGTTTAAATGAAATATCTCGACAAAAGCTGTAGAAAATAGGATCGGCTTCGATAAGCTTTATGCTTTCGGTTATAAAGTGCGTTATTTAGTTTGTAAAATGATATATTTAAGTGTTTAAATTTTGTGATAGGTACACAGCAAGGTATCTTGTATGCAGTTTAAGATATCCAACGCCAAGTAAGTGCACAGATTTGTTTAAATGAAATATCTCGACGAAAGATGTAGAAAACAGGATCGGCTTCGATAAGCTTTATGCTATCGGTTACAAAGTGCGTTATTTAATTTGTAAAACGATATTTTTAAATGTTTTAATTTTCTGATAGGTACACAACAAGGTATCTTGTATGCAGTTTAAGATATCCAACGCCAAGTAAGTGCACAGATTTGTTTAAATGAAATATCTCGACGAAAGATGTAGAAAACAGGATCGGCTTCGATAAGCTTTATGCTATCGGTTACAAAGTGCGTTATTTAATTTGTAAAACGATATTTTTAAATGTTTTAATTTTCTGATAGGTACACAACAAGGTATCTTGTATGCAGTTTAAGATATCCAACGCCAAGTAAGTGCACAGATTTGTTTAAATGAAATATTTCGACAAAAGATGTAGAAAATAGGATCGGCTTCGATAAGCTTTATGCTTTCGGTTATAAAGTGCGTTATTTAGTTTGTAAAATGATATATTTAAGTGTTTAAATTTTGTGATAGGTACACAGCAAGGTATCTTGTATGCAGTTTAAGATATCCAACGCAAAGTAAGTGCACAGATTTGTTTAAATGAAATATTTCGACAAAAGATGTAGAAAATAGGATCGGCTTCGATAAGCTTTATGCTTTCGGTTATAAAGTGCGTTATTTAGTTTGTAAAATGATATATTTAAGTGTTTAAATTTTGTGATAGGTACACAGCAAGGTATCTTGTATGCAGTTTAAGATATCCAACGCCAAGTAAGTGCACAGATTTGTTTAAATGAAATATCTCGACGAAAGATGTAGAAAACAGGATCGGCTTCGATAAGCTTTATGCTATCGGTTACAAAGTGCGTTATTTAATTTGTAAAACGATATTTTTAAATGTTTTAATTTTCTGATAGGTACACAACTATGTATCTTGTATGCAGTTTAAGATATCCAACGCCAAGTAAGTGCACAGATTTGTTTAAATGAAATATCTCGACGAAAGATGTAGAAAACAGGATCGGCTTCGATAAGCTTTATGCTTTCGGTTACAAAGTGCGTTATTTAATTTGTAAAACGATATTTTTAAATGTTTTATTTTCTGATAGGTACACAACAAGGTATCTTGTATGCAGTTTAAGATATCCAACGCCAAGTAAGTGCACAGATTTGTTTAAATGAAATATTTCGACAAAAGATGTAGAAAATAGGATCGGCTTCGATAAGCTTTATGCTTTCGGTTATAAAGTGCGTTATTTAGTTTGTAAAATGATATATTTAAGTGTTTAAATTTTGTGATAGGTACACAACAAGGTATCTTGTATGCAGTTAAGATATCCAACGCGAAATAAGTGCACAAATTTGTTTAAATGAAATATCTCGACAAAAGATGTAGAAAATAGGATCGGCTTCGATAAGCTTTATGCTTTCGGTTATAAAGTGCGTTATTTAGTTTGTAAAATGATATATTTAAGTGTTTAAATTTTGTGATAGGTACACAGCAAGGTATCTTGTATGCAGTTAAGATATCCAACGCCAAGTAAGTGCACAGATTTGTTTAAATGAAATATTTCGACAAAAGATGTAGAAAATAGGATCGGCTTCGATAAGCTTTATGCTTTCGGTTATAAAGTGCGTTATTTAGTTTGTAAAATGATATATTTAAGTGTTTAAATTTTGTGATAGGTACACAACAAGGTATCTTGTATGCAGTTTAAGATATCCAACGCCAAGTAAGTGCACAGATTTGTTTAAATGAAATATCTCGACGAAAGATGTAGAAAACAGGATCGGCTTCGATAAGCTTTATGCTTTCGGTTACAAAGTGCGTTATTTAATTTGTAAAACGATATTTTTAAATGTTTTAATTTTCTGATAGGTACACAACAAGGTATCTTGTATGCAGTTTAAGATATCCAACGCCAAGTAAGTGCACAGATTTGTTTAAATGAAATATTTCGACAAAAGATGTAGAAAATAGGATCGGCTTCGATAAGCTTTATGCTTTCGGTTATAAAGTGCGTTATTTAGTTTGTAAAATGATATATTTAAGTGTTTAAATTTTGTGATAGGTACACAGCAAGGTATCTTGTATGCAGTTTAAGATATCCAACGCAAAGTAAGTGCACAGATTTGTTTAAATGAAATATTTCGACAAAAGATGTAGAAAATAGGATCGGCTTCGATAAGCTTTATGCTTTCGGTTATAAAGTGCGTTATTTAGTTTGTAAAATGATATATTTAAGTGTTTAAATTTTGTGATAGGTACACAGCAAGGTATCTTGTATGCAGTTTAAGATATCCAACGCCAAGTAAGTGCACAGATTTGTTTAAATGAAATATCTCGACGAAAGATGTAGAAAACAGGATCGGCTTCGATAAGCTTTATGCTATCGGTTACAAAGTGCGTTATTTAATTTGTAAAACGATATTTTTAAATGTTTTAATTTTCTGATAGGTACACAACTATGTATCTTGTATGCAGTTTAAGATATCCAACGCCAAGTAAGTGCACAGATTTGTTTAAATGAAATATCTCGACGAAAGATGTAGAAAACAGGATCGGCTTCGATAAGCTTTATGCTTTCGGTTACAAAGTGCGTTATTTAATTTGTAAAACGATATTTTTAAATGTTTTATTTTCTGATAGGTACACAACAAGGTATCTTGTATGCAGTTTAAGATATCCAACGCCAAGTAAGTGCACAGATTTGTTTAAATGAAATATTTCGACAAAAGATGTAGAAAATAGGATCGGCTTCGATAAGCTTTATGCTTTCGGTTATAAAGTGCGTTATTTAGTTTGTAAAATGATATATTTAAGTGTTTAAATTTTGTGATAGGTACACAACAAGGTATCTTGTATGCAGTTAAGATATCCAACGCCAAATAAGTGCTCAAATTTGTTTAAATGAAATATCTCGACAAAAGCTGTAGAAAATAGGATCGGCTTCGATAAGCTTTATGCTTTCGGTTATAAAGTGCGTTATTTAGTTTGTAAAATGATATATTTAAGTGTTTAAATTTTGTGATAGGTACACAACAAGGTATCTTGTATGCAGTTTAAGATATCCAACGCAAAGTAAGTGCACAGATTTGTTTAAATGAAATATCTCGACAAAAGCTGTAGAAAATAGGATCGGCTTCGATAAGCTTTATGCTTTCGGTTATAAAGTGCGTTATTTAGTTTGTAAAATGATATATTTAAGTGTTTAAATTTTGTGATAGGTACACAACAAGGTATCTTGTATGCAGTTAAGATATCCAACGCCAAATAAGTGCACAAATTTGTTTAAATGAAATATCTCGACAAAAGCTGTAGAAAATAGGATCGGCTTCGATAAGCTTTATGCTTTCGGTTATAAAGTGCGTTATTTAGTTTGTAAAATGATATATTTAAGTGTTTAAATTTTGTGATAGGTACACAACAAGGTATCTTGTATGCAGTTAAGATATCCAACGCCAAATAAGTGCACAAATTTGTTTAAATGAAATATCTCGACAAAAGCTGTAGAAAATAGGATCGGCTTCGATAAGCTTTATGCTTTCGGTTATAAAGTGCGTTATTTAGTTTGTTAAATGATATATTTAAGTGTTTAAATTTTGTGATAGGTACACAACAAGGTATCTTGTATGCAGTTTAAGATATCCAACGCAAAGTAAGTGCACAGATTTGTTTAAATGAAATATCTCGACAAAAGCTGTAGAAAATAGGATCGGCTTCGATAAGCTTTATGCTTTCGGTTATAAAGTGCGTTATTTAGTTTGTAAAATGATATATTTAAGTGTTTAAATTTTGTGATAGGTACACAGCAAGGTATCTTGTATGCAGTTAAGATATCGAACGCCAAGTAAGTGCACAGATTTATTTAAATGAAATATCTCGACAAAAGCTGTAGAAAATAGGATCGGCTTCGATAAGCTTTATGCTTTCGGTTATAAAGTGCGTTATTTAGTTTGCAAAATGATATTTTTAAATGTTTTAATTTTCTGATAGGTACACAACTAGGTATCTTGTATGCAGTTTAAGATATCCAACGCCAAGTAAGTGCACAGATTTGTTTAAATGAAATATCTCGACGAAAGCTGTAGAAAACAGGATCGGCTTCGATAAGCTTTATGCTTTCGGTTACAAAGTGCGTTATTTAATTTGTAAAACGATATTTTTAAATGTTTTAATTTTCTGATAGGTACACAACAAGGTATCTTGTATGCAGTTTAAGATATCCAACGCCAAGTAAGTGCACAGATTTGTTTAAATGAAATATCTCGACGAAAGATGTAGAAAACAGGATCGGCTTCGATAAGCTTTATGCTATCGGTTACAAAGTGCGTTATTTAATTTGTAAAACGATATTTTTAAATGTTTTAATTTTCTGATAGGTACACAACTATGTATCTTGTATGCAGTTTAAGATATCCAACGCCAAGTAAGTGCACAGATTTGTTTAAATGAAATATCTCGACGAAAGATGTAGAAAACAGGATCGGCTTCGATAAGCTTTATGCTTTCGGTTACAAAGTGCGTTATTTAATTTGTAAAACGATATTTTTAAATGTTTTAATTTTCTGATAGGTACACAACAAGGTATCTTGTATGCAGTTTAAGATATCCAACGCCAAGTAAGTGCACAGATTTGTTTAAATGAAATATTTCGACAAAAGATGTAGAAAATAGGATCGGCTTCGATAAGCTTTATGCTTTCGGTTATAAAGTGCGTTATTTAGTTTGTAAAATGATATATTTAAGTGTTTAAATTTTGTGATAGGTACACAGCAAGGTATCTTGTATGCAGTTTAAGATATCCAACGCAAAGTAAGTGCACATATTTGTTTAAATGAAATATCTCGACAAAAGCTGTAGAAAATGGGATCGGCTTCGATAAGCTTTATGCTTTCGGTTATAAAGTGCGTTATTTAGTTTGTAAAATGATATATTTAAGTGTTTAAATTTTGTGATAGGTACACAACAAGGTATCTTGTATGCAGTTAAGATATCCAACGCCAAATAAGTGCACAAATTTGTTTAAATGAAATATCTCGACAAAAGCTGTAGAAAATAGGATCGGCTTCGATAAGCTTTATGCTTTCGGTTATAAAGTGCGTTATTTAGTTTGTAAAATTATATATTTAAGTGTTTAAATTTTGTGATAGGTACACAGCAAGGTATCTTGTATGCAGTTTAAGATATCCAACGCCAAATAAGTGCACAAATTTGTTTAAATGAAATATCTCGACAAAAGCTGTAGAAAATAGGATCGGCTTCGATAAGCTTTATGCTTTCGGTTACAAAGTGCGTTATTTAATTTGTAAAACGATATTTTTAAATGTTTTAATTTTCTGATAGGTACACAACAAGGTATCTTGTATGCAGTTTAAGATATCCAACGCCAAGTAAGTGCACAGATTTGTTTAAATGAAATATCTCGACGAAAGATGTAGAAAACAGGATCGGCTTCGATAAGCTTTATGCTATCGGTTACAAAGTGCGTTATTTAATTTGTAAAACGATATTTTTAAATGTTTTAATTTTCTGATAGGTACACAACTAGGTATCTTGTATGCAGTTTAAGATATCCAACGCCAAGTAAGTGCACAGATTTGTTTAAATGAAATATCTCGACGAAAGATGTAGAAAACAGGATCGGCTTCGATAAGCTTTATGCTTTCGGTTACAAAGTGCGTTATTTAGTTTGTAAAATGATATATTTAAGTGTTTAAATTTTGTGATAGGTACACAGCAAGGTATCTTGTATGCAGTTTAAGATATCCAACGCAAAGTAAGTGCACAGATTTGTTTAAATGAAATATTTCGACAAAAGATGTAGAAAATAGGATCGGCTTCGATAAGCTTTATGCTTTCGGTTATAAAGTGCGTTATTTAGTTTGTAAAATGATATATTTAAGTGTTTAAATTTTGTGATAGGTACACAACAAGGTATCTTGTATGCAGTTTAAGATATCCAACGCAAAGTAAGTGCACAGATTTGTTTAAATGAAATATTTCGACAAAAGATGTAGAAAATAGGATCGGCTTCAATAAGCTTTATGCTTTCGGTTATAAAGTGCGTTATTTAGTTTGTAAAATGATATATTTAAGTGTTTAAATTTTGTGATAGGTACACAGCAAGGTATCTTGTATGCAGTTTAAGATATCCAACGCAAAGTAAGTGCACATATTTGTTTAAATGAAATATCTCGACAAAAGCTGTAGAAAATGGGATCGGCTTCGATAAGCTTTATGCTTTCGGTTATAAAGTGCGTTATTTAGTTTGTAAAATGATATATTTAAGTGTTTAAATTTTGTGATAGGTACACAACAAGGTATCTTGTATGCAGTTAAGATATCCAACGCCAAATAAGTGCACAAATTTGTTTAAATGAAATATCTCGACAAAAGCTGTAGAAAATAGGATCGGCTTCGATAAGCTTTATGCTTTCGGTTATAAAGTGCGTTATTTAGTTTGTAAAATTATATATTTAAGTGTTTAAATTTTGTGATAGGTACACAGCAAGGTATCTTGTATGCAGTTTAAGATATCCAACGCCAAATAAGTGCACAAATTTGTTTAAATGAAATATCTCGACAAAAGCTGTAGAAAATAGGATCGGCTTCGATAAGCTTTATGCTTTCGGTTATAAAGTGCGTTATTTAGTTTGTAAAATGATATATTTAAGTGTTTAAATTTTGTGATAGGTACACAGCAAGGTATCTTGTATGCAGTTAAGATATCGAACGCCAAGTAAGTGCACAGATTTATTTAAATGAAATATCTCGACAAAAGCTGTAGAAAATAGGATCGGCTTCGATAAGCTTTATGCTTTCGGTTACAAAGTGCGTTATTTAATTTGTAAAACGATATTTTTAAATGTTTTAATTTTCTGATAGGTACACAACAAGGTATCTTGTATGCAGTTTAAGATATCCAACGCCAAGTAAGTGCACAGAATTGTTTATAAATGAAATATTTCGTCAAAAACTATAGAAAATAGGATCGGCTTCGATATGCTTTATGCTTGACAGCAATCTTCAGTATTGAATAAAATATTGATGAATATTGAATCCCTGTGCCAATATTTCTTACTCAAAGTGGCAACAAAAAATTATTTTGTGAGTTATGGCCTCTCAAATTTCAGCAGAATTAATCCAAAAAGATTATTTTTTCTCCCAGTTATATGGGAAAATCTCAAAAAGTTTCTATTCTACGACCCTAATTGTTTATTACAGCTCGATAGATAATTCATTCATGAATCAAATGAGGTAAGAATCATAATTCCAGAGTCATTTTTGGCGAAACGCGAGCCAAAAAACCGCGACATTTACCAAAATGCAGACTCGAATGATACTGAAAAAAAATGACCCACGAAATTCTGCTAATAGCTTAAGATGAATATTTACTAATTATCCGAGTTTCACTATTTTATAAAATTGTAGCAAATGAGCGACTCATGGATAATTGTGTAATGTGAAAATTACAAAATAAATCGATTTGGCTGAAACTTTAATCCATTCATCGATACTTTTTACCGACAGTATCCAGAAAAATGTATTATATAAAAGCTCAACAAAATTGTCAAAGTGAATGATTGACAAACTTTCATAATTCTAATTAAATAAATTTAAATATTGAATTGTTTTATTGTAATGCCAAAATCACATGAGATTTCGAGATTCTTATTTGAAAGAAAATACATTTATTGTATCTTCGCTATTCTGCTATTTACTTTCCAAATTTTAACAGAAGACAACAACAATTTTTCCCCTATTTTTATGGATAAATTAATATTTTATAGCAACTAGTACATTTTTTAAAATTTAATTAACAATGATCAGCTGAATCTGGGACAGGGGAAATGTCAAAGAAAATATTTAATTTAATTTTTAAAAATTAATCATTTTAATTAAAATTAGCAACATGAATAATAAATTATTTTTTTAGATGTGATTAAACGTTTAGATATCATATAATAAACATTTTGTGGAATAGAAATCCGATGGCAAGAATAAACTAATAATTGAGGAAATGCTTTTGGTGTCCCAATAACAAATGGAAATTAAATTTTAAAAATAATAAATAATTAGTGAAAAATTAAAGAAAATTTCAAAAACAAACACTTTTCAACAAAATTAAAATTTAATTATGAAAAATATTTATAGTTTTTTGCGTCTAATTTTTCTTTATATCAATTATATAGCTATTGTGTGTGTGTGTGTGGCTGCGAATTAAACAAAATAATTTTTAAATACCTTTTATTCCAGCGGAGGATGGTGTTTTCTCTTCCAAACAAATCCATAGCCATTATTCAGTATTCAGGAAACATAAAACTCTTTATGCACACAAAACATAATTTTATTATTTACTTAATTAACTAAGATGAAAACAAACACACACGCACGCACACGCAAACTACTTTTATTTGTTCCTATATCAGTCAGAGTTTTTAAATAAATTTATTATCTTTAATTGACAATTACTGAATAATTTGTCAATTTTATAATGTAGTGAATTGTAGATAATTAGTAAATATTTTTAAGCTATAAAGAGAATTTTATGGATATTTTTTAACCAAACGTGAATCTCGACTATAGGGGGAAAATTAATGGGATATTTTTCTTCCAAATGAGAATCTTGACTATAGGGGAAAATTATGGGATATTTTTCTTCCAAAACAAGAATCTCGATTATAGGGGGAAAATCAATGGGATAATTATCTGCCATACGAATATCTGGACGGTTTATTGGAATAAATTTTAACAAAATTAATTATTTTATTAATGAAAATTTTCTCAATAGAAAATAATAATTAATTAATTCGAGGATCCCCAACTGTTCTATGGCTTACTGCTTTTTTTATATTTAATATTTGTGATTTATTTATTTGTAAATAAGAATAATTACATAATGTCGCCTAGGCGAAGCATGAAGCTTATTGCAGTCTTGCTACTTATCATACTATAATTTTATATGTAGAGCGATATAACGTAGAAAGCGCGATAGAAATAATAAAATAAACTCACTTTATCTGCTTGTCATCCACAATGTCCTTTCCTGTATTTAGTAACATGAAAAAGAGAAATTTATATTAAAATATGATATCAAAAATTTAGTCAAATAAATATATATAAATTTTTATGTTGAAATTCATATGTTTTGGATTTACGGTATGCACTGTTAAAGCATAAAGCTTTATGAAGATTTCTGTTGTTATCACTGAGAAATTGAGAATAATTATAAAAAATTAATAATAATTGTGAAAAACTGAGAATATATATATGAGCACCCTATAAATTGTTTGCTTAAATAAATAAAAAATAATTAAATAAATTTTATGCTTTGAGTTTCGAGATGTTTTTGTTTTTATTTATTAATTTCCTTAATTGTTTCCAATCCTAATTTTTCAGTATTTTCAGGTATTTCAGACACAAAATAATTAATAATTATTTTATTGAAAAATAATTATAATAATTAAGTGAAAATCAATGCAAAAAACATTGTATTTGTTGTAATTCTTGTTGGCCTAGTGTGTTTAGGCGAAAGGTTTGTATGTGGAAGGTTTTTTAGGGTTCGAATTTCACCGTCGCGTAATTTTGCAATACAGTTTTTTTTCTTTAATCTGCACATTGAGAATTAATCACCACTACCACCACCACCCACCCACACACAATAGAATAAAAATTTAATAAAAAAATTGTTAAAATTGCACTTGAAATCCTATCAGATAAGTGATTGCTTGCAAGTATATCGGTAGCTGTGGTGGTAGCTAAATCCAGATGGTTTGTTGTAATTTAAAGGTTTCGAACTCGCGAAAAATGACGCTAGAATTATGATTTTTATCTCATTTGATTCATAAATAAATTATCTATCGAATTTTAATAAACAATTAGGATCGTAGTATAGAAACTTTTTGAGATTTTTCCATATAACTGGAAGAATCTCAAAAAATCTTTGGGTAATTTTGCTAAACTTTGAGACATTTAACATATAATTAACGGTTGCAACTTTACTATTAAAAGGAGTTTGGGACACAAAACAAAATGACAGGACAAATAAATAAAATACAGATTTTTTTTTTATTTTTATTTTCTTTTTTATTCTACAACCATTTGTGCTATATTTAAATATTTCCCTCAAGCATGTCGACAAGCCGCTTAATTTCTCGTCTGTTTGTTATAAAAGGAAGATAAAAATAAAAACAACAAAAACTTTATCAGAGAAAACAAAAAAATCATACATTCGTGTCGCTAGCTGCTCCGTGGGCTTCATTGCATTTGATATTTCCTCAGTTTTCGCCATTATCGTGTACATGCTCTTAATATTCCCGTCCATACAATCAGTTAATTTATTAACCGCATTTTTATACGTTTCAACATTATCAGCGGTTATTGATGAAATCTTTTAAGATAAAATATTTAATTTTTTATTTTAAGCAAAGCAAATTAGATTAATTTTTTTTTTTTTTTTAATTAATTACCGAATGTAATAAATTGCATAAATTCTCCGTTAATGTGTCAACGGACGCTGCCAAATATTGTGCCTCATTCTCAATATCATTTAATACATTCGAATCTATTTGTGTTAAATGAGATGGTAGAAAAAATTGTCTTAAAAAATTTGATCCAGCCACTGTTGTTCCTATTGTTCCGGATGTTGTTGCTGAAGGTGTTGTTGTACGAGAATTACTATTACCGCCACCATTTATACTATCGCCACCACATGCAGAATACGTTGAATTTTCTAAAGCAACAACAAATAACAAGACAAAACATAGTTTTTACATCTAAATACTTTTTTTCTTTTTACAAAAATACCTTTTTTTGTAACTGGACTTGATAATTTAATTTTATATTCTAAATTTTCTGCTATAAAATGTGTCATATTGCAACCATCAACACTGACCGTACCTTGTAAATTATATGGGAATGATTGACGTTCGATTTTTTTATCGCAAATTAGTGTGTCTGGCCTTTGTTTATTTAATAATTTTTCCGAATTATTATCAGAAATATTATTATTCTTATTATTATTTATTAAAATATTATTATGAAATGATATTTCACTATATGAGGCGGTTAATGCATCCGGAATTTCCTCATCTAATTCATTATCAATATTTGTTATTATTTTTGTAGAAGTTGATTGTGCTGTCACTATTGTTGCTGATGACGTTGAGGATACGTCCGTAGATTGTTTTGTATCAACATATGCAAAAGGATTTAATGTTGTTATACCACTAACAGCAACACAAACACCCGTCTAACAAATATTTCGCGTAAAATATCGTTAATCATAATAGTAAAAATAATAATAATAATAAATTTATATAATTAATATAAAACATTGAAGAAAAAAACAAAAAAAAAAAAACAGCAAAACAACTAAACATATTAAGTGTCTAACCTTATCATCATTAGCTGAAAATGAGGATGATGAAGACGATGATGAAGATGACATTTTTTCTGTTTATTTTTTCACAACACAATTTTGTTTAATTGATTAACAACATATCGATGTAAAACATACATAAAAACAAAAACTGTTTTAATAGAGAACTGTCAATATGATAAGACTTTGACAGTTCTCTCATTAGTGATACTAAAGTGGTGTAGTCACCATATATAATTTATATTTTATAATTAACTATCATTAGTTGCTAACAGATGGTACAATATAAAAATTTTCGTTATCGAAAAACTGTGTCTTGACTATAATCAATCGTACTGATTATTTATAAATTACATGGAAAATACATGGTCATAATAAACATATTTTTAACATAACTAAAGTAATTACATTTTGAAATTTTACAAAATAAATTTACTAAAATGCTACGACAATTCAAATACCCTTAATACTACGATTATATTTTATTTTTTTAAGCCTAAATTCTGTACGACACTGTATGCCATTTAAGTAGAATCTACAGGGCGGCGTTCCTCCATTGATTTTTTACATATTTTAATAAAAATTCCGAGAATACTCTATCACTCAGCACAATGTCGATGACTGTCTAACAACATTATATATTCTTCTGCAGGTTTTGTCTTTTTTTTTTTTTTTTAGTTACTCATGCTGGTGCTATTGCTGTTGCAAGTTAAACAAAATGTTCCTTTTTGTCCATTAAATTTTCTTACCTTTACTTTTGACTAAATTAAATACAGAAGAAAGATTATAATTATAATAAAATTGTATATACAATGTCTGTGTATACGCACAAGCATCGCCGAGCACAGATTTTATGTTTTCTTGTATAAATGGTTTTCGTATGTCTGTCACACATTGTTTAAGTGTTTGTGTTCATTTTTATATTATTATTATTTTTTAATTTAATAAAATAAAAAAAAAAAAAAATTATTAATAAAACAAACAAAAAAAAAATAATAATAAAAAGTCAAAAAGTAAGGAAAGCAACAGCAACAAACAAGTAATAAAATTTACTCAGTGCGCTAAACAGACAATAATCAGAGTAATATTTCTACAGAGCAGCAACAGCAGCAATATCAATGTAATATTACCACAAAGTCCATCATCAATAGTCAAGCAAAGAGACAGGCCAGTGTCTTAACATTAAAAATAAACAAAAAAAATATAATTATTGCGAAAAATAGAGAACAATAATAATTTCTTTGTTAATTTTATTAAAGTAAATATATATATATATATATATATATAAATTTATTTATCTGTGTTTTATATAAAATTAAATCGAGCACACATAGTGAATGATAACAAATTTTACATGATTGTGATAAGAACAAAAACGACGACGACGATAACGACGGCGACGACGTCAACGATAAGAGAATAAGCAAAAACCACCCATCCAGCCAGATATCTATCAACAATAACAACGAAACAAACAATATTTAATTAACATAAAAGAAATAAATAAGAAAAATCAGAAAAAGTGTATGAATAAAATTAATTGAAATATTACTGTACAGGTAAATTAATTTTAAAAAAATAATCAATAAATTTTGTTTTGCAATGAAAAAACATTTTACTATTTTTCTATGACAATGACTACGACGTCGACGACGACGACACCGACTGTGTAATCTCACCGTAGCCCAACCCAATCCAAAATGCAACAAAAATTATAATAAATATAAAAATTAAAGAAAAACATTTTTGTGTAAAATAAATTTGTGATTTAAAAAAGTAATAAAAAAATTATTTCAAAGTGTTTTTAAGCAACAACAGTATAGTAATTCTTGTTGCTCGTTGTGTCGTTATCGTGGTCGCCTTGGTATTAAACAACAGCAATCATTAACAACGTTACAACTGACCAACCGACCGATAGCTGCTTTTTTTTTTTTTGAAACTAATTAAAATTCCATTGTGATGACGTTTTTCTTGTTTTTAAAAAGAATTTTATACCAGAAATTTGTGTTGATTTATGATTAATTTTGTTGCATACTTATCTCTTACTGATTTAATATACCTATTTCATCTATAAGAATTTTTTCTACATGACATCATCATCATGTAATCCAGTCATCAGTGATTAATGATAAATATTTAATAAATTAATTATCTAATTATGTGAATACACACATATATGATTTTTAAAAATTTAAAATAAAATCAATATTTATCCAAGATATAAACCAAAAAAAAAAAAGAAAAAAAAGTAGTTTAAATGACAGACTAATCACTAACCGGGTTCTAATCTATAATAGAAATGTGTGACTTTACTTTACACATTGAGATTTTTCGACAAAAAACAAGAAATTTATTTTTTCAATGCTACAAAAACGACAAACCTTTTTTTTACCTTTACCTATAATGTAAAATTAACTTGTTATTTTCTTTAAAATTAATGATTTATTAAAATAATATAGAAAATTATAATAATAATAATAATAATAATAAAAAAAAATACTAAATAATGATGACTATTTAAAATTTATCGTTGACCCAAAAAGCACCTGTGTGTTTTTTATTAATAATAAATTAAATTTTATGCAGAATAGTGAAATTATTTATTTTTTTTTTTTTGATGATTTACAATAGTAAATTCCGCATTTTGTAATTAAAACAAAAAAAAACAAGTTGCGATATTTTATTTATAAATAAATCCAACAGTAAAAAAATAAAATTGCGAAAATTTACAAATAATAATATAACAAATAAAATAAATAAAATAGATATATAAATAATAATAATAATAATAATAATAATAATAATAATAATAATAATAATAATAATAATAATAATAATAATACATTGTCTTTTCTTTGCAATTTCTTTTATTTGTCATTATCGTAAAAAGAAAGACACAAAAAAAAACCAACAATGGATAGCATTGATGCACATTTGGCAAAATTAAAATTAATGAATAGTCGTGATTTAACACCAAAATTAATGTCAACATCACCGGCAAATGCTAATATTGGTGGTAATGGTTTAATAATTGACAATACAGAAATGATGAAAAATTTAACAAAATCAGGATCATCACCTCCACCACCACAATCATCATCATTACATGGAAATTTGACAACAACGACCACAGGAGTTTTACATACGTCATCATCACCGCCACCGCCACCACCACCGTTGCCATCACAGGGCCAAGAAGCACAATCCATTGGTACAACAATACAACCGTCCACACTAATTACTGATTTAGATAATTGTGCAATAAAATTTCTGGAAATCGGAACACATGGAACATTAAAAAAGGTGGGACCAGCTGTACCGCCAAAGCCCAAAAAATTTCAATTAAAGGTTTTTATTTTATATTATTTTATTATTATTTCTTTAAGTTTCAATTATTAATTTATAATTATTATTTAATAAAAGAATACAGGGCTGGGCTGTATAACTAAATAAAACAATTAATAAATAAATAAATAATAATATTTTTCCCTGTTTTTTTATTTATGGATAATTAATTAATTAACAAGTGTTTGTTGGTTTTTTTTTTCTTCATTTTAAGGAACAGAATGATTTAACATCGACAAATGGTACAATGAGTTCTGGTGGTGGAGTACTAGCATCAGCCATAGCAACAATTAGTCCATCAAACTCAACTGGACAGTCACCGATAACAGTAGCAGCAACAGTAGTACCATCAGGAACAGGAACAGCACCAATGACGACAACGACACATTTATACGATAATATGATAAATAATAAAAATAATTTTGAACAACAACAGAATCAATTAAATCACTATGAACGTATGGTAACGCCACATCAACAACAACAACAACAACAATACGAACCATTAAATAATCGCTATCAACCCTTATTGAATCAACAACAACAACAGAACCAACATCAGCAATTACGTTATAATGCATTAACAGCAATTGCACCAAAACCATTTTATGGTGCTGTACAACAACAACAACAACAGCAACAAATTATTACTGGCGGTGGTAATTCTAATAATAATAAAATTTATGAAAATCAAAAACAAATTTTATATGAAAATACAAAAACACCATCAATTATAGCAAATAATTATATGGTAGATACATATAATAATATTGGCGGCGGTGGTAGTATTAATAATACAATAGGTGGTAATATAAATAATATAAATTCTGATGGTTTAATTTATAGCAACATAATGCATAATAATAATAATAATAATAATAATAATAATAATAATCAACAATTATCACAAAAATATGAAAATCTTTATAGTAATATTGGATATACAAATTTGGCACAACAACAACAACAACAACAGCAACAACAAGATGATCTATTACCACCGCCACCACCATTAGATATACAAATGTCATTACATTTAAATGATGAATTAACAAATGGTACAACATCTGGTTGCACAACATCTGATTATTCACATTTATTATTAACATCAGAGGATGATTTACCACCACCACCAAGTCCAGTTAGTAGTTCATATAGTGAATTACGTCGTGCCACTGATAATGTTTATCCACAACAAAATTATCAACAACAGCAACAACAATTACAACAGCAACAGCAGCAACATCAATCACAGCAACAATCACAAATTAATTTAAATTTACAACAAAATCTAGATAATAGTATTGAACATCAACTTCAACAGCAACACCAGCAACAACACCAGCAACAACAGCAGCAGCAACAGCAACAACATCAATTGCAACAAATAAACAATAATAATAATAAATATCAACCAACATATTCTGCATATGGAGGACCAAGTTCACAGGTTTGTTTGTTTATTATTTATTTGTAATAAAAATGGAAGAAAACTTTCATTTGAATTTAAAAATCAATAATCAATTCATTACATATCTATTTCTTTCTACTCTAATTTACATTTAAAAAAAAAACTAAAAACTAACTAACCAACCAAACAACAAACCAACAAACCATTCATCCATCCCATCAATCCGTTAATCCATTAATCATATTTGCAAAATACTAATTTATTAATTATTTTATTATTTTTTTTATTTATTTCTATTTATTTTCTGATTAATCAATTTTAACAAATTTTAAACAGAGTTTAGGCTCTGATTACTATGGATATGGATCAATGTCACAGGTAAATTACCAATTTAAAAACAATCATTTTTTTTTTATTCATTAATTAACATAAAATCGCTCGCTTATCATAATTATAATTATAATAATAATAATAAACAAAACAAAAATAAATAAATAAAGACAAAAAAAAAAAAATATTCATTTTTCTTATTTAAATATTTTTAAAGAGTTCCTCAACATATGAATCAATTTATGAACCAATAAATCCACGAACACCCAGTCAAATGTCATCACGTTCAAATTATTCATTGTATACACCGTATGTAAGTGGTGATGTAGTTAATGGACAACAACAGCAAATAATTAATAATAATAATAATAATGTTGGAAGTGGTAATAATAGTGTTATTACCGGTAATAATAATTTAACAACAAATAATTTAAATACAAACAATGGTGGAGGTGGTGGTGGCATTGTTGTTGGTCATAAAGAGGCTGAAGTTGATGTTTTAACTGATCTACTAGTACAGTCAATGGATGGTAATCAGGATAATGACACGTATGGTAAGTAAACAAAAAAAAAAAGAAGAAAAATTCAATATTCCAAATTAAACAAAGAGAAAATTCTTCATTTACAGGTATTTGTGTTAAATGTGGTGAACGTGTTGTTGGTGAAAATAGTGGTTGTACAGCTATGGAACAAATTTATCATATAACATGTTTTACATGTTGTCAATGCCAAATAAATTTACAAGGTAAACCATTTTATGCGCTCGATGGTAAACCATATTGTGAGGATGATTATCTAAATACATTGGAAAAGTGTTCGGTATGCATGAAACCGATATTAGAGCGTATATTACGGGCAACTGGTAAACCATATCATCCTGGCTGTTTCTGTTGCATTGTTTGTGGTAAAAGTTTAGACGGAATACCATTTACGGTTGATGCCACAAATCAAATACATTGCATTGAAGATTTCCACAAGTATGTTATACCACCGATGGTGATTGTGTTGCTCTTTGAATTTAATTTTTATTTATTTTTTCATTTTTTAAGAAAATTTGCTCCACGCTGTTGTGTTTGTCGTTTACCGATTATGCCAGAACCTGGCCAAGAGGAGACTGTACGTGTTGTCGCCTTAGATCGTAGTTTTCATATAAATTGTTACAAATGTGAAGTGAGTTTTAATTAAATTAAATTTTCGACTAAATAATTATAATAAATTTTCCAATTATCTAAAGGATTGCGATTTATTGCTATCGTCTGAGGCTGAAGGACGTGGATGTTATCCATTAGATGATCATGTACTATGTAAAAGTTGTAATGCAAAACGTGTTCAAGCGTTAACAAGTCATATGACAACTGAATTGTAAAAACAAGACGAAAAATAAACATTTCCAACAATTTTAATCACATTCCGTGTTATAAAATATATATTTTTAGTCGATTATATACACTAGTTCTTTGGCTGTAGTTGTTTATATTAAGAGTTATTGTTATTGTAAAGGGGATTCGCTATTGTCATCCCTAATTATAATTATAATTTATATTGTTATTATAATTTAATTCTGTCATTATTTATTTTTCCAAAATAAAATAATAATTTTTTTTTTGTATTTTTTATATTCTAGAAATATGCGTGCGCACATGAGAAGTGAATAAATTAATTAATAATTGTATAAATTAGTGTTATTAATAAATTTTTAGTCAAAATGGCGTTAAAAAATAAAAATACGTAAAATAAATATGAAAAACGTAATAAAAATTATACAAAAAAATGTAAAGAAAAACAAAAAAAAAAAAATTGATGTAATAAAAAAAAATAAATGTAAAAAAAAAATAACATTTTTTTTTCTCTTGTTTCGTCACTACAGTTGTGTAGTCACTGAAAAACTACTTTGTAACTTAAAAAAAAAAAAAAAACTACTACTCAACTATATATCCAATGTATTTATGGTTTTAAGTACATATATATAAACTAGTGATATCTAGATGTCACTAATTACTTGTGTATTACACCATCACTAAGTACAACAGTCATCATCATCATTATTGTCTCATCTTCAAACAAGGTGAGATTAAAGGTAAGAAAAACACGCAAAAAAAAACAGCAACAACAAAAACATTCAGACCAATTATTATACAGTAATTTTATCATTTTTCATATTTTCATTTTCCTATTGATTTTAAATTAAATGCATTTAATTTGAAAGCAACAATTAAATAAAATTATATGTGCATAAAAACAAAAAAACGCGACAAAATCATCAACGATATATTAAAAAAAAAAAAAATAAATAAATAATAATTAA
Source organism: Ptychoptera contaminata (assembly GCA_963942525.1). NCBI lineage: Eukaryota > Metazoa > Arthropoda > Insecta > Diptera > Ptychopteridae > Ptychoptera > Ptychoptera contaminata. The sequence continues at coordinate 3,143,239 of OZ012640.1, read as the reverse complement.
ATAAATAAACTTAAAACAAAAAAAAAAAAAAAAAAACATTTCTTAAACAACGTCTTACATTGTTGTTTAGAGGAATTATTATATTTTATTTACTTAATTTTAATTATTTATTTATTTATATTTATTTTATTCATAAAAGTAGTTTACTGCTAAAAAGCAGTTTATTATTTAATTATTTTTATTTTATTTTTTTTTTTTTGCTGTAATTTTCTTTATCTTTATTTATTTATAGTATTTACTACTTGTTTCTTCTTTTAAACAAAACAAAATAATAATAATAATAATAAAATAAATATATTAAATCGCAGAATTAATAAATAAATTTTCTTATTTGATTTGTATGCAGCAACAGCAAACAGCGACAGTAGTAGCATTAGCAATAAAATAAACTGCATAAATAACTAAATAAAAAATAATAATAATTCTACGTGATTATACGTAATAATAACTTCACCTGTACAACAGGAAATAGACAGAAACAAGATGATTTTCAATAGAAATCAATTCATTAATTCATTCATACATCTATACGAGATCCAGATCCATCCATTTATCTAAACATCTCTAGCCATTATCATTATTATCATTGTCGAGACCATTCGCGAATAATGATGATAAGAAATTAAATAATTTTAAATGGAAAAATAGAAAAAAACAATAAAATCAATAAGAGAGATGATATTAATGATGAGAATTTAATTGATAAAACTTGCTGATATTAATTACTGTGTGAATCTTGATCATGATTGTTGCTTCTGTTGTTTATACTAAAACGTTTCACTTGTTTGCAACTATCACCTTTAAACAACACTTGATTTATCTAATAATAATTTTTTTTTAAATTAAAAACAAATAAATAAATCAAATAGATTTTAAAATGCAGTTAAATGCAGTAGAATGAAGTTCAACAGTAGACAAAAAACAACAAAAAACCTGTCAACGACACAATTATTAATTAAGATGATGCATTTATGAGACAGATAAATTTATATTTACAACACAGATAGATAAAAGAATAAAATGATAAATGATAAAGGTATAAACACACCTGCAATTATCAGTCAGTATTACAAGAATAATAATAATAGCAATAGCAGCAATAAAAATAAATTAAAACAAATCAACCCATGCATGCGCCGCCTTAGGTCTTTAGAACGAGGACAATATAAATTAAGGAAACTTTATTAATAAAAAACAAAAACAAAATAATTAAGGCGAAAAGAATAAAAAAACAAACAAATCATTGATTTACACTTGACACCGTTTTTTGCAAAATAATATTAAAAATAATAATAATAAATGTTTATGCAAAAACATATCTAATCAACGCAACCATAACCATCACCACCACCATCATCACCAACACCAACATCTTGATTACAACGACAAACTACATATAACTCAACTGCATTAAGCACCAAATTTATTATAAAAAATAAATAAATTAAATTCTGCAATTATTAAACGTGGGAAGAAATACAAAAAATACAATAGAAGTGTGCAAAAACCACAGCAAATAATAAATGCATTTTAAGTATTCAAATTTCAGCACGATACACAATGACTACGATCTTATACGGCTACCATCAGTGAACATTATCGCCGTCACCCACCATTGAGACATCAAAAATAACTCAGTCAAATTGCAACCACCCAAAAAATAAAATTACCCCACATTAAAAAAGAAAAAAAAAAAAAAACTAATCAAAAATTTATTCAGCAAAATTTCACAATCAATTTTTCATCCTTATTTTTTTTTTGCATTAATTTATTAAAAACAATTTAGTTCAAGGTAATTTCTTTTTTTTTTTATCAACAATTTATTCTCATCAATTAGTTTTTTTGTTTTTTGTTTTTTGTTTTTAACGTTTAATTCCTTTAAACAGTTATAGTATAATCGAGTCACACCAAACAATTAATCAACCACATAATTATAATAAATTAATAATTATTTAATTAAAAATTCTAAAAAATATAATTAAACGATTTTTTGTTTGCTTATAATTTGCATAAACTGGTGATAAAATGATGGAACTTGGTAATAATGAATAGTAATTAGTGAAAGACTCTCTAGCTTTTCGTCCATTCAATCATTAATAACAATAATTTTTATTTTTTTTTTTTTGTTTTGTTCGAGAAAAGAAAAAACGAACAATAATTGCATAAAATATATTATAATATTCTACACTGGTTACCAGTTAATATAAACGTACAAAATTTGCAAAACAAAAAACAATTAAAAATTAAATAAAATAGAAAATCGCAAATATAGCTAATGAATGTGAAAATCTGTTTATTTATTTATTTATTTATTTATTTTTTTTTTTTTTGTATAACAATTATATTAGAGAATATACTGTTTCGATTATAAATGATTAAAAACCGAAATAAAAATTCGCATATTCTGAGAGAACAAATATAAATATAAATATAAATAATAATGCAATTACAATTTAAATAAAATTAGGCCATTGTGACGACGGCAACGGCGGCATTTTATTATTAATAAATTATTAATTTGCATTTACAACAGTACTGACCGACTAAACCGAGAACAATATTAGTATACAGTGGTGGCACCAACAGCTGCAGCAGCAGCAGTAGCAAGTGCAGCCCCACAAATAAACATCAATAGTAACACCACCAACGGTAAAAAAAATAACAAAAAGATCACCCACAAATCAACAGGTGACAATACACCGGTAATTTATTAAATAGAAAATTTCCAAAAATAATTATAATGCGATTTTTATTAAAAGAAAAAACGCGAAACTATAATAAATAAATTTTCTCTTCTTAATCATACTTCCTGTTGTTCGCATTGTACCGCTTAATATCCGCTCTCTGTATATCTGATTGATAAAAATGATAACAACAAGAAACGATGAAAAAGACGGCGCCGCGTCAGTAGTATACTAAATTTTAATAAAGAAATAAAAGAAAAAAAAACATAAAAAAGTGTTTTAACGGTAAACAGCAAAAAAAAAAGGAAAACAGGTAACAGGTGAGCGAGCAGATGAACAGGTGAACAGGTTAATTTTATTTATAAAAGGACGATGATTATTATATATAATTATATTTGACCATCCTTAATTATAATAAATATTTATTAAAGAAAAAAAAAAAATAAAGGTAAAAGGTGCAACAAACAGCGACGATATACGGCAACAGCCGCCGTTGCAACGAAATTATTATATTTCCAAAAAAAAAAAAAATAATAATAATACTTAAAAGCAACAAGACAAGGATAATACAGGTGCATTGCGTTACGTTACATTACGTTACCTATAGGGTTTTAATCGTTATATTTTTTGTTTATTGATTTTAATATATTGATAGAAACAATGATGAGGATAACAACTGCTGCTGCTGCTGAGGGTGCCAAATGCATTTTAAAATAAAAAAAAAAAAAAAAAAAAAAAAAAAAAAAAAAAAAAAAACAATAGCAGACAGGTGACAAAGATCAAAAATAATAATAATTTTATATGTTAATTATCTACTCCTATCTCTATTATAATAATCAACATCACAGGATTGCCTTTTATTGTATATAATTTTTACAACAACAACAACAGCACATACCCCAATTTACGCGATAGTTATGTTCCGCAGAAATTCGCATTAAAAAACAACCGCATGGACAAAGAAACCACTGGATAATAACTGGTCCACTGGTAAACCACTGGACGAAGAAAATTTACACAAAATAAGCCCATCGATGGCTAACCTATGACACACGTGTCAAACATGATACGCCAAGTAATTTTCTGTGTTACGTAGTGTACTCTGTACAATCTGTTGAAGTTTTAGCAAATGTAATATCCAACAATCAATCGATCGTTAATCGTTAATTACACGCCAAATGTAAAAGATTAGCCATCATCACTGAAATAAGATGCTAATTTTTGTGTAATTTTTCATGATCGCTTGCTAAATTAAAATTCGCGTATAAGAAATATCCGCGCGAGGGGGGTGAGCACAATAATGTATAAATACTTATCATTATTGTGCTATTCAAGTTATTCTACTGCACAGTAGTAACTGCACTGCCTGCACTCTAACTGATTAATTATTCCCTTTGCGTATTTCGACCAAGTTTTTCGCGTGTTATAACATTATTATTATTATTATTATTATTATTATTATTATTATTATTATAAATGGGCGCATGTGCGCAAAACTATAATCATTATCTTATTATTATTATTATAATTTTAATTAAATAGACTTAAGTCATTGTCGCCGCCGTCGCCACCACCGTCGTTCGCGGAACAACAAACAAAATAAGTACGAAAAAGTAAGTAAGTGAAATTAGTTTTTCATTTTTTATATCAGAAAAATTATTACAAAATAAATTAAATTAAATATATATATAAATAAAAAAAAAAAACAATTTAATTTAATTTAATTTAATTTTTTTGCACATTTCTTACTACTCTATATTCTGCGTTTTTTTTTTTGTTTTTTTCTAATTCTTTTTCTTATTGCTTTTTTATTTAAATATATTCTTACTAAGTAGACAACAAACAACAACAACAGAAGTAGCAAAAAAAAAAAAAAATAACATAAACATGATAAACGACGACTAAGTCAGTCAGTCGCAAGTAATCAGCGAAACAAGTTAACGTAGCGAAAAAAAAAAAAAATAAAAAAAAAATAGCGAAAAATAACGTAAGAAAAAAATATTTAATTTTTAAGTTTGTTTGTTTTTATGAGCAAATTAAGCAGCAGCAACGACGACAACAGCAGCAGCAACAACAGCAGCAGTAGCAGCAACAACAGCAGCAGTAGCAGCAGCTAAATTTAAATTTTTAACAAAAAATATTCTGCAATTTTTTTGTTTTTTTTTTTTTTTTTTATGGATCCGACTAAAACGACGTAGACAACGACGACAAAGGCGATAACGACAACGACAAAGACGACGACGACACAGTGTGTTTCAAAGTCAGAATTAAATGCAACAAAATTATTGAATAACAACCGCGCCGCCCAACCAATAACAAAAGCAACAAAACATAATATCACAATTTTTTTTTCTTTATTTTTTTGCAATTGATTAGTAATTTATATTTTTTTGTTTTTCTTATTCAAGACAAGAAGCAACACCCTTGACACCCACATATGCACAACCACCAAGTGATACAGACACATAGAGACTGTACGAATATCAAATTATTATTATTATTTTTTTTTTTTTTTTATTTTTTTTTTTTGCAAAACGACAACAACTACGACACACAGCAGACACACATCAAGGCAAATTAAAAAAAAAAAAAAAAAACTAAAATTTATTATTATTTTTTTTTTATTTTCTTTCACTTTTGATCAAAGTAAATAAAAACGCGAGGCGCGCAAATAAATTAAAATTTATTTTAAATTTTAAAATCGCGATTAAAATAATAATAATAATAATATTTTCTCTCCATCATATACATACATATATATATGTTTGCCTCATCTACATATTTATTAATATTCGCGAATTTACTTTGTGCTGCATAAGATGTTTAATATACGGAAATTGTGCATAGTTTTTCTTTTTTATTTTTTTTTATTCTTCGCTACTGATTCAATAGAGGAGAAAAAATATTATTTATTATTATTAACTAATTAATTAATTAATTTTATTTTATAAAATCCTCTTTGTCGTTTATTTTTAATAATTTTTTTTTTTTTTTTTTTTTGTTTTTCGTTAAGCGATAAGCGATAAGCGCGCGCGCATTTCTACACCAAAAATTGTACAGAGAGTTAAAAAATTAAAGAATAAGAAAAACATTTCTTCATTTTAATTCAAGTGTTAAAAAGACGATAAATAAATAAATAAAAAAAATAAAAGAAAGAAAGGAATAAAAAAAAAACAAACAAACAAACAAACTAATAAAGAGGCCACCAACCATATAAACGGGCCACTTTGAATTTATAACCGACAGTAGGCTCGGAAAATTTGTTGCGAACGGTTGAGAGTATATTACGAAAAATTAAAAAACAGAGAGAAGAAATTATTTTTATTGTTTTTTTTTTTCACACACAAACTAACTAAAAATCGCAGAAAATAAAGTAATTAAAAAATTTTTATTTAAAGATCTTAGAGATCAGATTAATTTGCGTAAGATAAACATACGCTCACGGGCACATACAGTGTCAGACACACAGTCATTAATACAATACAAAGTGGAAAAAAAAAATATTTTTTTTTTTTTTTTTGCAAACAGGAGCTGAGGGATGCAGGAGCATCATCAACGTGAATAAAACCGCGTAATCATCAGCAAATGTTGCAAAAAATCACAAAACGAAGAAGGAAAACAGAAATTTTCGTTAATTCTTCACTTTGTGGTTGTGGTGCTGCGACTGCTGCTACTACTACTGCTGCTACTGATGCTGCTAGGAGGATAAAAATAACAAATAAAAAAAAAAAAAAAATTGCACAAAAAAAAATTTGCAAACAAAAAAAAACAACAACTATAAACCGTTTGCGCACATTTTTTTTTCATTTTCATTTCATTTTCATATTCTCAAAATAAAATAAAATAATTAAAAATAATTTTTTTTGTATTACTTTTGTTTTCTTATTTTTCTTCATCGTTTAACTTGTTTGCCGTGGCAGAGGCAGCGTGTGAAGAAGCAACTAATTAAATAAAAAAAACTTTAATCGCGAAAATATTTATCAAAAAAAAAAAAATAAATAACAAAATTACCAACCACGTGGATCGCGATCGCAAATTGTGCCTGTGTATGTGTGCGTGTGCTTGTGAATTATTATCTGTGGGGTGGCGCGGTGCGGCCACCTTAAACACTCGATATTTTTTTGTTTTTTTTTTTTTTTTTTAAGTGCAATTAAGTAATTTCAATTAAGAAATTTTATGTTTTAACGTCTCGTGGTGACGCATTAGAGTGTATATTGTGTATTGTTTAGTAATCAGTAGTAGCTTATCAATAGCAAGGCGGCGACGTACGTAGCGAATTTGAGCTAGATTTTTGCATACCGAAAATTTATTTTTAATTTGCGCATCGTGGATTTTGAAAAATAAAAAAAAAATAAATTTTTTTTTTAATGTATCATTGTGGTGGTAGTGGGTGATAGTGGTGATTTGTGTGGTTTATAGTGCATGTGGGTCCATGTACCAAATTGGACATAAACACTATTACTAGATGATCGTGTATCAATATTGCAGCCTTCTAAATACTATTTCGATAATTTTTTCGCACATTGCGAAATAAAAAATAAAACAAAACTTTAATCTTTAGTTTGTCGAGTGGTCCAGGTTCGTATTTCTATAGTAGGTGGATGGTGTGTGTTATTGCGCAATTATAATTAACAATATCCTACCGATTCTACATCGCTAAAACGTTAAAACCTAAAAAACTGTTTCAATAAAACAATGTTTATGATTAATTTGTTAAATTTTTTTCGCCATCGTGTTAAAAGGTGTAAAGAAGAAGCAAAAGAATAAGGTGAATTTGTTTGCAAAGAAATTTTTCGCAAAGAAATTTAAAAAAAAAAAAATTGCAACATTATTAACAAGCGCAAAAAAAACAAAAAAAAAACAAAAAATAAATAAATTCAACGACTACGACGACAGCAACAGCAACAGCAACGAGGAATCGACCTCCAGCAAAGGAAAAGACAAACAAACAAAAAAAAAAAACTTTTTAAACGCGCAAAGAAATTAATAGAAACGCCAAACAACAAGGACAACAACGGACAGACGAACGGACGGAGGAGTACAACACATGTAAATTGAATATTATTATTTAATTTGTTTTATTTATTTTTTTTTTACAATATAACATAATATTCGCATAGTGTGGTGTCCACAACACCCCACAGACAGTCCATCAAACATTAAAGTATCAACAACAACAAAAGCAGCAGCAGCAGCAGCAGTGAGTGTTTCGCAACAAAAGAAATTTTTAATTCACTTTTAAACGGTTACTCTTGGTAAACACCCACCATCCACAGACAAAACAGAAAAAAAAAAACGCAAAAACAACTGAGGAGCCTCAGTCTGTGCTCGGTTCGGAAGTAGAAGGAACGAAAAAAAAGAAAAAAAAAACGCGAAAATAAGCAAAAAAAATGTTTGATGGTTTGTTGCTAATTTAGTATCGTACTGATGGGTACCACCCACCGTCAATGGGTGCTTTTTTTTTTGTATTTCATTAAATTTCATTTTCTGTCTGCAATTTTTGTTTTTTTTTTCTATTTCTACGTTATAAAGTAGTTGTGTGTTTAGAGGGCGGCCGCCCGACCTTAGGAATTGTGCAGGTTAACGTAGAGTACGTAATACACGGTAATGGCGGTGGCACGCAATATTCATTTACTTAGATTTTATTTTAAAGAAAATTACAATTCATTTTTGTGCGTCGTCGTCAACGTCGTCTGTAGTACTAAACGGTTTATTTTTCTCTTTTAATTATTTAGTAATTAATTATATTAATTTGTAATTATTATTTTCAATTATTTTTAAGTAATTTAATTATATTTTCTTTTCTTTGTCATTAATTAAAGGGAGCGCAAAATATTGCAAAAAACTCTTCTAAGTAACGTTAAAAATTATTGGCACTATTCTGCACACCAATTATCATTATCATCATCAGCAGCAGCATCAGCAGCAGCATCAGCAGCAGCACCGTTCGATCCGCTGAAAAAAAAAAAACAAAGGTAAGAAGAAAATTAATTAAAAATTAATTAAAAAGCAAAAAAAAAAAGCAAAAAACCAAAAAAACAAAAAAAAATCCCTAGAGTGTTTGTGTTTAAAGAAGAAGAAAAACAAAAATTGTAATGTAAATTTTTTTTTACATTTATTGTCTTGACACCGACACTGAAGGAGATTAAATTAATAAAATGAATTTCATCATAAAATATTATATAATAATCATCGCGCCCCATATATAGAGTATTGCAAAAAAAATCACAAAAAAATTTAAACGCAATAAAAAAAAAAACCCCCCGCTGCTGCCACCGCCCACCGCTGCATACAAAAAAAAAAAAATTAAAAAGCGAAAAAAATAAAAAAAATAAAAAAAAAAACAAAATTCTACATAAACAGCGATAACAATAGCAACAACAGCAACGCATCGTGGTATTTAATTAACAAGGACGACGACAACAACGGAGACGAACGAGGAACGTGCCACAAACTAAACAACAACACACAACAGCATAACGAAATTTTGCGTTTTAATTTTAATTTTATTTTTGCAATTTTTTACAGGCGCAACACAAAAAAACAAAAAAAAAAAAAACAAAAAAAATTTATCACATTAATTAATTATTTAAAACACAAAAAAAAAAAAAACAAGTTTAAGTGAACGAGAGTGTGAATAAATTGACACCACGTCGGTGGCGGTGGCGGTGACGGTGACGGCAGTAATGAAAACGATTAACCAACTTTTGTTGTAAAGAAAAAAAAAAATAAATAAATTGCATATAAAAATGAATCGCGATCATTCTACAACATAAAAAACAACAACAGCCAAAAAAAAAAAATATTATCAAATAGATTTTTTTTGATTCTACCTTTAACACCGTCATTTTTTTTTTTATTTTTTTTTTCGCGTTTTTTTCTTTTGCGCGTTTGATTTCATTTTTTTTTTTTTATTTTTTTTTTTTAGCCATTCTCTTCTCTTTTCACATATTATTATTATTATTATTATTAAATAATTATTATCCAATAAATATGATTAACAGCGACAACAGCAACAGCAGCACCAGCAACAGCAGCAACAGGACCAACAACAAAAACAGCCATATCACTAGGCGAAAAAGATAAAAATTAAAGAAAAAAAAAAAGAACAACACGCGAAAAAGCCGAAAATTTTGAAATCCGAATTTTTGTTGTTGTTGTTGTTGTTTTTTTTTCCTTTTTTTTTCTATAAAAGAAAAGAATAAATTCCAAATCGCTACAGTTATTGAAAAGCTATCAACTAACCAACTATCAGTTATAAAAGTTATAATAAAAAATCAGAAGCAGCAACAGTAAACCAACCAACCAACCAACCAACCAACCCGACCGAATCAGAAATCCTGAAGAATTATTCTGGAAGAAAAAAAAAAAAAAAAATTTTTTTTTTTTTTTTTTTTTCATTGTACGCAGCAGAGCCCCACGTTTGTGGCGTATATAATTTTGCTTAATTATATACCAAAAAATATACCACCATCGTCACCACCCATTTATATATTAACATTAAAATTAATTAATAATAAATCAATTAATAAATACAGTTAGTGTTGTGCGTATGTGAAAAGTGTATTAAAAATCGTGAAAAACTCAATCAAATCTGAATCTTAAAGTAAATTTTTAATTTTTTTTTTTTCTTTTTGGATCGTACGTGCTGCGCACACTTTTTGTGGTAAAAATTTTTAATTTAAAAAGACAAAACAATTATTAATTATTAATTTAATTTTACAAAGTAAAGAGAAAATTACATAAATTAAATAATTTTTCATAATAATTTCACAATTCAGCATCACAATCATAATCGCTACCAAACCATAAATACATCACCACAAGTAATAATAAAAATTTCTAAACGTTAATTACCAATAAATTTATAACCAAATAATAATGGAAAATTTAAAAGAAATAAATTTATTAAAAAATTCAATTAAAAATAAAGAAAATTATAATTTTGTTAAAAAATCATTAAATTCAGTAAAAGATGGAACAGTAACAGTACCAGCAAGAGTACCAGTAACTGTACCGAAATTAACAAAAAATTTATCATCGAGAAAATTAATTAAATATGATGAAAAAAAATATAATTTTTTACAAAATTCAATAATATTAGATTTTTTAAAGAAAATTTTCTTAATTTTAATAATGAAGAAAATTTATTTTTTTACAATAAAAAATTTTCATTATATTTTTATTATAATTTTATTTATAATAAATATACAAATAAATACAATAAATTGTCAAGATATTGATACAACATATCATCATACAAATCATAATCATAATCATCATCATCATAATATAAATAATAATAATAATCATAATAATAATAGTTTAAACAATAATAATAATAATAATAATGATAAAGAATTTATTGATGATGGTTTAATGACAACAACGCCACCAGCAACATCATCATCATTGGAAAATTTATCCGATATTCAAACGGATAAAACAACAAATTTAACAATAAATTTAGAGAAAAATAATAATTTTTTACGTGAACACATAATAAATGTAGAAAATAGAAAATTAAAAAATATAAATCATCATAATCATAATAATAATAATCATCATCATCAGCAGCATCCGCAACAACAGCATCCGCAACAACAGCATCCGCAACAACAGCATCAAACACAATCAATTTATACACAAAAAATCCAACAATATCAACAACGTCATCATCAACAACATATAAACAATGATAGTAATTTCTCAATATCTGATGATGATATTATTGATGATTATAATGATAATGATAATGATGATAATATTGATGATTATCGTAATATAAATAATTATGATAAGGTACAACAACAGGAACAACATCAAATGCAAGAAAATTTAAATTCAATAACATCGACAACGCCAACAATAACAAATGGCAATAGTGATAGTAAATTAAGTGGTAATACAAATAAAAAACAATATATAAATATTAGTGGTAATAATCATAATAATAATAATAATAATAATCATAATAGTGATAATATAAATGGATGTCAGGGTTGTCGTTTACGTGAAGAAATTAAAGCTGCCAGTTTACAATCAATAAAAGCTCATGTTTTACAAAAATTACGTTTAACACATCCACCAAATATGACAATTATACCAAAGGTACCACAAATAATTGTTAATAATTTTTATAATCAAACTGGTTATGAATATAATAATAATAATAATAATAATAACGGTGGTGCTGATGGTGGTAATAATGGTAATAATGATGATATAACTATTGATGATCATATGTTTGGTGATGATCCACATATATTTCATACAAATAGTAATAATTATTATTATGGTAATAAATTTGAATCTGGACCGGAAATAATTGAAGAAGATGATGATTTTTATTCAATTACAGACAGAATTTATGCAATTTCAACAAGTAAGTAAAATAATTATTATTTTTATTTATTTTCTTTTTTTTTTTTTTTTCATTTTTAAATTTTCTATTTATTAATTAATAATACTCTATACAAGTAATAATAATAAACAAACAATTTAAAATTAAAATGAAAAACATAAAATGAAAAACAAAAACAAAAACAAAAAAAAACAATTTATTACACCCACTATGGGTGAAAAATTAATTTCAATGCAGATATTAATTTGTTAATAGATAGTTGGGTGGTTAGTGTATATTTTGTTGGGGGGGTGGGGGGGGGGGTGTTGGTTTAAATAATACACAACATATGTTTACAATATTTGCATTATTATTATAATATTATTTTTTTCTTTTTTTTTTTACATTATACAACAAAACACCCACTCATATAATTAAATATAAAAAAAAAAAGAAAAAAAGAAAAAAAGAAAAAACCGATGCAATTTGTTTAACGTGTTTTACACGTATAATAATATTAAATACACACGATTATTATTAAACCACCCACATTTTACTAAATAATAAATCCAATAACAACAATATAAATATTTGTTGAAAGAAAATTTTATAACACTAACTTAATTCAACTACCACCCATTTATACCATCTACAGTCACCACCATTCCACAGACAATATTCTATTCTTACAAATAAATCCAACCCTTTTCTTTTTTGCATTTTATTTGCGTCATAATATTAATTTTCAATCATTATTTTGTTTAGTTTGTTTTGTCTGTTTTAAGGATTCCATGCTATAATAATAATAATAATAATAATAATAAAAGTAACTGTTTTTATCATTTATATTTAGAAAAACGCAAAAAAAAATACAAAACCAAAATTCGCAAAGAAAAGAAAAACTAATTGAGAATCATATCATTATCAAACAAACAGAAATATATAAATAGATAATTCATAATTCTGAATAAATAGAGAGGATAATTTTCTTTATCACTAACAATACCGCCCATATTCTGATACAGTTATTATTATAATTATGATGATGATGATGATGATGGATCCCATTCATTAGTCTAATCAAAAAAAAAAAAAACAAAACCCCCTAACGTGATCGTAATTGATCATTATATTATTTTATTCTATTAAAACCATACTCAACCCCCATTCAGATTCAAAATAACAAATTAAGTTTAAACTAAAACAGCGTTATAAACAAAATATATCGCAAAAAATCCGTGGCATGAGTGTATAGAAAATAGACAAAGAAACCTCTAATTATCATTATCAAAAATTGAAAATACTGGAAAATTACTAAAAAAGAAAATACTCGAAAATACTTATAATAATATAGAAATAAATTACAAGCATAGAAATTGTTTTTTTGATCATCAACTATTATTATATATTTTTTGCCAATTTTGCCAATTTTTGATCATCATCATCATCATTATCGTGTCATTGTTTTATTTAAAACAGTAAAAAAATAAACTAAAGTAATGATAAAGAAACCAAACATTAACGTTCCAACAGCATAATAATAATTATAATAATTATGGGTCTATACATATATATATATATATGTACGGTATATTCACAACGCAATAATATGCGACGACCCTTAATATATGTATAACTCCTGCTGTCACTGTTGTTGCCCTCATTGCTACCCATTTCTAATTGTCATTGTTTTGCAATTATTTTCTAAATAATAAAACTAATAAACATAATAGAAAAAATAATAAAAAAAAAAAAAAACACACATTAATGTAATCGTTTTATAAATAATTATATTACAGGTAAATAATATCATATTGTCGTGTGCGCGATCGAATTTTCTTTGTAGAAACAAAAAAAAAAAATAAATTATTTTATCATAAGTAGATGATTAAGTAGTAGGATTTAGTTGTGTTATTTTATTAATATTATTATTTGATTGATTGATTTACCTGGGAAAGGTAAAAGAAAGAAAAAAAAAAAAATAACCCAAGATGAGACTGTGGATGAAGTTTTTATTTTAAAATTAAATCATTGCAAAACTTGATAAAATTGCAACGAAATTTTATGTCTGCATCAGGTAGCATCATCATCATCATTGCATTCCATAATCAAAAAAAAAAAAAAAAAAAAAAAAACAAAAAAAAAAAACAGAAAAACGCGAATCGCAAATAACAAACAAAACTCGACTCAGAGCTTCATGTTGCCTTCACTCATGGTATTTCTTAGTTTTGTTTCTTTGTCGTCGTTTTTTCTGTTTTTTTTTTTTTTTGCGCTGTTTATGGTTCACTTTTTTTTCTTTTGTTTCTAACGTGCATATTTCTTCCTTAAAATATATATTAGTAAATATACATACAGACATACATACATATTATGCGCCAAAGAAGCGACAAAACACAAAAACCAAACGAATATTATATTGTTCGTCGTTCGCAATTTTAAGTGGTTTTAGCACGCGCACAAATCAACATTTTTAGTTTTCTTCTTTAATTCTTCATTATTTTTCATCCGCTTTTGCTGCTGCTGCTGCTGCTGCTGCTGTGCACTTTTGTCTATAGTTTTTGACTTAATCAGTTGTTTTTTTTCTTTTCTTTTTTTTTTTTTGCCTTGCGATTATTATAATTCGCGATTCTGTTGAATAAATTTTTTTTTTTTGCAACATAACGTTATCGGGATAGTTGTGGCCGCTTCAAAAAAAAAAAAAATTATTTTTATAAAAAATTTAATAAATTTTCTGGTTTCTTTGTTCGAAAAATTTTTCGGCTAATTTTATAGCAAATTCACGTCTACACAAAAGAAAGAAGAAAAAAAAAAGAACAATTTTTATATATCAAAATAATTTGCGAAACAAGCAAAAAGCTTAGTTAATGCTGCTGCTGCTGCTGCAAAAAATAAAAAATTATAAAAACCCAAAAAGAATAAATGCAATTTTACTTCTTCATCTTCTTCTTCTTCTTATTATTATTTTTCATCTTTTGTTTTTAGAAACAAGAAAATCAAAATAATACAGGTAGAAAAAGAAACGAAACGAAAAAAAAAACTAACAAAAAACATGTTTATGCAAAAGACGACAAAATAAACAAACAATAAATTTTCATATAGGTACATATTTTAAATAATTAACTAGATAATTTAAATAAGGAGACAACCACAATAATGTTTACGTTGCTTAAAATTATTCCCAAATTATCACTTAATTTTAATCGTAAATCACGTTTAAGGATGATGACAATTTTGCACCGAGAGCGTAAACAGTAAACAAGAGTACTTGATTAATTTTTAAATTAATTTTATTAATTGCAAACAAATGGTTTTTCTTGTTGCTAAAAAGAAAAAAAAGAAGAAAATATAAATAAAAAATTACAATTTATAACTATGACGAAATAAAAACAATAGAAAATGATGGAAAAACTATAGTCCAGTGATGGTGAACCTTTTTTGAGAGATTGATCAAATTTTTTTATTAATTATTACATTTTTGCCACCTATCCATGTGGATCAAAACCAAAATCAGTCGTCTGTATGAACAGATATGAGAACATTTTAACACAATTTCTCAGTCAATTTCATTACTTTAATTACTTTACTCTATTAAAAGATTTTATAAAATTTGTTAAAGAAAACTATTTTTCATATAAATATGTAAACCCGAATATCGTTTAATGTTGCGCATTTGCAAATTTTTTCATTTATATAAAATTATTTGATATGGAATTTTCCCATACGTTTAATATAATATTTTCAGTGTATTATCATTATTATCTGCACTATTTTAAGACACTTTTTGCATCTACTACGGTAGTCAATTAGGGTCGCGAATCATAGGTACCTATGCCATCTATTAAATCAATTAAATCAATTAATTTTATCAATTAACTAACCATTATTCACGTATTTCATTTATATTTATTTATTATTAAATTTTTTTTTGCATAATAATTATGAAAACAAACAAACGGTATACATTTTTTTTTTATACAAAATTTATGATAAGAAAAAAAAAAAAAAATTATCAATTTAGATATGCAAAAATATTTGCAAACAAAAAAAAACAATAAAAACACACAAAAATCACGCAATAAAATGTAAAAAATGTGTGCATGTGATTTGTGTAGAGAAATAATAACAGTTAAAAAAATTAAATTATAATTATTATGTAAATAATAACACGCGAAATAAAACAGCGCAATAAAATTGTCTTCTTCTTCTTCTTCTTCTTCTTGTGTGTGATAATATGGATGGGTGGATGGGTGCATATGGTCATTTAAAATTTTTATCTCTATTAAATAATGCATATGCGTAATTAAAAACAAAATATTTATTGCCAAAACAATTTTTGCACCAAAAAATCAACAACGATAATAATGGTGTGATAAGCAACTCTTACATCATATTTTTTCAAGTAAAAGCGTTTTTTTGTTTTATTTGTTTTTCTAGTTTAATTTTTGCAATTAAATGATTAGCGAAAATTAACCAAACAACCAACCAAACAACCAAAGTAATAAATCTATAATTAAACAGATTATATATTTAATTAATTAAACAAATTATGCAATAATTCTTCGCTAAAATTAACTGTTATTTAAATTTCATTAGAAAACATTAATTATAAATTTAATGGGATTCTGATTGTAATTATCAGACAAATTTTGACAATATTTATGTTTATTATTGCGAATCTATATTATTATTATTATTATTATTATGTGGAATTTTTTTATTCGCGTAATAAAAATAGAAGCAAAAAAAAATAAAAAATTGATAATAATTAATCAAAAACAAAAATTGCATTTGTTTTTTTTTTTTGTTTTTTAATTAAATAAAATAAAATAAATTAATGACCCCTCTCTGACCTACAAAAAATAAATTTACAAAAAAATCAAAATTTCTGATTAAAAGTAAAAAAAAAATAAAAACTGCATACTAATCGTCTCTATCTCTCTTTTATTTTCATTAATTATTATTCTTATCACTCATTCTCTTGCTCTCTCAATATATCTGTTATTGTTATCACAAATTTATATACAATACATACATATACATGCATACATTTTTTTTTTTATATATATAAATTATCAATTCCACGTAATCATTAATTAAAATAATTAAGCAAAAATTAAAATTGCATCAAAAAAAAAAAAAACAAAACAAAATTTCTTTTTTTTTATTTAATTTAAATTTTTTGGCAAATTTTTTTTTTTTTTTTTTGTTTTTCATTTATCAAAATTAATTAAATTTAATTTTTTTGACCAACGACATTTGCAAAAAAAAAAAATAATAATAATAAAAAATTATCAAATTCAGGTGACCCTTGGGGTATATTGTTAGTGATAAGCAGCAGAAACGACATAGCAAAATGTTATAACGAGAGAAATAAATAATAATTAAAAATACTTAAAATAATAATAATAAGAATAGTTATTACCTTGGGATATTTTATATATGATACTACTAACTGTAATGAGTATGAACTTAATGACCTTATCAAAATTTTCTTCATTGGATGCAAAATTATCTTCATCTAAACAATTATTCATCAATTTTTGCATTAATTATAAGTTTCTTCTTTACATTCGATCATATTTAAGTAGAATTAAGAAGCCAGTGGCTAAATAATGGGTAGTGGCTAAGTAGAAGAATCCTAAAACATTTTTACAATTCAAAAACACTACAAAGCCTCGATGCTTAACAGAATGTAGTGACTTATAAAGGGAATTAAGGATATTTTATTTTATTTATTTTGTTCGCTTCTCGTTTCTTCTGATATTTTTGCAAATTCATTTTAACATTACACAACACCAGCTGTTTTACAATTAGCATAGAAATTTTCATAATTTTAACAATAACATCTATAACTTTATAATTTCAAATTGGCAATAAAACAATATATTTGCAATAGATAAATTTGATAAATTATTTCCAATATGAAATTGTTTATTTCCAATTTGAATTTGTAAATGCATCGATGAATAGGGGTATTATTATTATTATTATTATTATTATTATTTACCCCTAAAAAATATGTTTTTTTCTCCTATTTATAACAGTACTTTGTTAATAAATTGTTTAATTATATTTATCCTTAAATTATAATGAGAGAAAAAAAGATAGAAAAATAAAATACAATCGAAAATAAATTATGGCAAAAGTGGTGTAATTTATAATTATAAGGGGAAGAAATAATTTTAAATGAGAAAAATTTACATTTCGGTTTTTCTCTCTCAATCTCATTTATTTTTAAAATATGTTTTTCTTTTTTTTTGCAATTATTAATAAAATAATTAATTAATTTTTTTTCTCTATTTTCAATATATTTTACAGTTACACGTATACGTCACAATCGTAAAAATGCAGACATATTAAAATTTCGTTTTAATACAATACAACATACAATTGTAACCGGTGCAATATTAAATTTAAATTTAAATACAATTGAAACAATACGTCATTTAATTGATCAAAATCTATTTAATAAAATAATGAAAAATAATTATAATTATAATTATAATTTAACAATAAATCGTGTTGTTATTAGTCCATTACAACCGGATAATTATCATTTTCGTATTGAAAAAGAATTTACCGGTAATTTACAAACAGCATATAATAAAAATTTAATACAAATTGATGTAACAGCTATGGTAAATGATTGGTTTCAAAATTCAATGACAAATAACGGTATTATAATTAAAATACATGATCCATTAATGCGAAAATTAATTATAATTGATGACAATAACAATGAAAATGTAAGTAAAATATATAAATTATGTTTTTTTTTTTTTAGAAAATTTGCATTTCTTTTTCTTTTTTATAGTTTTATAGTTTTTTATTATATAAGTAATAATTATTAAAAATTAATTTAAATATTTATTGTAATATCGATAAAACAATAAAAAAAAAAAACAAAAAAAACAAAATAAAAATAAAAAAATTCCAGGTACCATTTATTGAAATTGTCACCAAGGACACACGTAAACGTCGCACTAAACGTAATATTGCATTAAATTGTCATGAAAATGATAAGGAGAATCGCTGTTGTCGTTATCCATTAACTGTTGACTTTGAAAAATTTGGCTGGGACTGGATAATCGCACCAAAACGTTATGATGCAAATTATTGTCGTGGCGAATGTACAATTAGCTTTTTACAACAATATCCACATACACATATAATGCAATTGAGCTCATCCGCACAACCATGCTGTTCACCAAAAAAAATGAGCCACCTTAAATTATTATATTTTGACATGAATTATAATATTGTATACAGTCATATACCAAATATGATTGTCGACAAGTGTAGTTGTGCATAAATATAAAAGCAAAACAAAATTTATCCAATGATGTGTGTAGAAAATTGCAATGAAATAAACAAAAAACTGATGACAAGGACGATGACGACGACGACGACGACGACCACCACGGACAACGAAAAGAAATCAAACAACAGTCTCGAGCAACATCATTGTGTCACACAACTAACCATTCAAAGATAAGATCATTGTAGAGACAAACAACAATAAAATATAAAACATATAAACATCTTATTCAACAATAATTATCCTATCAACGTTATATCTCTTAATCACCGTTTAATATAAACAATAAACGGTGAAATAAAAAAAAAAAAAAAAAAAAAACCAAAAAAATATGCAAAAAAAAAAAATACAAAAAAAAAATTAATTATTAATCAATAATTTTAGAATAATGGGCGTATAATTATTAAAAACAAATAATAATAATAATAATAAAGAACGCGATACAGAACAAATACAAAAAAAAGAAAAATGGTGAATAAAAATCAAACAAAAATGGTGAAAATAATCATTTTCATTTTTCACCAAAAACCCCCTTAATTAACACTAAATATATATATATATATATATATATATATATTTATATATATATATCTTATTAATATAAATAATATTAAGCATAATTATATAATCAATAATCAATAAAAATGATTAATTATAATAATCAATAATAATCAATAATCAATTATCAATAATCAATAATAATCAATAATCAATTATCAATTATCAATTATCAATTATCAATTATCAATTATCAATAATCAATAATCAATAATCAATAATCAATAATCAATAATCAATAATCAATAATCAATAATAATAATAATAATAATAATAATAATAATAATAATAATAATAATAATAATAATAATAATAATAATAATAATAATAATAAAATAAATAATCAATTAATAATAATAATAATAATGGTGTCTAGACCACGTGTCTAGCCATTTTTCTCACGTGTAATTAATTTTATTAAATTTATCTATGTATCTATGTGTAGGTAGTACACAACCAATTTATATTATTCAAAAATATATATATATATATATATATATATATATATATATATATATATATATATATATATATATAAATATAAAAATAATATAAATAATTAAAAAAAAAAATCATTAATTTCTTTATCGTAGTGCAAAAGTCGATAAATAAAAAAAAAAATAAAATAAAATAATACATTTTTTAATTATGTTAAATTTTAAGTCAGAGTTAATTATAAGCACGTGTAAAGTAAATTCATGATAAATAATAATATAAAAATAAGAAGAAAATATGCAAAACAAAAAAAAAAAAAAAAAATTATTAATTTAACCATAATTATCCTTTATTTAATTATAATGTTTGCCATTAATTTTTGCTACTTACATTTTCTTTGTTTCTTTGTTTTGTTCATTATTGTACTTCCGCTATCTCAATTCGTTCATCGTTTTTCTTTCTTTCTTTTTCTTTTATTCATTGTTCATCGTGGTAATTATTATAATTAATATAATTAATAATATATATATAAATATAATATAAACATATACATATACATATATAAATAATAATATAAAATAATGAATTAAACAAAAAAAAACTAAAAACTTAAAACTTAACTCTTAAATTGATGGCGCTTAATTGATCATCAATATTATTATTATTATTATTAAACTATTACAGTTATAAAACTATCTAACATTTTATTTTTGTTTCCTCAGTGTTTAACCATAAAATCATTGAGATACAAAGAGAGAGAGAGAGAGAGAGAGAGAGAAATAAAAACATATATATTGTGTTACGCATGCGTAATTAATTAATTAATTAATTTAAATTTTTTTGATCAATTAAACGCTAAAAAAACATTTTTTTTTTACTGTTTTTTCTGTCTAATTAATTGAAAAAAAAAAAAATGAAAAGAAAAAAAAATTAATTAATTAATAAAAATAAATAATAATAATTTTTTGTTTCAAATATTTCATAATCAAATTTATATAAAATAAATAAATAATCCATACAAAAAAAAAATATATATATATGTATAAAAAAAAAAAAAAAATTAAAAAAAAAATTTTTATTAATAAAAAAAATAAAAAAAACAATTAAAATGAGTTTTTTTTACGTTATTATTTTTACCCCTCAACAATTACAATACAATTTTCCCCATAATTTTGATTTTTGATTATTTCTCCAATTTCATTTATTAACACTTAACCAATGGATAGACTAGACTCTTGGAGTTTTATTGTCGGCTAATAAGTAAACGAGGAGTTATTTAACCTATTTTCTAGATGTTTAACCCCTTTCCTGTGGACTTTATTTTTTCAAGATTTTCGCCCATTGTGGAGTTTTTTTTTTTTTTTTTTTGAAAACAAATTTTGTAAACGTTCGATTTTACATCAGTTCTACATCAGAATTGTCGAATAGTGTGGTATATTTGGAAGCAAGGTGCTGTGCAAAAAATATTACGCTAAACGTAATATTACGTTCACCACAGTTACTCGATGTCGAAGGCTACTAAAAACGTAATATTTGAAACGTTTGTCACATTCTGTGAAAATTAATCCAAAACGTAATATTACGTTCCCCATAGGAAATGGGTTAAAACCACCCTGCTTTGTAATTTCTGTCGGTAATATACTGGAAAAATGTAGTCAAATTTTATTTATTGTCTAAATTACATAATTTCTAATTATAGCGAGAAATACAATACAAATTATATTTAGTTTATTTGCAAGTGGCGGAGAAAAAAAAACGACCCGTTAATTAACTGTTAAGACAATAATAAATAAAACATTAAGGGAAATTCTATACAAATTGTAATTATTGTAGGTATTGTCCTGACTAATGGTAAACGACAGAGTTCCCTACAAAAGAAATCGAATTTTGTTAATTTTAACTTTCATGTTATGCAAGTTTCTAGTAAAACAGCGCATTGTTGCAAAACACCCGTACATCATGTGTTAATCATGTGAATTTCGCTGAATTTTTATTTTATTAACCGGATTGAAGGTGATCTTGAAAAGAATTTTGACAAAATGCCAATTAATTAAGGTCAACCAATCACGCATCGGAACAATTGTAATAATTTTACATTTTATGAAAATAGACAAACTATGCACCTGGATATAAGTATTAAATAAACGAAATCTTCTTATTTTGATTTCATATCATCTTTCGCATTAGAGTTGTTTATACAAACATTGCATACGTCGACACAAATGATTTAGTTTCTTTATTAGACTAGCTGCTTCCTAGATTAACGTGATTTTCTAGCCTTTCTCTATGTTTTCTTGCAATTTTTACTAATTTCATAATGTACACTTTTCTGTTTGATTGAAATAGCAAAAATAAACCTCTTAATTTTGGTAAAATCAACGTTAACTGCTTTTAATTCGTTTATTGTATTCGCCAATTATTTGTCCAATTTTCTATTATTGTTTTTCTGTCATACTGATGTTGTGATCCCAAAATTTGATCACAACGTTTTTATTATTTTAGAATATAATTAGAATATTCTCAATTGTTGATATTTAATATTTTTAAATATGTTGTTATGCACATGTTTCTATTTTCTATTTTCTAATGTTAATTTTTATACATCTCATATTTCGTGCGTTGCACATATTTAATTGTTTATCTTATTTCAAAAGATAACATCCTTGAATTTTAAAATCTCATCATTTAGATAAGATTTTATGGCAATCAAATGTCAATGTTTATTTTACAGCATTGTTTCTTAAACATGCATTTTTATTTAATTTGTTTCTATGGAACATTGTTTTACACAATTTATTTTATCACTTTTAAGGATTTGAAATCATATCCTTTAGAAAATTATTTTACGACCAGCAGACGCCTACGTTTGTTTCGCAGCATTGTTTATTAAACGTGCATTTTATTTTAAAAAGATTTCAGGTCATTGTTTACACATAATTTTATGACTAAAAAAGTACATGCTTATTTAAGATGCAATTGTTTAACTATATTTTATTACCGTACCCTTAACTTAGAATTCAAAAAGGATTTTTGAATATGACCGTTAACAATAAATTATATAAGTTATTACGGCCACTTCGAAGACAATGCATCTTTTACATTTCTGCCTTACGCATTTCGGTGCATATGGTTTTTGTCAAATAAGTCGTAAAAAACTATCTGATAATAATTTTAACTAAAGGAATTTTCATCGTGAGAAAATATTACTACGGAATATTCAAAGAGATATCCCCTCTTTCAATCATTAGCAGTTTGGTATAAAACGTTATGCAAAACTGTAAGGATCATTCACATTGTACCCATCGTTAGAACCGACACTGTGTCACATTCACATTGTGCATATCGTTAGTACGTGGACATTGTGCTTCATTCACATTCTGTTGATCGTAGCAACGGACCCTGTGTCTTATCACTCACTTTCTAGGAGGTAGTCACCCCGAACACTCATTATTTTGAAGAAAGTCACCCTGACACTGTCTCTCCGACTATCGACCATTCAAAATTCAAAAACCAGTATCACGCATACATTATTTAAGTCAATCAGTAATTTAATAAATAAATTGAAAGTTATACTAAAGTTATATATTTTAAAATTAATTAGTAAATAAGTAAATTGTTGTTAAATAATAAATAATATTATTTGAAGTAGTTCGAAGTAATTAAATAAATAAAATTAATTATAATAAATATTATAAAGAAGTAAATATCCTGACTTATTATTTAATAAATCGACGATTAACGCACCCCTAAACCCAAAGTAAGAAGTATCGGCGCAGTAGCAAAAGTCTACAAATTAAATACATAATCTACAAACATTATTATTATATATAATTTAATTTAATATAAATAATCCGTAACGTATAAAGATAACATTTATACAAAACGATTAAGAAGAAGAATCTTTCTTATTTACGCAACACTGAAATTGACATGTTTAGGATTAACGATGTGAAGTCGACCTGTGACTAGCTTTGAGATGCCATGTTAATTTATGTGATGAGATATAAGATATTTGTGGACATTAGTTATCCAAATTGTTTTGGGAACGTACACACGCTGGTAAAGTGTTCCATTTCTTTGCTGTACGAGTAAAGAAATCATTATGGAATTGCAATTTTCGCATCGTACTTAAAGTTACCGCTCGACCATGGGTGAATAATTCCAGATCTTGTTTCTCGTACACGTTTTTCACGCGAAGGAATTATTTTGTTGGAATTTATTTGATATTAATACCGATAAATACTAAAGATACACTTAAATCTGTTTTTAATTTATATTTAATCTGTATTAAATCAAAAATAATAATAATAATAATAATAATGCAATGGAGGCGCCTAGTATTTCGTAGATAATAGATTAAATAAAAAATATTAATAGAAAATAGTAAAACAGAAAATTAATACTAAAAAAAAAACTATTCTAATAAAATAAATTAAAAAAAAACAAGAAAAAAAAAACAAAATAATAATAATTATTTAATTAATAATCACGAAATAATCAAATAAATTTAAAACAAAAAAAAAATGCATTTAAAATTGACACGCAAATAATTCACAGTATATAGTGCGCATGCGATAATACATAAATTAGATAAACCAGTGACCACAACAGCACACATTTCTAATCATCAAAACCATTAACCAAAATTTATTTATTTATTTATAAATTTTTATTTTATTTATTTTTTTTCATTTTTTTTTTTTGTAATTAAATTAAAAATTTCTACACGATTAAAATCGCGTTAATTTATTTTTGTTGACATAATTAACGATGCATAACGAATTTAAAGAGAGAAATGTGTTTTTTTGTTTTTGTTTTTTTGTTTTTATCAAAACGGAACAACTTAAATATATTTTTGTTTTTCTTCATTAAATAAAAATAAATAAATATTTATATATGCTAAATGCGACATTTGTATTTGCGACCTTGATCCTTTATTATTTACACAAAAAAATACAGAAAAAAAAAACAAAAAAGCAAAAATATAAATAAAATTTGCAAAAAAAAATTGCACTTTTTCGTTGATTTTTGTTTTTTTTCGTTGGTTTTTTTTTTTTGTTTTTATCAGCGGAATTTTTTTTTTTTTTTTTGTGTAAATAATTTAATTATAAAATGCGAAAAACATTGGGTGTAAACAAGTGAATTAAGATTGTGCAGAATTCACAAAATAAATAAATAAACAAAAAAAATTTGTTCATTTGCTAATAATAGCCGAATTTCTTCATCGTTTGGCATTTTTTGTTTGTTTGTTTGTTTGTTTTTTTTTTATTATTATTATTATCACGTTATTTGTGTTTCGTTTTTTTATTATTATTTTTCGCGATTTTTTTATTTAATAATAATTTTTTTAATTTTTTTTTTTTTTTTTTTTGCATTTAAAATACAAACAAATATTCTGTCCTATCTGTATATTTACTTTGGCATATATAAACAAGTTAAACAAATAATAATAAAAATAATAATAATAATAATAAAAAAAATTTAAAATGAAAATAAATTAACAAAAAAAAAAAACAAAATTTTTTTTTTTTTTTTTTTTTTTTTTTTTTGCAACAATAATAATCAGCAACAACAGCAGCAGCAGCAGCAGGAGTAGCAGTAACAGCAACAGCTGCAGTTGCAGCAATAACAATAGAAGTAGCGCAGCAATAGCAGAAACGTAATAAAGAATAAACTGAATCAACAGCAAGGTTAATGCACTAATTCAATATCACCCATTCAATCTGATTAACACAAAAAAAAAATTATTAAATAAAAATCGCGAAAAAAATTAATTTCTTTTGTTGTTTTGTATATATATATATATATTTTTATTTTTTGGGTGTATTTCCCCAAGTGTATTTCACAAACGAGCATAAATTATCTTAGATTTACGTGGTAGCCGCGCACGTTGCTAATTAGCTAATTAATTTTTTCGTTTTTTTTTTTTTTGCAATTCATCAATAAACAATAAAGTTATCACGCGAATATTTATATACCTTTCTTGCAAAAACAAAAAAAAATAAAACATTCAGAAAAATTCGTTTAGAAATTTATTCGCCACGTTAAAATTGCATAATTTCAGTTTAATTTTTGATTTTCTTTACATTTTCAGCACATTTTTCTCCACCTTTACGTAACGAACAAATAAAATAAATAAATAATACAACATTGTTGCTTAAATTAATTATAAATTACATAAAAACAACAATAAACTTAATTATATAATAATAATAATTAAAAATATTTGCATAATATGTAAATAATTTTAATGGAAATAAAATTTATTTTTTCCTTTTAATTGAAAAATTTTAATTGTGCAAATAAAAAAATGAATATAGTTACTGTCAAGGGCGCAAAACAAAGGAAGCTAAACGTCACTGATAACAGCATGATGATAACAGTATGATGATTTAAATTTTAGCACAATTTTGATGCAAAACTAAGGAACTGGAAATGGATGTTTGTGCCAAACGGTTTTACCCAAATAAATTCGAAAACACTGTGCTGGCTCCAAACTGTGCTGGTATTTATGTAAATTATATATAGTTTTTGATTAATTTAAAAGTAAAGAAAATTTTTACAATAATTTTTGGACAGATCGAGTACTTTATGCCTGTGTTATAATGGCGCTGCATCATCGCATGCGACAGCTGTTAGCAGCACTTTTAAACAATATGAAATGTTTATTATATAATGGTGCGACTGTTGCTACGACAAGTTTGAAAAAAATTTGAATTTATAGCGCTGCACCGTCAGTATAAATCTATAATCGGTAAATATCAAAGAAAATAAAAGATAATTTGGCAAATATAGTTGCAAAATAAAAGAAAAACGAAAACCATTTGTACCGTTTGATTTTCAATTATTTAAGCAATTAAATCGGTTTGATTTGTGTCTTAAATATGAAGAAATTAATAGAATTATCGCCCGTTACTTTGTAGCTGGTCATTATAACTGGTCGTGCTTCTACTTGTTGTTAATAATAAACAGCAGTCGCATACGATACAGTGCCATTATTACTCAGGCATAGGATATACAACAGTAGGAATAGTAGCAACAACAAAAGCAGCAGCAACAGCAATGAGAGTAGCAACAGTAAACAGAGAAATCTTTATTTAATTAAAAAATAATTACCTAAAAGTAATAACCACACAGAAACTAATTAAATTAAATTAAAAAAAAAAAAAAACAAAAAATTAATTAAATTGTAAAAAAGAAGAAAAAACAATAGAAAATCTAATTAAATAAATAATTTTCAAGTAAAACCACGTGTTCTGTTAATGGGGGCTAATTGAAACGTATAATTAATGCAATAATTAATTAATTAAAAAAGGAGTGGAAGTGGTGGTAGGGTACAGTGGACAGTACAGCAACAGTACACTTTCACTCGCACTCTAAAGATTTTTTTTTTTGATGCACACTTGAGATAATCTACTCTCCACAAGGAATAACAAAAAAATTATATCATTTCCTATAATATCTCTTCATTTTTTTTTTTGTTTTGGATATGAACCCCCGCTGCTGCTACTGCTGCCGCCACCATCGTCGTCGTCATTGTCTTCGTCGCGTGGTTTCTTACTCATTTTTTTTGTTCGTTTTGCCAATTTAATTTCTTTTTGTTGTGCTGATTTTGTTTCGCAAATAAAATAATTTATTATTTTTTAATTTTTATATTTTTTGGTGCATTGGCACAATGACCTGTGACGACACTAAACACCAAACGAAAATAAATATTATAAAGAAACAGAAGAACAG
The DNA here is from genome assembly GCA_963942525.1 of Ptychoptera contaminata. Classification (NCBI taxonomy): domain Eukaryota; kingdom Metazoa; phylum Arthropoda; class Insecta; order Diptera; family Ptychopteridae; genus Ptychoptera; species Ptychoptera contaminata. The sequence goes on along the minus strand of OZ012640.1, from coordinate 3,115,164 downwards.
AATTATCAACAAGAAAAGAAAACAAAACAAATCAATCCAGCAAAGTTAACCAGCCAGCCAGCTTGCCAATTTTTCTCCAGTGCCACATAATGCATAATAAAAAGACGAAAGCAGATATTATTTCATCCCGAAATCTTAATATCCCTCATCATATATATATATATATATATATATATATATATATATTTTTTTAAAAAGATTTATTTGTATTATTAAATATATTTTTTATTATTATTATTATAATTTCTTCATCTTAATCTTAATCTTATTCTTGTTTATTGTTATTATTTTGAAAATGTTTATTTTTTCCATGATAAAAGAATAAAAACAATACAAGAGGAAAAATAATAAATGCACATTAATGCGTTTTGTTTGTTGGCGTTCATCGTGCTATTGGTGCTGCAACTAAACTTTATTGGCTATGCATTATTATATTTGATTAAAGGATCAATGCCCATTTCAAGAGCATTATTTATTTCTCCTTGTGTGTCGCCTTTTCTTCTCAATTAATAAAATTAAATAATTAAAATTAATAATTAATACAAGAGGGATAGAAGTAGTAGTAGTAGTAGTAGTAGTAGTAGTAGTAGTAGTAGTAGTAGTAGTAGCACCAGCATCACCAACAGCATCAGCAGAAGCAACAGACAATATTAATTTTTTGTTTCGATATTATCGTATAGAATCTAATCTAAATGTCTAATCAAATTAAATCTACTCTATTAATCTGATGCGATAAAAATAACAGTTATACTTGTTTTATCACCAATGAAAAAATAGTAACACAATTTCCTTCAGGTGTTTTTATCATATTCGTGGTAATTTATTTAATTAAATAAATAAATAAAAATATTTAAGTAAATAACGTCATTTCCTTTGTTTATTTTATGTGTTTATAATAGTAGTAGGAGTAGAAGTAGTAATAAGGGCCCCTCCCCTCCCCTCCCCCCCTCACCATTTAATTTATTTATTTTGCAAAAGGCTAAATCAATATACAACAACAACAACCATAACAAGAACAACAATAAAAATGAAAATAAAATTAAGATTAAAACAGGAACAAAATAAAATAAAACTAAATAAATAATTAAATAATAATTTTAACCCCTCATTGTTTCCCACGCATAAAGACATAACATAAATATTTTAAAGTGGAACCATAAGACGAAATAAGAAGAAAAATAAAAAAAAAAAATTAATCATATAACAATTGATTACTGGTTATACTGGATACTACTATTGCTACTAAATTACATTACTACACCAACAACAACAACAACAACAACAACTCCTCCACCTCCTCATTACTCATTACACACTGGATAATGGTTAATTTCTACATTTCTACGCCTCCAACACAATTAATTTATTTTTTATTTTTTCTTGATTCATCGATGTCCTAAATATTAAAGAATTATAATAAAAAAATCCACACTTAACACAACCGGCATAATATTTTAATAATAATAATAATAATAATAATAATAATAATAATAATAAAAAAAAATAAAACCGCGATGCAATCGCGTTAATTTTTTGCAAAGTAAAAAATAAAATATATTTAGGGCAATTGCAGTGTGGCCTCTATACGATGTTTTTTTTTTTTATTTTTTTTGCATTATTAAATTTTCATTTAACTTACTTGATAGTTTTCACACTGATGAAGAATTCAGCGTTCAGCATTCAGCCATTTTTTTATATTTTGCCTACCTTAATTTTTGGTCATCAATCTCCGTCACCAAACCCCGTTCACATCACAATTAATTGAATTTTTTTAATTTTTTATTTTCTATATAAATGAAATTTTTCAATAATATTTTTAATCACGATTTTAATTTAATTAAATTAATTAATTAATTTTAAGAGGACAACGTCCATTAATTGCGTTACAGATTTTTCGGTAATTATTTGGTCCATCCTACCTCCTTGTCAAGTTATCAGTGTCATCAAAAATATTATAATTTTATAAAAAAATTTCATACAAATCAGTCAAATTTCTTTAAAAATCCCTTCGCCGCCCTTATTTTGTTGATATAATTAATGAACGTCCCCTAATAGTACTGTGACGAGGACACTTAAAGACATAATATTCGTAAATGATCATAAATAATTAATTATTTCTTAAGAAACAACAGCAGAATCAGAGATCAACTGACAGTTCCATGATATTTCTCTAATATTCATTTTTTCTACTGACCACAATGGAGACGCCTTGGAGAGGAGCATTTCTCTATAATTTTTCTTGTTTTATTTTTTTGCAAATTTTTACAAATTTTCACTAGACAAATAAATTTTTCTCTTTTTTGTAATAAAAAAATAACCATTGTGAATCGGTCATCGATTATTATTGCAAATAAATAAGTCGAAAGCAAAAAACAAAAAAAAAATCTCCAGTACAGTATTATATACAGTATAAATTAAGGCGTGTATAAAAACAAAAACAAACGAACGTTAGATGCTGGGAAGTAAAACGAAAGAAAAAAAAAATTGGCCATCATATTTGCTGCTGCTGCTGCTGATGATGCTGTTTGCCAAACCCCACCATTTATTTGAATACAAAACACATTGCCAAAAACCTAATATTAATTGTAATAAGTTTTATTAGGCCAGAGCGGGGGAAGGTAGACAGGAGAGATTATTATTTAATTTAACGTTTTTTTTCTTTTTATACAAAATAATGCCAAAATGTCTACAAGTAATAAATAATATTATTTGCATTATTCTCATTCCATTCACTAAGATATATTATGATGATTGTGTTAGAAAATTCTACTATACGTAACTAATAATTAGCGAAATTTTCTTTAAGAAAATAAAAACACAAAAACGAGGTATACTCGTTGAAAAATATGCTTAGAAAAGTAAAAAAATGAATTAATTAGGGGAAATTAAATGTAAACTATAGGCAATAAATTTAGTACAGATGCAGGGGATAATAATAAATTTCATTTGATAACAAAGTTAGAGAATTTTAACCCTTGGTTATATATATGGTGATGTCCACTACGTTGAAGTAGCTAATGGTTTTGGTAAATAAAAAGTGAAAATCATTTCATGTTTTAGGGGGCGCAATATATTTAAAAAAAAAAAATTGTTTTCCTAGATGGGAAGATTCCTTTATTGCTACTTTGCTGTTGCTTCACCTAAGAAGTTAATTTTCTACGAGGTATACACATTGGGGGTATACACATTGTTTCGTCTCCTACATAACATATAAGGAGCGAAGCGACAAAGTACTGTTTATCACATGCGAGATGACTTATTACAGATTGTTTTTTTTTTGTTATACTGAAATTGACATGTTTAGGATTAACGGTGTGAAGTCGACCTGTGACTAGCTTTGAGATGCCATGTTAATTTATCCAATGAGATATAAGATATTTGTGGACATTAGTTATCCAAATTGTTTTGGGAACGTACACACGCTGGTAAAGTGTTCCATTTCTTTGCTGTACGAGTAATGAAATCGTTATGGAATTGCAATTTTCGCATCGTACTTAAAGTTACCGCTCGACCATGGGTGGTTAGTTCCAGTCCTTGTTTCTCGTACCCAACAATATTCCATACACACGGGGCCGTATGAAAGATTTTTATATGAAACAATGAGTATATGAGACAACATGAGTTGCTGGTCGTTAAAAAATGACTCTGCAACGATGCAAGAAATCTAAATTTTTTGACTCTTGTTTCACGATTAACCATGTTTCAACATGGTCATGCCACAACAGATTTGATTAGATATTTACACCGGAAAGACGCACCGGAATGACACTTTTTCAAAAGTATTATAAAGGGTTAATACAAAATAAAAAAACAAAACACAATTATTTTAAATTTTTTTTTTTTTTTTTGGAATTTTTGAAATTTTCTTTCTTTTTTTTTTTTATTGTATTTTTTTATTTTATTTTATTTTATTTTATTTTAATTTTTTTTTTTTTTTTTTTTCATTTATTATTAATTTTTTTTCTTTTCTTAAGTATATATAATTGTTTTTTTTTTGAAATTATTTAATTAATTTTTTAATTTTATTTATTAATTAAAACATAAAATTGTTTTTTTTTTTTTTTTTGTTTTTTTTTTTGCACATAAATTGTTTTATGTTTATTTTGTTGTTGTTGTTTTTGGTTTGTTTTTTTCTCTTTTCTTATCATTTGATTGACTTAATTAAAAAAAAAAAAAAAACTAATTAAAGTGAAATTAATTATTATTAATTATTAATTATTAATATTTAAATTTTTATTAATTAATTATTTATTTATAATATATTATTTATATATATTTTTTTTTTACTTTTCTTAATTAATAATTTATTTTAATTAATTTATTTGAATTAATTAATTAATTTAATTATGAAATTAATTGATTAATTTGTTTTTTATTTTCTTTTGTTTTATATTGAAGGTGAATAAAGAAAAAAAATTTACCACTATTTTCATTAAAGAAATCAATTAAATTCGATAAAATAAATAAAATTTAAAGATAAAGGAAAGGGAACATCCATTAATTATGTCAACAAAATAGTTAGGGAGGGGATTTTGAGAAATGTTTGATAATAATTGAAATTTGTATGAAATATTTTTATTTTTTCAGGACTGATAGTTTGACATGGGGAAGGTGGTGGGGAGGTTGTTTATAAAAATTGCCTAAAAATCGTTTAACATAATTTATGGTGGCGGTGGCCCCAAAGGAAAAAAAAAATTCGTACATCGTAATTAAATAAATTAGATGCGTATCTATGTATGCGCATTGCAGCATATGCATTAATTATATATTATTATTATTATTATTATTATTATTATTATTATTATTATTATTATTATTATTATTAGTATTATTATTTTTAATTAATCCATTAATTAATTCATTATTATCAAGTTTTATTATTTTTATTATTTAATTAATTTAACTTAATTTTATTAATTAATTAATTAGTTCTTAGTGACGAGGAGCGCAGAGAGAGAGTGAGAGAGAGAGAGAGAGAGTAAATAGAAAGTGTAATTAAATTTGAAGGAGCACGATTTATTTATTTATTTATTGTTGTCTGTGATTGATTTTATTTAATTTATATACATATACATATGGATACATATGTATATATAAAAATAGTTTATTAGAGTTATTATTAATTGAAAGGGGTAAATTAATTAATTTAATTAAGTAAATAAAGGGGAAATCAAAAAAAAAATTTCTTTTTTTTTTTTATTATTTATTTTGTGTAAAAAATATTATTTTTTGTTTTTTTTTTTTTTTTATTTTTTTAATTTTTTGCAATTTTTTTTTTGTTAATTTTTTTTTTTTTTTTTTATTATTATTACTTAAAAGAGAGAAAAGAAGTGGAGGACGATTTTATTTAAAATTTACAAGTGAGAATTTATAATTAGAGAATCAGATAGAAGATTAATAGAAGAAGAAGAAGAAGAAGAAGAAGTAGGAGAAAGAGTAATTTTAATTAAAAGTAAAATTAAGAAGTTAGATTAGAAAAAATTTATGTGTATGTGTATATATGTGTTTTTATATGTGTATGTTTGTGATTTGTATCAATAGAATAATTAGAAAAAATTTTATATTTGATTAGAGATAAAAAGTTAAAGAGTCAAAAAAAGCAAGAAGAATTGAGCAAGAGAGAGAGAGAGAGAGAATTAACAAAAGTAAACAAATAAAATTAATTAATTAATTAAAAAAAGAAAAAAAAAATTTGAATAAATTGAAGAGAGAGAGAGAGAGAGAAAGAGAGTGAGAGAACAAAAATAGTATTTTTTAATTAATTTTTTTGTTTTTATTTTTGTTTTTGAATTGGTTGTTTATTGATTGATTGGAGAAAATGTGTCATTTAATTAAATTACTAGTGTGTGGTGGGTGGTTGGGTGTATAGAGGGTATTTCTATTATGCGTGTTAAAACAAAAAATTTATTTATATTTATATTTAAAAAATTATAAATTGGCTGACGGCTGGCCACAAATTCAGTATATGTTAAAACACGACCTATTATAATTGTCCATTATAACTAAATGTAATTAACTATCATCTGTTTAATGTTACTGCCTGTAGCTATGGTTTGTGGTGTCGCGTAACAATAGTCAAGGCCATAATGCATATATGCACGATGAGCGAGCGTCGTATCTAAGTATTTATTTTTTTTTTTTTTTTCAATGATAATAATTTTTCTTTAATTTGTTTGCTGTTGATGAGTGTATTTTCTGGTTTCGTTAAATGTTTATGCAGGTAAAAAAAATTTCACAGGTAAAATAATATAATATAAATTAACACTCTGCATTTGAACCTTTTTTTTTTTTTTTTTTTTTTTCTTAATTATATTTACAGTTAATTAAAAATCCAATGACTAATATAGGTTTTGGATTAACAACAATAAAAAAAAAAAAAACGAAAAATCCAGAGAAAAACCCACATCAGATCACAATCAGAGATCAAATATTTTTTCATAATTTTTACTTTATTTTTTATTATTTTTTTTGTAAAGGCAAACGCAGCATAATGGGAGCGTGAAATGCCATTTCTGACGCCAGCGTGTTATTTTGTTATATTTTATGGAATAATAGAAATATTTTTGAACATTTCATATATTATGTTTATGGTTAATAATTTCAATAACAAAAAAAGAATCGCTTCGCTCCTATTCGGGTAACTAGCCGAGCTTGTAAATGTGCATGGCGTCACAAACGGTGTTACACGCTCCCATTGTGCGTTGGTCTTGATAAAAGAATAACAACAATAACAACAACAACAAACGCAAAAAAATAAATAAAATAAAAAAAAAAAAATTACATTTTTAAATTAATTATTATTATTATTATTAATTATTATTATTATTATTATTATTATTATTATTATTATTATTATTATTATTATTATTATTATTATTATTATTATTATTATTATTATTATTATTATTATTATTATTATTATTATTATTATTATTATTATTATTATTATTATTATTATTATTATTATTATTATTATTATTATTATTATTATTATTATTATTATTATTATTATAGTTAAATATTTAATTTATTTATTTAACTATAAATAAATTTTAGTTTTTTTTTTTCATTAATTCGCTTAATTAAATTAATTAATGTTTTTTTTTTTTTTTTTTTTTTTTTGGTAAGAAAAGGTCATTCGTCGTTGTCGTTGTCGTCATCGGATGTATTATCATCGTTTAATTTTTATTATTATTATTATAATTATTATTATTATTATTATTATTTTATTTAATTAATTAATATTATTGCTTAATTTTACTAATTATATAATTAAATTACATTTATTTATTTCATTATTATTATTATTATTAAATTTTGATTATAACAGACATACCACGTTTAGTGCGATTACAATTAGTTCTTTAACGAGATGTCACCTTAATTTTTATAATAGTAGAAAATTAATTTTCATAATTTTCTTTTCTTTTTTTTTTTTTTAAATATAACGCGATAATAATAATCAAGAAGAAAGATAAAAAAAAAAAAACAAATAAATAAATCAATGCGTTATTATTTAAAAAGAAAAATAAAAAAAGGTACGACAAAATCGATACATATGTAATCGATAAATCAATCACACTAATACGAGACTTATTGCTGTTTATTTTTATTTTATTTCTTATTAAATATATTTATTATTAAATATTTTTTAATTAATTATTTTAATTTCTATTTAAATTTTAATTATTTATTTAAGAAAAAGAAAAGATGAAGAAATGTAAATGGTCATTGTGATGTTTGTGATGATTATTGTGGAAATGGTGATGGTGATAATTTTTTTACCATTTCTTTTTATGCTTTTCTTAATTATTTTTGTTTGTGTGTGTGGGTGTGTGTTTTTAAATGTAGAAAAATAAACAAAAAAGCTCATTAAATTTATTAATTGTTTGTTTGTTTTTTTTCTTAATTTTAATATTAATTATTCATAATTAAATTATTTATTATTAATTATTAATTATATAATGAAATTCTCAATGTTGAGAGAGTTAATACGCAATTATTTATAATGTTGCGAAATATTAATTTCTTTATTTCGTAACAATATTTTCGTTTTTCAATTTTTTTTTTTTTTTTTTTTTTCAATTAATTAATTAACTAATTAATTCAATTTTTTTTTTTTTATTTTCGATTATAAATTATAAATTAGAGAAGAAAAAAAAACTATATATATATTTTTTTTTAAAGCTTCATTATTATATTATTTCTCATAATTAATTACATTAATTATACTTTTTTATTAATAAGAATTATTAATTAAATTAATCTATTTATAGAAATTTAAAAACAACAACAACAACAACAGTAATTGCAATAACAATTAATTAATTTCGATTTTCGTTTATTTTAATTATTATTATTATTATTATTTGGAGGTTGGCTGTTGTCTGTCCGTCCATCCGTTTGTCCGACCGACCCAACCATCATATCAATTAACACATTTTCCATACGCTAAATTCACTATTTAATTTGCAAAAAAACAAAATTTTGTTTTATTGATTTTAAAGAATTTTACTTTAAAAAAAACGGTCTTGCTGACAAAGATAATATCAATAAAACTTCACTAAGTACTGGCGCTTCACTAACAGACAGGCGCGCTTCACCACACCAATTCGCACTTTATTCCGAAAAAAAACACAAAAATCACGAAAATCTGAACAATTTATGGACAGCCACATTCATCAACAACCATTTTCGGTAGGTCACGTTTAATTATTTTCGAATCGGGACCAAAGTATATAAGTGACATGCTAGAAAATTTTAATGGGGCACAGCACGGTTGCATACCATTTAATTTATCCATTTTACGATATTCCTCAATAACATGCGTATAATATGTTAAAAATGTGTCTGGTGTACGATGTAGACCGCCACAATCACCGCGACAATAATTTGCAAAGTAACCATGCGGCGCAATAATCCAGTCGTCCCATCCGAGCGCTTTAAAACTAACATAAAAACGTTGTTTGCAACATTGTCCTTTAAGGGCACCAGAACAATCTAGGGCACGTCTACGTACACGTTTCATAACATTTGGATCGGTGTGAACAACCAAAAATGGACGATGTGGATCAATATGATGTTGCTGTTGTTGCTGGTGTTGTTGGTGTTCCTGATCACTATTTAATAATAAATTTTCTTCATTATCAATTTCCTCATCAAATATATATTCATCATTATCATGTTCCATCAACATATCACCATCAAATTCCTCTGTTAAATCTTTATTATTTATTTTACTTTGATTATAATAAATTTTATTTAAATATGCCGGTGTATTTATTACATCATGGATAATCTGTTGTTTATGTTTATTATGATTATTACTGCTATGATGTTGATGTTGATGCTGATGTTGCTGCTGCTGATGCTGCTGCTGATGTTGATTATGATGATGATGATGATGATGATGATGTTGATGATGTTGATGATGTTGTTGTTGATTTGATGTTTGATAATTTTTATTTAAATTATGATTATTATGTTTATGCGACGATAATTGTATTAATTTTTTATTATTATTATTATTATTATTATTATTAAAGATTTTTTTTTTATTTATTATTTTCTCATAATTATTATTATTAAATAAATGAATTTGTATACGATCACCACAACCAGAACAATCAACTAATAAACGTAAACGTTCTTTACCACCCTCATTATACCATTTACGTACTGTTGATGTTAAATCTAATTTTTGCCATCCAATATGTCCAATTTGTATTGTTAATGTTGCACTCATTTCAGTCATTTGATCAAAATCCTATTTATTTATTTATTTATTATATTTAATTATTAATGAAACAGAAAATAATAATAATAATAATAATAATAAATAAGATAAAGAAATATGAAAAACCAAGAAATAGATAGAAAACAGAAATGAAGAGAAAAAAACAGAAAAACAAAAAACTGATCGTACCTTATCATCTAAATATGTTCCATTATATGTTGTAAATGGATGTAATAAACGAAATACCCATATTGTAAATGTTTTATCATTATCATTTGTTTTACGTATTTTATGTAAATTATTTATTATTTTTTCATCAATTCTTATCCATAATGTAGCAACACGTACACGTAACTCTTGATGTCCAGATGATCGTTCATCTGTTGTTGAAAATTCAAGTAAACGTTGTCCATTTAACATATCACCTTATAAAAGAGAGATTGAGGTGAGATAGAAAAAGAGAAAAATAATAACAAAAAAAAAACAAAGAAAATTAAGCATAATTAAGCATAAAAACCACCAGAAAAAATGCATTAAAATGTAAAACAATGGAGGCACCTGGTAATTAATAATTAATAAAAAATTAAAAAAAAAAAAAAAATAAAACAAACGCAGTAGCAACTATGAGTAGCATAAAATAAATAATATTAACGATTTAATAAAATGCATAAAAACCATAAAAATATGCAACTATCGGATGCATTAAAAAAAAAAAAAGCAGCAGCAGCAGTAGGTAGCAGCAATTTGTTAAAAATATGAAAAACAAAAAAAAATTATTTGCCAATATTGCCCACTATAACGAATGCAATCAACCACCAACAACAAATGAACAAAAACTCACCAACTACCCAACTATTACCCCGCAATAATATCAAAAAACACACAGAATAATATTATGTGTGGTGAATATGAGAGAAACGGCTGGCTTCAAAAAATTATTGTGAATAGTTTGGGGAGGAGGAGAAACATGCAAAAAAAAAAAAAAAATACTTATTAGTGCAGACTAGACACGATCGATCGTTGTTGGCTCCGCCGCGACGCCACTATATATATACAAACAAACAAACAAAAAAAAAAATTCTCTTTTTTTATCGCATAGTGGAGTCTCGGTTGTGTCGTTACTTTTTGGCTTAGTGCTCCCACGGTTTTTTTTATAGTAATTTTTAACACGCGAGTAATCACCATGCGAAAGATAAATGACAAATAAATTGGATCGATGGATGACCGAATTAATTCATTAAATTAATCCACCCACCCATTATTTATTCGCTAATTAAATTTAAATAAATAATGGGTGGTGGATATAAACTTTCTAAATGCAAAAAACCAAAAATTCTAATTTGAATCTTTTTAATTGTTTTTCACTGATTATTATTTGTGGCGCTATTGATTTTCCCACTGTCTGCTATTTTGATTTTATTTTTGGCGAATTTTCGTTTTTCTTTTCGCATCGAACGTTTTTATTGAACTTTTTTCTTTTTTTTGGCATATTTTCCTTTTTTTTTTATAAAAAAAAAATACTGAAAACCTCCCCCCAATAATAATAATAAAAAAAAAAAAAAACAAAATCCACTTTGGCAATTATTTTTCCGTTTTTTTTTTTTTTTGTTTTGTCGTCGCAGTTATCGTCGTCCTTTTTGTAGTAACGACAGGCGTGGTGGCGACAGACAAACGATTTTTCGTATTTATTTGTTTGTTTTTGCCTTTCGATGTTTGTTTTTTCTCTTACACTTTTCTTTTAGAAAGTTTATCGCGATATGCAAAAAAAAAAACGAAATCAGAGCAAAGTATATAAGAAAAGAAAAAAATACTTAACGAAAATTTTTGTACCAAAATCCAGCCCCCAATCGAACCCAAACCTAAACAATAATTATTTTATTGATTCACAAAACCATTAACAATCACACGAAATACGAAAGTTTAACGAAAAATAAAGCAAATAATGAAACGAAAAATAAAGCAAAAAAAAAAAAATAACGAAATGAAATGAAATTTGTTAATTAGCTAGCAAAAAAAAAAAAAAAAAAAAGCACAAGCGAATAATGCAAAAACAGCGATAAGCAATTAAACAACATGAATTATGCAAAAAAATTCTTCTCATTTTTAAATTATGGCCATGTACTATGGGGAAATTTATAACATTTAACAAGTGTGTTAGTTAATTACGTAGCCGTAATTGGAAATTAATTTTTTCATTTTCTTTTCTTCTTTTTTTTTTGTTTTGTTTTGTTTTTTAAAAAGAAATTTATAATTACAGGGTATAACACAACACCATCGCGTTAAACGCGTTTAATCAACTTTAAACACCTTTTCAAGAATGTCATAAGTTAACCCACGTGGTGATTGATATGCCGCCTGTGTATTAATTTCTTTTTTCATTAATTACATATTCAACATAATCATTCATTCTCTAACCTTTTTCTGCAAATGTTATTATTTCCTTTGTACGACCATAAAAATCATCTGGCTCTGAATCTGTATCTTGATTTTGTTGCTGTTGCTGCTGTTGTTGCTGCTGATGTTGCTGTTGCTGCTGCTGCTGCTGCTGCTGCTGATTTTGTTGTTGATTTTGCAAATTATGTATATTCATTTGTTGTTTATCTTTATTATGTTGATGTTTACGATTTTTCTCTTGTTTAATTATTGTTGATATTGTTGTAAATTGTTCATTATTATCGTTATTATTATTATTATTATTATCATTATCGCGATCATTATTAATATTAACACTAAAACTATTTAACATTAAATTATCACCGTTTAATTGTTTATCATAATTATTATTATAATTAAATTGTTGCTGTTCATGTTCTTCCTGTTCTTCTTGTTGTTTGTGCTGTTGCTGCTGCTGCTGCTGCTGTTGTTGTTGCTGATGCTGCTGCTGCTGATTATTATTATAATTATAATTTGTTTCCTCAGCACGATTTAATGTTTCCATAACAATTTCTTTTGGTAATGTTATTGTTATATTTGGTTTTGTTTTTAAACCTAATTTTGATAATATTTGATGTTTAATTGCTTCTAAACGTATTAAATCACTTGTTATAAATGGACGATTATTATTATTATTATTATTATTATTATTATTATTATTATTATTATTATTATTATTATTATTATTTTGATTATTATTAATTAATTTCGTTGTTGAATCATCATCAACATCATCAATATCATCATCATCATTATCATCATTATCCTCTTCATCGTTATTATTATTATTATTATTATTATTAATTGATTTTGATTTTATTATTATATTATTATTATTATTATTATTATTATTATTATTATTGTGATTATTTTTATTATTAAAAATATTTATTAAATTTTTTTCTATATCAATATTATTATCATTATTTTTATTTAAATGATTTAATAATGTTTTATGTTTTCCATATGTTGTTAAATATGCTGCTGATGATGATAATGGTGGTGTTGCTATTGTTGTGGTTGCTACTGTTGCTGCTGCTGATGATGATGATGTTGTTGATGTTGTTGTTTTTATAGATAATTTTGATGTAATCGGTGTTACATTATACATATCTGTTAAGAATTTTATTATTTTTAAATTATTATTATTATTATTATTTGTTTTTAATAATTTTAATGTTTCTTGTGTTGGATTCGTTGTTATCTTTATTGTAATTGGTACTGTTGCTGGTATTAAAATTGAGGTACCGGTTGTTGTTTCTGCAATTATTGTTCCTGGTGGTGTTGATTCTTTTGAATTAATTTTTGATAAATTTGATAATTTTGTAATTAATGATTGTTGTTGCTGTTTTGTCGATTGTAATGATAACGGCGGTAATGGTAATGGTGATGGTGGTTGTAAATTTTTTGGTAATGATAAAATTATATTTCTATTATCAATACCTGTTGTTCCTCCATTATTATTATTATTATTATTATTATTATTATTATTATTATTATTATTATTATTATTATTATTATTATTATTATTATTATTATTATTATTATTATTATTTATATTATAAACACAATTTGGACAACTAATACCAGATAATATTGAACGTTTATTAATAATTTTATTATTATTATTATTATTAATATTATTATTATTTATTAATGATAATGATGATGATAATATTTTCATTTTATTTATATTAATATTTTTACTATTATTATTATAATTAGATATATTATTTAATGGTAAATAATTATTATTTATAAAAAAATTATTATTATTTAATTTTGATGATATTGAGGTAAACGGTATCATCGTTGTTTTCCTTTTTATAATTATATTCGTTTTATCAATATTTAATTGATAATTATTATTATTATTATTATTATTATTATTATTATTATTATTATTATAATTATTTTTCGTTGATTTTAATTTAGAAATTAATGTTGATGTTGATGATGATGATGGTGGTCTAACAAGTGTTGTTTGTATATTTTCAATATAATTATCTGGTTGTAATGTTACTAAATTATCAACAATTAAACTATTTGATGTTGTAGATACCGTTGTTGAAACGGTTGATAATAATTTTGGTAATATTATTGATGGTTTTTTTGTTAATAATGGTGGTAATGATTCTGTTGATAATCGCAATACTAATGATATTGGTGGCATTGATGATGATGATAATGATGATGATGATACAACACGTGATGATATTAAAAAATTTTCTTTTTTATTTCGTAAATAATTTTCTAATATTTTATTATAAAAATTTTTTTTTTTATAAATTTTTATCGTTTTACTACTATCTATACGATTATTATTATTATTATTATTATTATTATTATTATTATTATTATTATTATTATTATTATTATTATTATTATTATTATTATTATTATTATTATTATTATTATTATTATTATTATTATTATTATTATTATTATTATTATTATTATTATTATTATTATTATTATTATTATTATTATTATTATTATTATTATTATTATTATTATTATTATTATTATTATTATTATTATTATTATTATTATTATTATTATTATTATTATTATTATTATTATTATTATTATTATTATTATTATTATTATTATTATTATTATTATTATTATTATTATTATTATTATTATTATTATTATTATTATCACCTGTTAATTGATGATTTTTTATAATAAATAAATTTTCTGGTATTATTATTGTTGTTATTTTATTTTCTGTATTTGTTTTTATTGTTTTTACTGTTATTGGTGTTGTTATTGATGTTATTTTACTAACTGTTTCTGTTGTTTTCATCATCATACAATTAATTAATATTGGATTTAATAAAAATAATAAAAATATAATAAAGAAATTTTTCATAAAATTTTGTAAAAAATTTTTATTACAAAAATTTATTGAAAAATTTTTACATAATAAATTTTTATTATTATTATTATTATTATAATTAATAAAATTATTAAAATGATTATGATTATTATTATAATTATTATTATTATTATTATTATTAATAGAAATTTTTTTTTTTTTTTTTATAAATTTATTTGTTTTTTTTTTTATACGTTTTTTATCATTTCTACGTAATAAATCATAATATTTTTTTTTATTAAATTTATAAAAAAAAAATATACACCTATTATGATTATTAAAATTATTATTAATTAATTTAATTAATAAAATTTTTTTATTATTATTTTTATTATTATTATTATTATTATAATAATATTGATGTAATTTTATAATTATTGTTTGAATGAATGGTCCACCTACTACTGATACTACAACATTCGTATAATAATAAAAATTTATAAAAAAAATTTTTATTTTAAATTTTATTTCCTGATATTGATGTAATTTTTGATAAGAATAATAATTATAATAATAATATAAATAATGATAATAATAATAATATAAATTATGATAATAATAATAATAATTGTGATGGGAATAATTATGATAATAATGATGGTGATTGTGAGGATAATGATAATAATAATAATAATAAAAATAAAACTGATCATATTCGTATTCATATTTTTGCTGTTGTTCAAATTGATACTGAAGTTGTTGCTGATATTCCTGTTTGTTCTGCTGCTGTTGCTGTTGTTCCTTTTCCTGTTGCTGTTTTTCCTGTTCCTGCTGCTGCTGTTGTTGTTTCTGCTGTTGATACTTATATTTTTCTTTATTTTTATATAATTTCCCATTATTATTATGATAATTATAATTATTTATATAAAAAATTTTCACATTATTTTCTAATAATAATAATAATAAGAAATTTTTTTTACGAATTTTTTTTTGTTCCCATTTTTTTATAATTAAAAAATTTTTTAAAAATTTACGTTTTTTTTTCTCATTATAAAAAAAAAAATAAAAAATTTTCTTTATTAATATATTTATTTTTCTATATTTTTCTATATAAATAATAATAATAATAAATATAAAAAATTTAATGAAATTTTTCATCATTTTATTATTATCATTATTATTATTATTATTATTATTATTATTATTATTATTATTATTATTATTATTATTATTATTATTATTATTATTATTATTAATATGAAAATTATTAAAATTTATTAAATAAAATTTTTTCGTTTTTCTATTAAAAAATTTTTGTAAAAAAATTTCATATTTTTTTAATAATATTAATAATAAATAATAATTAAATATTTTTTCTTTATATTTTTGTTGATATTTTTGTTGATGAATGTGTACCTGTTGTCGTTGTTTTCGTTGTTTTCGTTGACGTTTTCGTTGTCGTTTTCGTTGTTGTTGATAATTATGATAATATTCGTGTAACATAGACATATCAAGTTGATCATTTTCTTTATATTTATTAATCAAATTTATAATAGAAAAATAAATTTTATTATTTATATAATTATCTTGATCATCATGATTATTATTTGAAAAATTTTCATCAACAATTAATTGATAATTATTTATTATTATTAATATTATTTTATTATTAAAAATATTACCATTATCATTATCATTATCATTATCATTATCATTTATATTATAATAATAATAATTAAATTCTTTTATTTTATTTAAATTTTTCGCAATATATAAACATTTTTTCATCATTTTATTTTCGAAAAATTATTAATTTATTTATTTAAAAAAAAAAACAAAAAAAAAAAAAAAAAAAAAAAACCAACAACAGCACCAACAACATTCAAAAAATTTTTTGCACTGATTTTTTTTTTTTAATTTTTCGCAAATGAATTAAACTAATTAACAACAACAACAAAAAAATTTCACCAAACCAAAGAAAATTTTATTTTAAAAATTTTATTTATTTAATTAGATAACTGGTATACGACGATTGTAGAATAAATTCTTTTATCCACATTTAAATATTCACCACTAAAAATTCACCACTAATTAAGATATATTTCGTTGTTTGTCTGTCTGTCTGTTTTGGTTTTTCCTTTAGACACTTAGAAGAAGAATTTTTTTTTCGTTTTTTATTTTTTTTTTTTTTTTTATTGAAAATTCGCAAGACACCCACCACATTTAAAAAACATTAAAAATTTTATTTAATTTAAAAGATTCGTCTGATTTTGTTGTTTGTTTTGTATTTTTTTTTTTTTTAGTTTTTCCCACGTTATTTCTGTTGTTGTTAATTCTTGTGGGTGGATAGATTTTTATTCTTTTAACACTGTTAGCACAATAATTGCACACCACATATATTTGGGTGGCAACAAAATCAATCATTAATCAACACAATAACAGAATATACAGCAGCAGCAATTAGATGATTTTAACTGTTGTTGTTGTTGGTGGGTGGTGGTGGTGATGGTTTTCTCTTTCAACTTTTTATTCACAAATTATTTAATTAACCATAATTGAGGGTGGGTATAATAATAATAATAATACAATAATCCACCAATAAATAAACAATTTTTTCATTTCACTTAAAACTTAATAGAAACAATTAACAAAAAAACAATTAACAGCAGCAGCAATAGATATATATATATATATATATATATGGGTACTTTGGGTTTGCTTATTCCAAGTATCGCTAATTAAATTTGCAAAAATAAAAAGAAGAAAATAATCAATTAAAATGGTAATCCATTTTTTTTTTTTTTGTTTTCTAATTTTCTATTTTAATTAATTAATTATTAAAATTATTTTACAAAAATATAACCTCGTGGCGTTATATTTTCGTTAAATATTGTCACGAGACACGTTGTTCGTCTTGTTAAATTTACTCAAATGACGACCAAGAAAAATAAATAAATAAAAATAAATGCGAAAATGAAAAAAAAAAAAAAAAAAAAAAAAAACGTGAAAACAAATTTATTTCACTTCGATTTTTCCAAATTAGTTTTTCTTCTGTCTGAGGGTTTTTTCATGTTTTTCTTTTTTTTTATTTTTACCACGCAATGGTGGTTCAGTCAGTTTTGTTAGGTACTTCTGTTGGTGCGCTGGTGGTGCTGTTGCTATTGCTGGTCCTTCTATCGTTACTATTTTGTATTGATGGCATTTTCATAATTATTATTTGCTGCAATAATGTTTTTAGGCAACAGGAAAATTAAAAAGAAAATTTATATTTTATAATAATCCATCAATTAAATAACTAATTAACAACAAACACAATCACCAGGACAACAGAAATGACGAAAAGTTTTCGATAAAAAGTATCAGAAAAAATAACAACAATAAAAAAAATGGCGATGGGCGAAAACATATAATTAAAATAATTAATTTAATTATAATAAAAAAAGAAAAAACAAAACCAAATATTCAATAAATTATCGGGTAGAAAAAAAGAAATTTTTATTTATCAAAAGCAGAAAAACGTGGTGAAAATGCCGACACACACACACACACGCGAAAAACGCCTTTCTTTTTTGAAAAATTTCGTAAAAAAAAAAACAATAAAATAAAATACGTGTGATAATGATGAACGTATGCAAATTTGATTAAATTGATAAAAGAAAATTCAACGGAAAATGAAATAAATCAAAATTTAAAAAAAAAGGAAAGAAAAAAAAACGATAAATACCATGGAAAACGAGTCGTCATTGGCGACATATAAATGTCGTCGTCATTGTCGTCTACAAATACCGATTGTTACGAATGAGCAGCATTGACTGAGTAGATGATGATGATGATTATTATGATTATGATGATGGACTGATAGGCGCCACAATTATTTAATAATAATAATATTTTTATTAATCCATTAGTGGAAAATGAAGTCAACGAAGAAACTTGTGTGTGTGTGTGTGTGTGTGTATGTTTCTTTCTTTTTTTTTTTAATTTTTTTTTTTTTTTTGGCAAAGGAAACGGTAGTGAGTTTTCTTGGTGGCGTTGACGCTACCACAGCTAATGCTAGCGCTAATGCTGCTGTTGCTGTTACTGTTACTGCAAGTGGAGGCGCCACATAATTTCTTATATATACAATATATTTGTTGTTATTATTTTATTTTATTTTTTCTAATAAATAACAATATATCCTATGTAAATGCTATAACACAATGCTGCATCCACATGTCACATTTATAATTTATTTTCTTGGTCACACGAGATTTTCATAAAAAATAACAAAAAAAAAAAAAATTGAAGAAAAATTACTACAAAAAAAAAAACAACCAGTTTACCTACATTACATTTTCTGTTAAATTTTCTTTTTTAATTCCGTTTCCGATTTGTAGTTGTTGTCGTTGTTTATAATTATATATATATATATATATATATATATATATATATATATATATATATATATATATATATATATATATTAATGCGCACGCATCTTTATATAGAATTCACTCACTATTCACCATAGACTTTACTATGTGGTGATTTTACTATGTGGTAATTTAACTGATTGAAATTCTTAATTTATAATCACAAGAAAGGGGGTTTCTCGCTTTTGTAACGTTTTTTATTCACTACTTTTCACCCTTTATCTGCTAAATTCAAATATAAAACCTTTTTTCTTTTTTTTTATTTAAATATTAAATTTTTGCTCATGCTATTTTTGGTTTTGTATTAATTAATTAAATTTAATATAAACAAATAAAGAAGAAAAAAAAAACGAATAAAATCAACACAGACTTGGGCGGCACACAGTACCCACTTGTACAGGGTGAACAAGCAATATATTAATAATAAATAAAATAAAATCCAACAAAAATCAACCACTAAAAATCACTTCTATTTTTTCTTTACAATTTATGAATTATTAAACACGCGAAAAGCAGCTTCTTATTTATTTATTTTTACACAAATACGATATATATTTAACCCCCGCAATTTATTAGACTGATTCGCGAAAAATATCGCGAAAAATTTAAATATATTTTTATTATTTTTTTTTGTTTTCTTTTTTACTGGGAAATTTTCGATTTATTTTCTTTTCTTTTTTTCTGTTTTTTTAATTCAATTAATTATTTAATTAATTAATTAATTTTCTTTTTGTAGCTTCTGGTCGTGTTACGTCTACAGCTACATCTAAGCTACTACTGTTGTTGCTGTGGTGCTGGTGCTGCTGTTACGATATGATATAGTTTGTCTCGTCTCGGATAGTTTTTTGTTTTTGGCGTTTTTGATTTTTGGTTTTTGGTTTTGTTTTTTTTTTTGTCGGTTTCCTCTGCTCAATCAAAAACCAATAAAATATTTATTAAAACCGACAAACAAAAAAAAAAAAAACAATAAACTAACAGAAAAACTTTATGATTTTTTTTTTTGCAATCAACCAACCAACCAACGAATCAACGAATATCAACCAATGCACCAAGAGGAACAACAATAACGACATATAAGTATAGTAAATTAGTTTTTTTATTTCCCCACCTTAAATATATATATATATATATATATATATAGATACCCCACACATTATAGTAATGGGAAAATTTAAAATGTAACAAGGGAAAAAAAACAACAACAACAACAAGAACAACTATAATAGCGAATCTTTTGGAGTTAGTCGCTCTGCGCTAATAAAATAAAATTTTCATTTAATTTTTTTTGTTTTTTTTGTTTTTTAATGCAATTGCATTTTCCTGCTGATGGAATTAAGGAGAAAAACTAAAATTTTATATCCTCTACCCCTCTCTACCGATTTATTTGTTTTTTTTTTTTTTTTTACCTTTGTGTGTAATTACCACCTACTTAAGATTATTAAAAAAAAAAAAATAACTGTTGCGATTTTTATTTCTCTAATATTTTACTAATTAAAATAATTTATAAATTCCATGACTAAATGTGAGATTATTACTTATTTCAGATAAACAGATTAATAAACATTTTTTTGAACAATCAAAACTATATATGGTGACCCCTGGAGATACCCCTACTGTGTTGTTTTCATTTCATTTTAAATCGAGAAATAAAAAGCAAAAAAAATTAAATTAAATTAAATTACCATATACGGTTATGGCGCCACATCGTTGATTTTTTAATTCGATTTTGGTTTTCTTGTTGCGCTCTGGTTCGCCGGCTAGTTGTTTTTTTTTTTTTTTTTTTTGTGATTTATTTTTATTCATTTCGATTCAATTTGAAATTTTTGTTTTTTTTTTAACAGCCGACAATCCGTTATTGCCATATATATATATATATTATTTTGAAAACAAAAAAAAAAAAAAACACATTTTTTTTGTTTATTGATTTAGCCGACAAAATGTTTTATATTAAAATAAAATAAATAAAATACCTGCTGCCCGTGCGATGACAAAATTAATCAAAAACAAAAAATTTTTTAATTTACCTGTTTGGTTTTTTTTTTCTGCATAACAATAATAACACGCAACAAACTACTGATTAAACTATTTGAAATATCCTATTTAAAATTAGATGTCACTAAAAAATTTTCATTCAATAAACGATAGACCAGTGTTTCTCCATTGTGAGGGGGATAAAAACAATTAAATTCTTTAAAATAAATAAATTTGGCAATTTGAATGTTGCAGCCAATGCTAATGGATTTGTCAAATATGTAAAATACCAAAAAGAATTTGCAGAAATACAAAATGATGAGTCAGTAAAAACTTTATTTAATATAAAAAATAAGGAGCGACAGCATGGTATTGTGTGAAAACAGAAGAGAAATATCCACGTTCAAAATCAAATGGTACAGGAAAACTATTTGTTATCGTCGTTTTAGTCTCAATAAATGACATTTGCTGCTAAAAAATGGAAATCATTCGTACATAATTCAGCGAAGAGACTTATGGTTGAAGTTAACCAAGTTAGTGCCTAACATAAAATTACTTTGCAACACGCTTCAAACCGCAAGGATCTCATTAAATTTTATCTTATCTTAATCTCTAATATGTATTAAAATTACTAATTGAAAAATCTTTCATTATAATTATTCCGTACTTGAATTTCAGTAATGTGGCGCATATGTTTTAAAAATTTTTGTTTTGTTCCAGCAATTTCTTAATAATGTGGGTCATAGGAATGTTAGACAGGTTTAGGTTGGTTTAATTTATTTATAATGCAAATCAGGAGAAAATATATACAAGTATATATAATAATATATATGTATATAGTGAGTAAATATATGTCTTTGCTAAAAATAATTAAAGCAGAAACGAAAACTACAAATAAGGGTAAAGGTACATTCACAATAACAAGACAAATAATTTTCACAATTTTAATTATTTTTTTTTTATTCCATAAAATTAAATTAAAAAAATTTCAGAATAAAAAAGCCAAAATAAAAACAAAAAAAAAAAAAAAACAACATAAAATACATAAGTAGAAACAAAAAAAAAAAAACATTAATAAAAATTTACATTAATAATTTTTCAATATTAAAATGAAAATTATCCCATTCAGGAATAAAAAAATTTATTGAAATATTTTTCTTTATATTTATTAATAAATATTGATTATTATTATTTATTTTTTCAAATAAATTTTCATTATTATTATTATTTGTAATTATTTTATCGAAATTATTATCATTATAATTATAAATATAAATATTCGATGATGATGATGATGATGATGATTGTGGTGGTAATGATGGTTGCTGATGTATTTGTAATTGATTATTATTATTATTATTATTAATATTTTCTATTAATAAATTTGTCGTTGATGATGAACGTGAATTATTATAATCATTTAAAAATAATTGACGTTTAAAATTTTGCTTATTATTTGTACCACCAATTGATGATATTGTTTGTGGTGTTGATGATGCCGTTGGTACTGTTGTACCAATTAATATATCATTATACTGTCCATTTATTTCATTTATTTTATTTATAACTCTTAATGATTTTTGATTTTTTATCATATATTTATTATGAACATTATTACTAACACCACCGGGTGTATTTGGTAAATTATTTATTATTTTACTATCGATATCACCTAGTGACTTATGACGTTGACGACGTTGTTTTTGTTGCATTAAACCACCACCACCACCATTATTATCGTCATTTTTTGTTAAATTTATATTTTCAATATTATTTGTATTATTAAAAATAACAGATGTATTATTATGATTATAATTAAATACTTTTTTACCACTGATTATTCTACCATTATTTATAACATGACACTGTTGCGGTGGTTGTTTTAACGGTTGAAGTATTGTTTTTGATTGTTGATGATATTGTTGATGTTGATACTGTTGTTGTTGCTGTTGCTGCTGCTGCTGTTGCTGCTGTTGTTGATTTTGTTGTCCAATAATCATTTCCTGATTATATAATTTATTTACTTTTTTATTTTGTTCATTTATCCATTTTTTTATACGTTTAACAAATGGTATAATCATAAAAAATGAATTTGCACTTAAACCTAAATTTGATTTAGTTACCATATCATGTTTACCAGTTGGTAAAAAATCAATAGGAAACCAACTACATGATTTTATTTCATTTCTTGTACGTGGCTGAAATATTGTATGATAAGGTACATCTTTAACAATATATAAACGTACAAATTGATAATTTATAATTGATTCAATATATTGATCATGTATAACTGAATCAGTTATATCATAGCCAGTCTCCTCTAATACTTCACGTATAGCACAATGTAATGGATCTTCATTTTCATTAATTTTACCCTTTGGAAAACCCCATGAACTTTTTGCCCAATATGATTGTACTAATAATACATTTTTTAAATCTTTTGTTAATAATATTGCACCATATGTGGGCACCGTACATTTATATGTTTTCCATGTGTCCAATATTTCGTCAAGATTAAGTAAATGTTTATTTAAAAATGGTATATGCTATATTCATTTATGTTTTATATAAAAAATAAATAAAAAAAAAAAAATAAAGAGAATAAATAAAAGTTAGATATAAAAATTAAAGAAAATTTTAATCAAATTACATTAAATATTTGTTCAGCAAATTGTTTAATACCACATGGTACAATGTCATTACTAATTGCACAGAAAAAGTCTAAATAAAACCAATGTGCCAATTCAATACGAAAACATATTCGAATTAAATCGGTACGTTCCTCATCTGGTGCATTTATAATAAAACGACTACCTAAATCATCTAAAATATCTGCTGGTATTTCCTGACTGCCACCACTTGATAATTTTTGCATTGCTGCATCCATTTATTTTTACTTATTTATTTATTGAAAACAATATTCAAATCGATTTTTAAAATTTTTAAAACAGAAAAAAAAAAACTAATTATTATTATTATTTTAATAAAAAAACAATCACACTTCGTCAATATAATAAAAACTATTTCTATGTCGTTTTATAAAAATTTTGACATTTAACTTTAATTGTTGTTCTATGAAGTACTAAAAATATATAAATTAACCATAATGTCTGAGTTATAATGGTGCAGCGTCGCATGTAGCTGCTGCTAGCAGCACTTTTAAACAATATGAAAAGTTAGCTTACATTGAATTATTTATGTTGCTGCAGAAAATTTTAAAAATTTTGAATTTTCTGCGCTGCCACTTGTCAATATAAATATTTTCGATTTATTAGAGAATGTAATAATTATTAAAATAATAGTGAAATAATATAATATTCTACCTAAAATCAGTAAATGTCAAAGAAAATAAAAGATAATTTGCAAATATAGTTGCAAAAAAAAAGGTACAGAAAAATAAATTTATTCTATTATTTAAACATTAAATTGGTTTGTATTGATTCAAATAAATTAAAAATATGAAGAAATTAATAGAATTATCGCACATTAATTTAAAACGTAATTATAACTGGCTGCACATCTAGCTGTTTGCAGCAAACAGCAGTCGCATGCGTTGCTACGACATTATATTACTCAGCCATAAATTCTATATAAAATATTTTTGTTTTTCTTTTATAGTAAAACAGTAACACTAGTACATTATAGTCGTTTTGACAATAATTTGACATCACATGACAAATTTAGTTTGTGAAAAGTAAAAAAGAAAATCTTGTGACTTTTTTTTTCATTTTTTATTAGTAATTTTACTCCTCCTAACCCGTCTGGTATATATTGAACAAAATAAGACATTCGATTGAAGATCAAAATAATAATAATAATAAGAAGTAAAATTTCTAGTCAAGAAAACTTTAAACACCGTTTGATCTGTACAAAAGTAATTAAAAAAAAAAGGAAAAAAATCCTTGTTGTGTTTTTCTTCTCGCAAATTGATTAATTTTTGTGTTTATTATTTATTATTTTTCTAAGGTGTTAATCATAAGGTAAGTGAAATAAGAAGTGATATGTTTAATCACATGATTTATATATATATATATAATTTTCTTTTTTTCTTAATAATCTTCTATCAGTTTTTACAATAAAAAAGGTAACAACTTTTAGTGTAGGGTTCGCGGTGGTGGTGTCGTATAAAATTAATAAATATTGATTATTATTTTTTTTTTTTTTCTTGTGTTTTATATAAAAATTTGTGAAAAAAATTGAATAAAATAAAAAATTATTTGTTTTTCATTTTTCTATATATCTTTCAAAAAGAAGTTTAAAATAACAAATATGAGAGCTATATTGGGATACTCATTTGTTGGAACTGTCGTTTCCGTTTCAAGCATTTTAAGTATGTTTTTATTTTTTTACTTTAACTTTTTTACTTTCAATATAATCTCGTGACATATTTTAAAGAATTTTAACATATTTTTTTTTTCTATAGTTTTATATCATTTACTTACTGGCAAAGGTGAACGTGTTAGTTTTGGATGGTAATTTTAAATTAATTGAAATTTAAATAAAATAAATAAATAATTTATGTTTTTTTTTTTTTTTTTGTATTACGTAAAGGTTCCTTGAGGAAACATCACCATATATGTGGGCAACACTTGGTATTGGATTTGCCGTATCATTATCAGTTGTTGGTGCTGCACTGTACGTATTTTTGTTTTCTTTAAATTGAATTTATATTTGTAAAATATATTTTGTGTGTTTTTTGTTTTTGCAGTGGCATTCATACAACTGGCGTTAGTATTGTCGGTGGTGGTGTTAAGGCACCCAGAATCAAGACAAAGAATTTAATTTCGGTTATATTTTGTGAAGCTGTCGCTATTTATGGCTTAATTACAGCAATTGTACTATCCGGAATGTTAGAGGTAAATTATTAATTAATTAATTTAAATAAAAAAAAAAAAAAAACTAATTTTTCTTCTTTTTTTTTGCACAGAGTTTTACAACATCCAGTGTTGTTGCAAGTAATGCTGTTCGTGGTAGCAATTGGATGGCCGGTTATGTTATGTTTGGTGCCGGTTTTGCTGTCGGTTGTGTTAATTTATTCTGTGGTTTAGCCGTTGGTATTGTTGGTTCTGGTGCAGCCCTAGCTGATGCAGCTAATGCAGCATTATTTGTTAAAATATTAATTGTTGAAATTTTTGGCTCAGCTATTGGTCTATTTGGTTTAATCGTTGGAATTTATATGGTAAATAAGTTTTTCCTAATCTTTTTCTATTTCTTTTTTTTTTTTTTTTGTGTATAATTCTTATTTATTTTTCTTATAGACATCCAAGGTTAAAATGGGTGACAAGGAATAGAGAATAGTATTTAAGCGAAAAGCTGATAAATATATATTTAAAAAAAATGCAAAAAATTTTCATCAGAAACAAGAAAAACAATTTTTTTTTTTGTTTCTTTAAAGTATTAAATAAATAAAAAAAAAAACATTTTTAAATTTAAAATTTAATCCAATTTTAGTGAGAATGGAACCACACATTAAATATAGAAATAAACTTTCATTCCTTTTTATGAATATAAAATCCCATTTAAATGAAATCAAAAAAAAAGAAAATTAATATGTTTATAAATATTTAAGAATATTATTTATAGAAATTAAATGAAATACAATAAAGTAATGTAAATAAAAAAAATAATTAATGTAAATCGCTAAATTATGTGTATTTAATTGTAAAAAAGTAAATAAAGGATTATATATATGTATAAAAAAAAAAAACTATTTTGTTCTCGATTGTGTTCATTCTGAATAAAAATAACAATAATTTATAATAATAAATAGTCCGTTTGCTCTTCCATTCATATATTTCCAATTTCCAATATAAAAGAATAAAAACTTCCTGTCTACATCTATACTATTCTGTCTATACTTTTACATTTATTAATATATTATATAAATCATCAAATGTTTCACTTAAACACTCATTAAATAATTCACCATTTGTTGAATCTGCATAATTACTAATGACAGCACCTAGTTCATTATTTTTTATATCATAACTAAAATGAAAAAAAGTAAATTATTTAATGTAATTATTGAGTGTCAAGTGTAGAGGAGAGGAGAGTATTTTTTTTTTTTACCCAATGCCATAGCCATTATGTACAACCGGACCAAAACCACCAGCTGATATTGCTGGTGATGATAATGTACTTGTTGATAATATATTATTATTTAATATTTTATATCCTTTATCTGTATATAATTCAGGTATATTTATATTATTTAATTTTCCCATTTCTAATAAACCATATAAATGACGATCAAAACCTTGTCCCATTGCTGCATTTTTCGTTAATTGATTATGTTTAATTGTACATTTTTTCATTAAATTATAAAAATAATTATAATCAATATTATTTTTATTTAATAAATACATTTTACAAAATTCACTTGTCTCATTTGTACATGAACGTATTGTTTCTGTACGTCCATGACGAAATGCCGCTGTACTACAACTTTCATATGTACCAACAAATTTTTTCATTAATTTATAATATGTTAATTGAAATGATAATTGCATTATTGAATCTGGACTTAATAATTTATTTTTACATAAATTTTTACCAAATTTTTTATATATTTGTGTATTTATATTTAAATTATTTGTTATATTATTATGTTTTATTGAAAATATATTTATATTTTTACGTATATTATCATTTAAATTAAATTCTAAACGATAAACAATATTATTTTTTTCATTTATATTTATATTATTATTTATAATTGGTAAATTTTTCTTCTCATTTATATTTAGAAAATCATTTTCTTGTGAATCATTATATATACTATTAAAATAACGTAATACAGCAACACCATCACCCCATGAATGTTCAAAATTAACACCAGCGGTACCATCTTTATCAATTATTAATGATAATGATTTATCAAACCATCTATTATAAAATTATAAATATAATTTCATTATAAAAATAAATATAGGAAAAATAAAAATTAATACCTATTACTACCATTACCGCCTAGAAAATTTTTTATTAATTTATTTGTATTATTCTCATCATAACTATCATTATCTAAGCATATACATAATATACTTGAATCAATTAAATTTAATTGTTCCTCATTACCATTATTTATTAATTCTAAACGTATATTTGCCCATTCATTACGTTCACCAGTTGTTAATATACCAATTGGATATTCATTTATATTTAAATTATCATTTATAATCATATTTATACGTGATAATAATTCATCGGGTTTTATAATTAAACCTAAAAATGATAAAAAAAAAAAAAAAAATTAATAAAAAGTAAATCGTCGTCCATTAATTTGTCAACAATTGTCAAACCCCTTTCTGACACTTATTTTGTTGACTTAATTAATTAACATCCCCTATTCCCCGTCTATTTAATCAATATATATATATATATACTTAAACCCTGATTTACGCGGTAGATATGTTTCTCAGAAAATCGCATAAATTAAAAAACCGTTTAAAAAACTACCATCATTATTTATATGGCTTTGAATAAGATGGATAAACCACTGGATGAAGAAAATTACACAAAATACTAAAGTTAAAATTTGAATTTTTCATAAACTGTACGCTAAAGTGAATTCACGTATAAAAAGTACCGCATAAATAGGGTTATCAGTGCATATATATATATATATATATATATATATATATATATATAATTATAATAATTACCATTATCATCTAATACATAAACAACATAAATATAACCATTACGCATAATTATAATATGTTTTTGTTTTGTAAATTTTTTTATTTTATCTATATTTATTTCTGGTATACGTGTTGTCTCAAATAAATTATTATATTGGCTCATATCTAATGGATATGCTTTAAACATATATGCAATATATGTTGCAATAAATTGTGGCGTTAAATTAATTATATTATTAAATAAATTTATATTTATATTATTTTTATTTAAATAATATATATCCGGCTCTAAATACATATTATCCATTGTTAATTTAAAACGTAATGTACTTATTAATAATGTACAAGTACGTAATAATTGTTTATTTAAATTTATACGTTTATCATTTATCATTAATATTAATGGATTATAATTATATGGTAATGATTGACGATCTGTTAAATACATATTAAACCATAATTTTGTTATATAATTTGTTTTTATCATTTTTTTATTATATATATTTAATAAATTTTGTAATAATAAACCATCATTTAATTGAAATTTATTTATTAAATTTTTTGTTATATTATAATCATTTAAATTATAATCATTATCATTATTATTATTATTATTATTATTATTATCATCAATAATTAATGGTTTAATTGAATCATTAAAACGTTTACATGTATCTTCTAATTTTGGTACGGGAAGACTTGGTAATGATTTTTGAAAATAATACATTGGTATAATTGTTTTATTAAAATAATTATAATTATTATAAAAACATAATTGTTGTTTTTGATAATTATTTATATTATTATTATAATAAAAAAAATTTTTTATTATTTTTATATTATTTTTATTATTAAATTTATGCATTTTTTAAGTGTTTTTAGAAATTAAATATAAACTGAATAATAATTACAACACATAAACACAAAAACTTAAACGAAAAATTATTATTTAATTAATTAAATTTTTTTAATTAAATAAATAGAAAAATATTAATAAAAACTTAAAACACACACACAATTTAGGGTAGAGAAAGAAATTATTTTATAATTTTCTATTTGTTGAAAATATTTATTAATTTTTTATTAACTAATTAATTTGATTACGTTGACAAAAGTACTTTGAACTTTGATATTCTTTTTTGTTATAAATATATTTTTATTATCTTGATAATTTATTTCTATTTAGACATTATTGACATACATTTAGTTAAAATTGTTTATCAAAAATAAAGACTTTATCTACTGTAGAGTGTATATACTACAGTATCTGTATAAAATAATCGACAAATAAATATAAATTACTAAGCTTATACAAAAACCATAAAACGATCTAAGGGAAATTATTTAAAACGTTTAAACGATAAAAATAAACGTTTAAACGATAAAAAAAATATATAAAAACGTTTAATCTCAACACAAAACAACACAGCTTTATGACTTTGGCCATTGATGATAATGACACACGCTACAAATTCAAAATCTGCCTTCGCTCTAAACAAAATTGTACGGAAACGGTATTTTGGCGATACAAAAATGAACCGTGTGCGACTTCCTTAGAATAAGAGGAGTATTAGCACCATTGTCGCTTCATTAATCTATTAACTTTTTTATGTTTAAAATTGCTGCCTTTAGCATCGCTTTGTAGTGCAGCGTCAGTGTCATATATAACCACAAATGATAACCACAATTACCAACTATCAAGTATCGTGATCAGTTATAATAACGCTACAAAACAACAAGATAATTCTATTAATATCTCCACTTTGTAAAATTGTACAAATTCAAAATATTTTAAAACTCGATCTACATTCGCTGTGCCACAGTCGCTGCCCATTATAACAAAATGTAAATAAACTTTCATCTATTTGAATGTGGCTGCCTGTAGCTGTATTTTGTAGTGTAGCGTTTACTATAACCACAACTTTAAACACAAATAAAATACCCAAGAACTCATTTAAACATTGCGAACATAACAAAGAAAAGAAAAAAAAACTCTTTACAGTGATTATTTAAAGAAGTATTTTTCAATTTTTCAATTTTTTTTTTAACATATAATCATTTTACATAAAAATATATTTTTTTTTTTGTTTTAAATATAAATAAATAATATTATTGTTGATAATAAATAGAGAAATAAAAAATTTCCACCATTAATATATAAATGTGATGAGGAATTATTTTGACTACGATTATAATTATAATTATGTATATTTATGCATAAATGATTATTTAATCGTGGTGGACCGGTACATGTTAGATAACCAATTGCGTATGCAATATAATTTTGTTCAAAAACACCATTGAATAAATTTGAACCGTAACCAAGAGCATATACGGGTACATCTTCACCAGTATGTGCAGCATCTTTTAATGGTATCGCAGCTAAATGACGATAAATTAATTGATGACGATCGGTTAAATTTAATAATTCATCACGTTTAAATAAATTTACCGTAGTTGTACGATTTGTACACTCTGTCATTGTATCATTTAATAAATGTTCATAATAACCGGGACCACTTGTATACGCTAATGTCTCATATTTTTTTATATTAATTTTATTTGCAAAATCAAATATATTATTACCGCGTACTGGATAACCATTTAATGTTAACGAATGTGAATGATCTGCCGTCACAATAACTAATGTTTCATCTAATAAATTATTTAGTTTTAAATAATCCAATGTCATGTTTATCGTTTTATCAAATTCTAATAGTTCATCTAATGCTAAATGTCCTAAATTCTTATGATGTCCATGATCAATACGTCCACTTTCTACCATTAACATTAAACCATTTTTATTTTTTTTATTATTTAATACTTTTAAACCGACCATTGTCATCTCGGATAGTGACGGTTCATTTTGATAATCAATATATTTACGTAACGCATTATATGACATATGATTATCATTAAATAAACCAAATAGATAATCATAATTATTAAGTTTTTCATCCGTTAAATTAAGTAATTCATTACGTGTGGTCAAAAATTCTTTTTTAATATTATTATTATTATTATCATTATTTAGCCATTCATCAATTAAATTACGTTTATCATTTCTAATACATAATTTATCATAATTTCTATTTATTTTAAATATTTCATCATTTTCATTAAGTGTCATTAATTTTTCCGGTAATAAACCGAACATTGAACGTCCACCACCCATTATTAAATTTATCTTTTTACCGGGCATTTCATTTATTAATTGATCAGCAATATCTTTTATTTGATTATTATTTATATTTTGTATATTATCTGGTATTAATGTATCACATTCCCAGTCACGATCTAATGATTTTGCATATAATGCGGCTGGTGTTGCATGTGTAACACGTGTTGTTGTTATAAAACCAGTACGTTTACCATCAGCAATACCCCAATCAAATATTGATGTTAAACGTCCATTTAAATAATTATTTATTGTTGATGCATTTGACATACCAATTATACCGTAACGTGTTTTAACACCAGTAAATATAGCTGTTGCTGTACCAGCAGAATCTGGTACCTGTTTATCAATATTATATGTCTATCAAAAAAAATAATAAAAATAAAATGAAAATAAAATCAAAACCAAGAAAAAAACAATTCTTTTAGCATTACTTTAGCCAATGCTAAATTTGGAAATAAATCAAATATTAAATTCTCCTCTTCACCAGATTGTTCTTTCATTTGACCTTTATATATACGTCCAGATGTAATTGTTGACATACCCATACCATCACCAATAAATATAATTAAATTTTTTATTTTTTTCTCAATTTTTATATTATTTATTTTTAATAAATTATTTAAATAATTTTCCGATTTTTTCCACCAATAATTTTCATCTTAATTTTTGTATCCAAAAAAAAAAGAAAAAATAAATGAAAAATATATATATATATTAATATAAAATAATCAATAATATATATAAAAAATAGAATAATTTAATTTTACCTTCAACAGCGGGTACATTATAAATAATACAAAATTTTATTGAAATATAATTAAATAAAATTAATAAAATTAATAGATAGATAGAAAAATTCATTATTTATTAAAATTTATAATAAATAATGATTGACACCAAGTCTGGTTCACAGAAAAAAACAAACAAAATTAATAACAAAACACCAATAAAAAAAAAAAAACAAAAACTTATTAATATTTTAATTAAATAACGAAAATTTTCACGTTTTTATTATTTTTTTTTTTTGTTTAGAATATTATTCTCTTTTATTAAATTAATGTAAAGTGTATATCTCGCGTTGATTAATGATGGAATAAATAACTAATAATATTAATAATATTAATAAATACTTGATATATATATATATATATATATATATAGAAATATATTTACTTTTTTTTTTTTATTTATTTATTTATTAATTAATAAATCGTGTGTTGTAAAAAAAAAAAATAAATAAAATAAAATAAATAAACATATATCGCGAATTTTATTTATTTTAAAAATTATTTTTCTTTTTCTTATTCTTCTTGTTCTCTGTTGATTACTTTCACCGAAGCGTGTTTTAATTTTTTTCTTTTTTGGTATTTAATTTATTTACATCATTAATAGTCATAATAATAATAATAATAATAATTTATTTATTTAATTTAATTGGATAATTTGTATGAAATTTGTATATACAAAAAAAAAATAATAATAATAAATAAAATTATATACAGGGTGATCCCTTTGAAAACGAAAATTCACACATAACGAAATTTTCAAATTTAAAGTGAACCGTTAAAAAACGGTCAAACGGTTCATTTTTGTACAGTTTTTGACGTGCGATTTCTTTGCATGCGACAGGTGTTAGCAGCACTTTTTAACATTGAGTTGTTGCTACGACAAGTTTACGAATTTGTAGCGCTGCACCGTCAGTAAAAATAGGTAAATATCAAAGAGCATAAAAGATAATTTGGCAAATATAGTTGCAAAAAAAGGAAAATAATAAAGTTTTTTTTTTCCATAAAATATGAAAAACCATTTGAATTATTCATTGGCCAATTTAGCATAGAACGATTCTCCATAGGATGATTGACGGACACGGTTGTGCAATAACAAAAATAATTAACATTTTTTATGAGGAACACAAGAATAATTGAAAAGAAGATTATGCAATGTGCATATTGTCAAAATGTTTAAACTCACAAATGACGTTATTACACCTAACAAGAGCACAGAATTTTTGCGTCCAATAAACTTAATCAACTCGCACAATATGGAAAAGAAAACTATTGTGATTTTGCTTTTTTATTATGGATTGTCTTATGCTTTTGCATATATTAAATTCACAAATGACGTAGATGGGCAATAAAAACGAATTTTAAACTCAAAATTGCTTTATCTTATTGTTGATCATTCTTTTGTGGAAGAGTCCGTTATGAGCTGAACGGTTGACCAATGAATAATATGTCTTAAGATTCTGTGACAACAATGATATGATGGTCTCTCAGTGTCTTCAAGTAAATTCTAACGTTAAATTGTCGATAAAATTCATTTTGTCCAAAAACACAACGAAAACATAGAAATTTAACAGAAAAATTATGAAAAGATTATGAAAAGTGTATTCCTGTGTCGTTTTTTTTAAATCAAATTAAACAAGAAAAAATTAAATTACCTTAATAATAAATAATATGATTTTAATTTAACTTTTGTTATGATTATTATTATTATTATTTTAATACTTAATTGACCTATTTAATTTCATAAGGGAACAAAAAAATATATATATAAATAAATAAATAAAAAAAGTGTAAAAATAATAATACGCAAAACTATATAACAATAACATTATCATTAAATTGTAATAGGAGAAATAAATAAATAAATAAATAAAAAAAAAAATATTTGCACATATTAATTAATGGCAAAATAGTAATTTAATTAAGTAATCAAAAAAAAAAAAAAATAAACTAAAACATGTGTTAAAATTGTTGCATTTTCAGACATGATGTACGGATCAGTTTTTGTTTTCTCTGCCGTTTGTGCTCGGACGACACGCTGTTTTGCTAAAAATTTGCACAACATAAAAGTGTTTTTGTTAAAGAAAAAACCGATATCTTTTGTATCAAAGGAAATTAATAAAAAACGTCGTTTAACATTTATTGACAAATCGACTAGGAGGCTAGTAATTTATTAATCAATGTATCATACTGTTAATAGTATTCCCATTGTAATAATAATTATCTTGTTTAATTTTAATATTTTTTTTATTATTATTATTTACATTAAAAATATCATTTATAAATTTATGATTATTTCATGAACAGCAGCAACAGCCAACATCATATCATTATCATCGTGAATGGGTTATTTAGTAATAATTTTGCGGTTTTATTACTATTTTGTTTTTATTATATTTCATCTTAAAAGATAATTAATATTTGTTTTGTTTTTTCTTCTTTAAATAACAAATTTTTATTTCTTTTACTTAAAAACATATAAATTAAATGTTTTTGCACAATATTTTTATTATTATTATCGATGCTTTGCACGTGTTTTGATAGAAAATGACAGTAATAATATTATCGTTTTTTTTTATTGAGGAAATTTTATATCGATAGAATTTTTGTTTTTTTACAAAAACATTAAAAATAATTTCAATAAATAAATAATCATAAAAAATTAATTTCATGTAATTAATTAACTAATTAATTATAATCTTAAATACATAAAATAATAATAATAATAATCCCCTAGACCATATAATATATAGACCGCTAGCCGTATGTCATTTCAATATTATTGCATTTTACAAAAACGCAAAAACATCACTAGCGCACCCGAACCAAAATGGCAATTTTTTGTAACAGAACGTTTACTTTTTGTATAAAATTTGTAAACTTATATTTAGTATTAGTAAACTTAACTATTAGTATTAGTGAAGTAAACTTATAATTATTGTATATTTAGTTACAAAAAATTGCCATTTTGATTCGTGTGCGCTAGTGATGTTTTTGCACATTTAAAATTTACGCTAGCAGTCCATATATTATATGGTCTAGGAATAATCCAGTTAGTCAAGATTTTAATTAATTCGTTTTTTCATCTCAATGTATTTCATAATAATATAAAACAGATGTCAGTACTTTTATATAGAAATAAATTTCTGAATTGTTTGTCAGTTCTGTCAAATTGTCATGATAATGCAAAAATGTAATCAATAAAGAAAAAATAAAAATCAACTCATACGCTTGAGCATTTTATAAGGTAGAAAACACATACGTTGTTTAATTATATATTTTCTATTATTATTTTGTTGTTCGTTGTGTCGCCGGACAAGTGATTTAATTAACATTTGATTGTTAAATAAAAATTTTATTTAATTAAATTAGACTTAATTAAATAATTAAAACATAAAACAATTGTGAAGTTTTTATTAAATAATGCAATAAAATGTCTACAACAGCATCAACAACTGTACCAATTACACCTGATAATAAACAACAGGAAAAAGATGAAGAAAAAATTGAATTGGTAAATAATTATAAATTAATTATAATAATAAATATAAATATTTTTTTCTTTATTTTTATACATATAAATGTTTTTTTTTTTTTCAAATAAAATTACTTCCTAACCTCAAACATGATTAAGCATTTTTTTTTTACTTCATTGGTTTTTTTTTTTTTTTTTTTATAATTTTATATCAATATTAGTCTGAGGAAGATAAATTTTTACAAGATGAATTAAATTTATTGGTGGAAACATTAAATAATTCTCAAACTGATTTATATATGCCAGCATTGGAAACATTAAGAAGTTTAATTAGGGCATCGACAACATCAATGACATCGGTACCAAAACCATTAAAATTTATGCGACAACATTTTGAAACGATGAAAGAAATTTATAAAAAAATGCCTGATATTAAAACAAGACAAGCTTGTGCTGATATTATATCTGTATTAGCAATGACAATGGGTTCTGGTAAAGAATGTCTTGTTTATCGTTTTTTATGTGATCATAATGATAAAATTGGTGAATGGGGACATGAATATGTACGTCATTTAGCTGGTGAAATTGCATCAAATTGGCCAGAAACATCTGGCACATTTCGTGGACGTTTAATTGATTTGGTTAAGCAAATTGTTCCATATAATATGGCACATAATGCAGAAGCAGATGCTTGTGATTTACTTATGGAAATTGAACATTTAGATTTACTACAGGATTACGTTGATGAGAATGCATATCCTCGTGTATGTTTATATTTACAAAGTTGCGTACCATTTGTACCTGATCCAGAGAATATGAATCTATTGACAACTGCCCTCAAGTTATCTAGAAAATTCAAGAAATATACGCACGCCATGCGTTTAGCATTAATGTTGAATGATATGGACATCGTTAGTGACATATTTTTGTCATGCAAGGATACAGCCGTTCAGAAACAATTGGCATTTATGCTGGGTAGACAACAACTATTCCTTGATTTAAATGAATTCAACGAGAATGATGAACTTGTCGAAATTATGTCAAATACACATTTGACATCTTATTTTTTGAATTTAGCTAGAGAATTGGATATTACTGAAGCTAAAACACCAGAAGATGTATATAAATCTCATTTGGATAATTCACGAACACCGTTTGGTTCTCAGGTCGATTCTGCTAGACAAAATTTGGCCGCTAGTTTTGTAAATGGTTTTGTAAATGCCGGTTTCGGACAGGATAAACTATTGATTGAGGATGGCAATAAATGGTTATACAAGAATAAGGAACATGGTATGCTCAGTGCCACAGCATCATTGGGTTTAATACATTTGTGGGACGTTGATGGTGGATTAAGCTCAATTGACAAGTATTTGTATTCAGCAGAAGATCATATTAAGTCTGGCGCATTATTAGCCTGCGGAATTGTTAATTGTGGCGTTAGAAATGAAGTAGATCCAGCATTAGCTCTACTCTCTGATTATGTTCATCATAGCAATAATACAATGCGATTAGGTGCTATTTTAGGCTTAGGATTAGCCTATGCTGGATCAAATAGAACTGCTGTACTTGAACTAATTGGTTCTGTATTTAGTACTGAGCGTCGTGGAAGTGCAACAATGGAAATAATGGGAGTAGCCGCTTTGGCACTCGGTATAATTGCCGTTGGATCATGTAATTCGGAAGTGACTGAAGTATTAGTTCAAACAATAATGGAACGCACTGAACAAGAATTAAAAGATACTTATGCTAGATTTATACCATTGGGTTTGGGCCTCTTATATTTAGGAAGACAGGAAGCTGTTGAAGCGGTTGCAGCAGCACTTGAAGTTATTTCACAACCATTTAAATCAATGGCAACAACAATCGTTGAAATATGTGCATATGCTGGAACTGGAAATGTTTTAAAAATACAACAATTGCTTCATATCTGCAGTGAACATTATGAACAACAAAGTACCGCAGATGCTGAAACATCAACAAATAAAAAGGATCCTCCAAGTAATAAAGAAAAAGAGGATAAAGATAAAGATTTATCGGGTACACAAGGTGTTGCTGTTATTGGTATTGCATTAATCGCTATGGGTGAAGATATCGGTGCAGAAATGGCATTTAGATCATTTGGAAACTTGGTAAAAACAAAAAAATAAAATTCTTTTTCTTTATTTTTGTTTAATTGGCTCCCCTTTTCTTTTCTTTTTTTTTTTTTTGGAATAGTTACGCTATTGTGAACCAGTTATTCGTCGTGCTGTACCATTAGCGCTGGGATTAATATCAGTATCTAATCCTAAATTATACATTTTAGATACACTAAGTAAATTTTCTCATGATAGCGATGCAGAAGTTGCCCATAACGCAATTTTTGCAATGGGATTAGTTGGCGCTGGCACAAATAATGCACGGTAAAATTTATTATCCATTAATTAATTATTTATATTAAAAAAATATATTTAAATAATTCTAGATTGGCATCAATGTTGCGTCAATTAGCACAATATCATGCTAAAGATCCGAATAATCTTTTTATGGTACGCATAGCACAGGGTTTAACACATTTGGGTAAAGGAACATTTACATTAAATCCTTATCATAGTGATCGTCAATTAATGAGTCCAGTCGCTGTTGCTGGTTTATTAGCAACAATTGTTGCTTTCCTTGACGTTAAAACCAGTAATTATTAAAATCTTCAAATGGATAATATAAAAAATATTAATAAAAAAAAACCATTTCTTATAGTTATCTTGGGAAGATCACATTATTTATTGTATTCTCTTGTAACGGCAATGCAACCAAGATTATTGGTGACATTTGATGAGGATATTAATCCATTACCCGTACCGGTACGTGTTGGTATGGCCGTTGATGTTGTTGGTCAAGCAGGTAAACCAAAAACAATAACTGGTTTTCAAACGCATACAACACCAGTCCTATTAGCAATGGGAGAACGTGCTGAATTGGCAACCGAAGAATATATCGCATTAACACCAATTATGGAGGGTTTTGTTATCTTACGTAAAAATCCAAATTATTCACCATAATTTTTTTTTTTTTTTTCATTTTGTATAAGCAAAATTAATTACTATATATGTTCTAATTAATAATAAATAAATAATTAATAAATAAATACTTTCGAGACTTTCAAGTAATATTTGTTTTTTTTTTTTGCATCGAATCTATTATTTTAATAAAATTTGTCATAGATGGAGCAATAAGTATTTTATGTGCATGTACAGTTATGTAAGAGATACGCTTCTTACTTTATGCATAATCAAAATATTTTTATTACTTAATTTTATTTCAACATTTCAATGAATTAATTAAATAAAAATTTTTGTTTATTATTATTATTATTATTATTAGTTTTTGTTAATTATTTATTTATTTATTTAATAAAATAAATTTTTTTTTTTTGTTATTCGTATTTGTTTGTTTGATTTTTCAATCTATTATTTATTTAATTTTTTTTTTGTTATGTTATGCTTATGATGTGTGTTTATTGTTGATTAATAAGAAGAGAAGAAAGAACTGAACTTGTTTTGTTTTTTTGTGTTTTATGTGAAATAATTCATTAAATAAAAAATAATTAATTAATAAAATTAATCGAAAAGAAGGATTTACTTTATTTAAAAATTAAAGTGCCTTTAAATATGCTATAATTAATAATAAGATCATCTACTGCATCAATTGAGTTGCATAGGTGTGTGTGTGTGTGTGTGTGTGTGCGTTTATTTAATAATTTATTAATTAAATTAATTATTTAAAAGAAATAAAAAAAAATAAAAGAAAAGAAAAAAAAACTATATATATATATATATAAATATAATATTTATAATAAAATAAATAAATAAAAATAAGAAAAAATAAAATATGACTAATGCAAATAATATAAATACGTCATCATCAGCAACAAGTACAAATCAACAACAACAACAACAGCAACAACAACAACAACAAACATCACAAACAACCATCAATAAAATATTAATATTAAAGCAAAGAAAAAATGATTTAGAAAAGAAATTAAATGAGAAAAATATTTTATTACAAAAATTATGCTTTGAGGAATCACAATTAATAACAATAAATGAAAAATTTATAAATAATATAATTAATAATAATAATAGTGATATAATACCGCAACCGCCAACATTACGTCGTAAAATCGGTACCAGTTTTAAATTGCCCGAAAATTTATTAAATAATAAAGAAGTGAGAAAGAGTTTTATGTTTTTTTTTTTTTTTTTTAAATAGATAAATAAATTAATTTTTCTTTTCCTTTTTTGTTTAGGATGACATTAATAAATTATTATTAGAGAAACAAATACAACAGCAAATATCTGAGGCATCAATAAAATTAGCAAATGATTCATTACAAAATAAAGTATTATTTTTTTTTTTTTCATTTTTTATAATTTATATTTATGATTTTTTATGATTTTTGTTTTATTTTTTTTTTTTATTTTAATTTTTAAAGTCAATACGTCGTACACATAAACAAAATTATGAAGTTGCACAACAAAAACTTTTAGCAATTAATCAAAGTTTAAGTTTATTAAAGAAGCGACAACAACAGCAGCAACAACAACAGACTGATGCACATAAAAATAATGATAATAAATATAATTGTACTATAAATAATAATAATAATAATAATAATGGCAATAATAGTAATAATAATAATTATAAAATTAATTCAAATAATAATAATAATAATAATAATGGCAATAATAGTAATAATAATCAAAATAATACAATAATATTGATGGAAAGACGTAATTCAATAAAATCAACAACATCATCATCACCATCAATTATAATAACAACAACACCATCATCATCAGGTCTATCAACAAATTTACAAACACAACAACATCAATCATCATCGACAATTTTATCACAACAATTATTAAAACAAAATTCATTGCCACCGCATCAACGAATACGTAATGATAATATAATTACTAGTAGCAGCAGTAATAGCAGCATCAATAATAATAATATTGATTATATAATTACATCATCAGAAAATATATTAACATCAACGACAAATAAAGGAATATTATTGCAACAACAGCAACAATCACCACAACAACATTATCATCATAATCATTATACACATTTACATAATCAAAATGAACAATATTTTTTAAATAATAATAATAATAATAATAATCAACAACAACAACAACAGCAGCGTATTAGAAATAATAATAATTATAATCTACGTCCAAATAGTGTTATTAATTTTTCAACAACAGTTGATGATTTAAATTTAATTAAAGAAAATATTAATTATGAAAAAATTGATAGACAACGTGTACGTCATTTTAGTACAAATAGTGATAATATTGATTATGATTATAATTTAATAACAAATAATAATAATAATCAATATCAATATATAAATCAACAACATAATACAATAATACCAGCAATAACAACATCACCAGGAATAACATCAACTACTGGTATTATAACAACAGATATAAATGATACATTATCATCATCAATTGATGATTTAACAACATTACAAACAGATTATTATTATCAAAATAATCAACAGCAACATCAATTACAAAATCATCAAAATTCATTAAATTTTATTAATAAACAACAACATTTTATCAATGATTATAAAGAAAATAATAATAATAAAAATAATTTACAAAAATTACCAATAATACAAAATCATCAACATAATTATCAACAACGTAATATACAAAATCAATTATTATTATCACCAACATCATCTGTACAACAAATACCACAATCACTTGGATTAGGTGGTTATTGGATAACATTAGATAATAATGAACGTGTATGGTGTTCAATGGATACACGTTATTCAAGTTTAGATCGTAAAAATAATCAACAAAATCGTATTAAAAATAATATAAATAATCAACAACAACAACATCATCAGCAACAGCAGCAGCAACAACATAATGATAATCATAGTATAAATTTACAACCAATAAAATCATCATCATTAAGTAATTTTGATTTTATAAATAAACAACAACAGCAACAACATAATCATCAACATAATAATAATATTGATGATATATTATTATCAGATACAATATCAATATCATCAATAAATAGTGATAATAAAAAACAACAACGTGAAAAATCATGGTGTGAAACATTATTAGATGGTCCAATAATTAAATATAATCAACAACAACAGCAACAAAATAATAATAATAATAATAATAATTATGTATATCGTGATGATCAATATTTATTACAACAGCAACAACATCAACAAAATCGTTTAAATAAAAAATTATCATCAAATTCGATGTCATCACCAATACGTTCAACAACACAAGAATTTTTAAATTATAAACATAATGAACAAATTTTTATTGAAAATTATGATAATTTATTATCAAATAATGTATGTACATCAATAATTAATCAACAATCACAAATATCACCAATTAAATTACAACAGCATATAAATTATTTATCACCACAACAACAACAGCATTATCATCATAATTTATCAACAAATAATTATGATAATCAACAGCAACAAAATCAATTAAATTATTCACCAAGTAAAAATAAATTTAATAATTTATTAATTCCAAATAATCAAATAATTACACCAGTACCAATTATTACAACAGTATTATCAACAACATCATCATTATCTGGTACTGGAATTAGTACTGGTGGTGGTTGTGGTGGTGGTGGTGGTGGTAATTTATCACAATCATCTGGTCTAAATTTGGGTAATTCAAATTTACAACAACAACAGCAAATACCACAAGAAATATCATCCCCATCATCATCAACAATACGTATTGAATCACCAAAAAATATGACAATTGTACAACAGGCAAAATTTATGCCATACAAAGAAGTGACAAAACCATTTGAAATGTCTGATTTTTATAAATATTCAACGAAATTTCGTCATAAAATAAGTGAAACACCAATGACCGGTTCATCATCATCATCATCAACAACAACAGCAAATGATAAATAATTAATTAACTATATATTTTCATTTTTAAAAATTATTTTAATTGTATAAAAAATAAATATTTTATAAAAAATTTATAAATAAAATTTCAGAAAAATTAAAAAAAAAAAAGAAAATTGCTTTTATTTTATTTATCCAATTGGAAAATAATAAAATTATATAACAAAAATTCTCATTAATTTGTTATTATTCACTGATATTATTTAAATACAGTAGTATCTCTGCTTAAATGGGACACATTTATACTATCGGTTGATGTTATATGGTTGATATGAAAACCGTTGTTATAAGAAACTCGATAAATTTTATGGAGATCGCATTATGAGAAACACAGAGACCAATAAACTTAAATTTTCTTTTCTAATAATTTTCTTCTTTTACATATTTCAAACATTTTTAGCCAGTAATTATATGAAGTTCCACAAACCATACCGGATTTGTGATTTTAGCAAAAACGTACCCATGCATATAAAAACGTATATAAACATGTATTATGTACATAAATAAATACATAAAAAATAATATAAATTGAAAATTATAATAAATTCTATTAGATAATTGTATAAATAATGTTAAAATGATTAAATTTTAATTAAATTTATTGTAAATAATCGTTTAAAGTACTTTGCCATTTGTTTTTGCTGAATAAAATAATTTTTGTCATCCAAACGGTACCGATTAAACGAAATATTGTTGTCCTGATAAAGCAAAGTAAATTTATATTATTTCCTTGGTTTTATTTTTATTCTTTAGGATTTGTTTCCAATAAAGTGACTGTACCGATTAACCGGTGTCCTATTTAAGCAGAATCAACTGTAATTTATTATTATTTAGTGATACTATTTGGATAATAATACTATTTTAGTTACTCCTATTATGGACGAAAAGAAATAACAAAGATAAGATTTTGGACATTAATAATAATTTAATCATATTATGGATTTTATTTATTCATATATTTATTATTAAATTAATAATCCTTTCGATATTTAATCGGTAAAATTTAAAATGTCGCTACAGTACGAAAATTTTATGCTATGTAAAACTGGCCTTATCTCGTGTCAAA
This sequence comes from Ptychoptera contaminata, assembly GCA_963942525.1. NCBI lineage: Eukaryota > Metazoa > Arthropoda > Insecta > Diptera > Ptychopteridae > Ptychoptera > Ptychoptera contaminata. The sequence goes on along the minus strand of OZ012640.1, from coordinate 3,070,644 downwards.
GAGATTTTCAAATTTAAATTCTATTCTCTATATGTTCTTGTGTTATTTTTTGTTTCATTTCTTTCTTTTGTTTTTGCCACTGATAATTTTCTCGTCATATATTCTCATATTATACAATTTAGAAGAAAAATTGCAGCATAACACACATTGTGTTCCGAAAAACAAAAAACAAAACAAAAATAATAAGAGAAAGAGAGAAATCGGAATAAAAAAAAAAAGAAAAATTATTATAAGAAGAATTACAAAATAAAATAATAAATATTAATTTAAATAAAAATAATTATTAATTATTAATATTAGTATATAAGTAGTGAAAATTTATTATTTATTATTTTTAATAATAAATAATTATTTTTAAGTGAGATTTTTTTTAGTGATATTTAATAATAATATATAACGAATTAAAAAAAAAATGCCGACCGATTATCCTACAGATGAAATAATAAATACATTTTGTATGTTATCAAGGCGTTCAGGGATTCCGGAGCCCGCTTTGCGGTTACTCTCGTCTCTGTTTTTTGGTAATTTTTTTTTTTTTTTTTTTTGGTTAACTTTTTTTTAATCGATTTTTTTTTAATTAAATTATATTTTTGTCGTGTGTGTGTGTGTGTGTGTGTATTTTGTGAATTAATTTCTTTTCTTTTTTTTTTTGTTTTTCTTATATCATTTTTCTAGGTTATTTTATGGCCTTCTTTTATCGCCTGTTCATAGTGCGTCATAAAAAAATGGTCCATGACCTGTATATGATAACATGTGGAATTTATCTATTATGGTTTAATTATGACTATGAGGTCTATCATAGTATAATTGCAATTGTTGTCTCGTATTTATTAATTAGATATACAACCGGTAAACTATTAATTGGCGGAACATTTATATTTCATATGGGCTACCTATTAATTGGTAATTAATTTCTTCTTTTTTTTTTTTTTTGCTTTTGTTAAATTTATTTTAAGAAAATTAAAAATAAAAACAAATTTATGTGGTTTTTTTTTTATAGGTTATTATTTAACCGGAACTGAAACATATGATATTAAGTGGACAATGCCACATTGTGTACTTGTATTACGTCTTATTGGTTTATCATTTGATATTGTTGATGGGCAATTGCCGGTCGAAAAAATGTCAGAAGAAATGAAAAAATCAGCATTGACTGAAAAACCGACAATACTTGAAATTGCTGCGTACACCTATTTTCCAGCCAGTGTTCTTGTTGGTCCACAATTTCCAATAAGACGTTATTACAGTTTTGTTAATAAAGAATATGCCCAATATGTAAGTCATTTATTTAATTTTTTATTTGAAAAACAAAAACAAAAAAAAAAAAAACCTCCATCTTTTTATTTTAAATTTTTCTAGAAAAATAACATGATAGCCGGCTTCAAACGTATGTTTCTCGGTTTAATTTATTTAGGATTACATCAATTTGGAAAATGGTTCTTTGATGAACAAAATTTCTTCATTGAAGAATTTCCAGAGGCAACATATTTAGAAAGAATATTCTTATTATCAATTTGGGGTAAATACACACTATATAAATATATATCGTGTTGGTTACTATCCGAAGGATGTGCTACATGTTTTGGAATAACATTTTTAAAGGCCGATGTTGATCCAGAAGATAATACAAAAATAATTGAAGATTGGTCCGGATTAGCTAATATTAAAGTCAGTGTCTTTGAGAATGCCTCGAAATTTAGTCATTACATTGAATCATTTAATGTAAATACAAACCATTGGGTCGCCCAATATATTTACAAACGTTTAAAATATTTCGGTAATCGTCACATTAGTCAGGGAATAGCATTATTATTTTTGGCTATATGGCATGGTTTTCATAGTGGCTATTATATGTGCTTCTTAATGGAATTTATTGTTATATATGTTGAACGTGATTTTGAACATATCGTTAAATCGAATAAATATAGTTCGGCATTTATTAATAATCCAATTGGAAAATTTATACTATTTTTCATATTGAAGATTTATACAATTGTCGGTATGGGCTGGTGTTTAATTCCATTTGTATTTTTAAGTTATGATAAGTGGATTCACGTTTATAGCGTCCTAGATTTCTTTGGTTTTGTTGTGTTCCTACCATGGCCAATCTTAAAATATATTTTAAGATTGATTTTGCCATCAAACAAAATTGATTAAATTTTTTTTCTTTATTATTATTGTTGTTTTTTTTTGTTTCTTTACTCTACTCGGTATTTAATTTAATTTTTATTCCTGTTTTGTTTTACATTAACTATTTAAAAAAAAAAAAAAAAAACCCCTTTGGCAATATTTATTTATGTTTTTTCTTATCGTTATTATTTAATATGCAAATCAAACACCAAAAACGCGCGCAGCTTAGAATAAAAGACATGGTGTTTTGAGAAGACAAGGTGTACCAATTCACGGTGTGCCAAATTATTTTTATTTTAATTTATTATAATACTCAGTATACAATGAAAAAAAAAATGAAAAGAGAGTAAAGAAAACAACAACAATATTTATTTTATTTTAATTAATTTTTTTGTTATTTAATTTTATAAAAAGAAAAAATAATTAAAATGTGTGTGGGAGTGTGTGGGTGAGCGCGATAAATGACAGAAGAGATTCGTTTTTAAATATTAAATATATTTTTTGAGAGAGAAAGATTTAAGTGAGAAGCAAAAAAAAATAAAGAGGTTGCAAAAGATGCGAAAAAATTAAATAAAATTACTACTAAAAATATGTAAAAAATAAGAAAAATTGCAAAAAATAATTAGTTAAACACATTGGGTTGACTAATTTTGCGTTAAATAATGCAAATGAAAGAAAATATATGTAATAAAAAAATCAAAGAGAAATGTATGTATAAATACATAAAAATAGGATGTAATTCTTATTCAAGAGAATATAATGTAATGTAGGGGGCTTAGAAAAGGGAAAGAAAAAGAAAATTAATTAATTAATAGAATACAATAAATGTATAGGGGAAAGATGGAGAAGATGTGTCGATAATCTCTCCAAGCAAAAGAATAAAACCCTCACCACCCACATACCATCACACATAAATATATATTATTTTTTTTTTGTTTTAATCAAATCTTAATTAGTTAATGAGCTTTAAAAAAAAAAAAAAAAAATTAAAGAAAAAAAAAATTAAAAAAAAAAATCACAAACACTTAGTATTAGAATTCCATTGTATTTAATTTATTTATTTATTTGAGAAAAAAAAAATAATTAAAACCAAGATATAGTCTGACTGAACTGGGGTGGATGGGTGTGCTTGCATGTGTGTGTGTATGCATGTTGTTGAAATTAATTTTAAAAAAATAAATCAATTAATTTTCCCCTCCTTAATAAAACAACATCGATTATAAGTACAAAAATAAAACAAATAAATACTCATACACACACACACACAGTATATACATAAAATAAAATAAAAAGCAAAAAACATCCATCCAACCCTCACATTAAGTAAATAAATTATTAATTAGATTTTATTTTTTCAACAATTATTATTATTATTTTAATTATTATGTAAATGCTAAGTAACCAAAAAAAAAAATTAACAAAAAAAACATAAAAATATCCTCCATCAAAATTTACAAACACACACAGAGAGAGAGAGGAGAGGAAAAATCAAAACAAAAAACAGCTGTTTTATGATTGTCAAATGGAATAAGTGGAGGAGGATATACCCAAAAATAATAAAAATAAAAATTCAAAATTTCTAGTTACAAAAAAAAAAACATGTTTTTCCTTTTCAATCCCATAATCCTTATTTTAATTTTATTTTATTTTTTTTTTTATCTAGGTTTTTAATTTTCATAATTTTCATTCGTTTAAGATGACGCGTTTAAGAGCGAAATGATTTAGCGAATTTTAATAATTTTTAAAAAAAAGAAAAATCGATAAAAACCAAAAAAGAGGAAAGAAGATTTTGTTTGTTACTTTTTTTGTTTTGTTTTTTTTTTTTTGCACTTTATTGCCTTAATTAAATTAAAGAGAAAATAGTAGAGGAGGATAATGAACGAACAAAGAATGTGATTGAGAATGAGGAATGAAAACTATTTTACTGCTGCCTCCAAAAAAAAAAAAAAAAAGTGCAAAAGAATTTTTTCTGTTTGGGTGATTTTTTTTTTTTTTTTTTTTTATTCGCTATTTTCTGTGTGTATCACAGCCTTCTGTGTCATCTTATTTATGTGATTTTATCATTTGTGTTTTTCTCCTTATTTTACATGAATTCCGAGATTGTTTGCATGATTGCGATTTTTTAATTTTATTTTCTTCATTGTTTTACACAAAATAAGACAGAAAAGGTTGCCACCCGCAAATTTTAATCAAAAAAAAAAAAAAATGAATTAAAATTATATAAAAAAAAAAAAAAAAATAGAAAAAACATTTTTAATTGTAGAAAAAAAAAAAAAAAGGAAAAATTTTATTCAAATTTTTAATTCAAAATAATTAGTTTTAAATGAATTTTATTATTAATTATTTCAAAAATCTTATCTTTATTAAATCTTTCAATTTAAATTAAAAAAAAAAAAAAAATTAAACTAAATAAAGCAATAAATGAATTAAAATTTTCTGTCGTTTTTCATTATTTTATTTATATAAAAGAAAAAAAAATTATCCTTCATCATTATCCATATTTTCTTTTCCGTTCAATTCCATTTATCTATTTATTTTTCAATTATAGATTTTCCAAAATGTCATTCCATTAATGGACAAACAGGTAACAGAGTTACAGGATATTTTCGGTCGTCTCTACATAGACACCACATCTTGACATAGCATTATGCCTGTGCCATTTATAACCCAAGCATTAAACATTATTACTATTTAATTTATTAAATCACCTCCATTAAAAGTAATTCATTGATTAATTTTCATCTTTATTTTTAATTAAAAATTATAAAGATTTTCCATATTAACGTTGGATTATTTCTTTGTAATTTTATTTAAAATAATAAAATCGAGTGGTGAGTATTTTCGATATTATCTTAAAACCTGGTCACCCTAAATCTTATTGGAAAATTGTATGCAACTTCAAATGAGTTAAAAACATTAATTCTCATTTCATATAGATGAACGTGTGTGCGTGTGTGAGCTCATGAACAAAATCGCATTTAAAAAATAAATAAAAACGAAGAAGGAAAATAAAAAAAATAAAAATAAAACCAATAAGAAATAAATAAATAGAAAAATTTCATTAGCAAAAATTAATAAATTTATTTAATAAATAAAAAAACATAATAAAACAATTTTCCAATATCCAAATAATCGAGAAAATTTATCAACATATTTTATAGAAAAAAAAAAAGAAAAGAAAAATTAATTTAAAAGCAATAAAAAAAAATCTATATATATTAGGTGAAAAATTAATTAAATTTTGCCAAGCCTTTTTTTTTTTCGTTTTCGTTTTTACACTCTCTCATTGCTGTGTTTTAAGTTTTTTTTTGTTATTTTCTTATCAGTGTTTTATTTGTTGTTGACAAAAATATAAATAATAATTCTAATCCTTACTTATCTAAATTCGTAGATAAAAAATAAAAATAAAATAAAATAAAAGTAAACAAATAAAGAAAACATCAATTACCAAAGAGTTATTAAGCGGATTAGTAGCTGAATTGACCAAAACAAAAATGATTTACTCATTTGCAGCATTTCAGGAGCCACGGGGTGTCATGCGAATATTGCAATTAGTAAGAACGTACGAAATACTAATATAATTTAAATTAATCAAATTTTTTGTCTGTTATTGCAGATTTTTGCATTGTGCGCCCTTCTGACAACAGTGAATTTTCAAATAACACTTACATCAATCGCTGGTAAAACCGAGGACAATTGTAAATTATCATATGATATTGATTATCCATTTCGTTTTGGTGAAACGGTATGCATGAAGGCAAACAATAAAACATTATATTTAACTGCTGATGTATCATCGGATGCACAATTCTTTGTTGCAACCGGTGTACTCTCAATTATGTATTGTATCTTTATTATTGTTGTTTATGCAACAATTGATAAATTATATAAGGAAAAATCGGAAATACCATTAGCGGTTAGTTAGATAGAAAATAATTAATTTTATTTTTGGTTTAATTATAAAATTTTTTTTATTAAAGGATTTTATGCTGACAACAATATTGGCGATATTCTGGTTGTCAGGCAGTGCTGCCTGGTCAAATGGTACAAATGCATTAAAGAATGTTACCGATGCTGAGGCAATTAATGCAAAATGTATTAATTGTGAAATAATGACAAGTAACTTTTCAAGGTTAAACATTTCATTGGTAATTATATTTATTTTTATTATTATTTTTGCCAATTGACAAATTACCGATTTTTTTTTTTTTTCTTTATATAGATATTTGGCTATTTAAATTTCTTTTTGTGGGCATCAGACTTATGGTTTTTATACAAGGAAACAATATGGTTTCAAGGAAGACAACAAACCATTAACGGTGGTGGAATGTCACCAAATTAAAATTAATCAGAAAAAAAAAAAAAAAAAAAAAAAAACAATATTCAAAGAGAGATAATAACTATTTATAATTAAATAATTCTTTATTATTATTATTTTACCAATTTTTCTTTTTGTTTTGTTAAAATTATTATTAAAAAAAAAAAAAACAATCATCCTTAAATCCTAAGCCACCTATCCAGATATATAAATCTTGTGTCATGTATAGTTTTCTTTTTTTCTTCCAATTATTATTTTTAATATGCAATTAATGCAGTGCAACAGTGAAAGACAAGAAAGACAAAAACAAATATAATTAGTATTTTTTTTATTCTTTCTATTAATTTTTCTAATTTTAAAAGAAAAACAATACCAAAAACAGTATTAATCATTTAATAAATTTAAATTTCATTTTTTTTTTTTTATAGTCCTACAATAATTGTAAACAAACTTTTTGACATATATATTGTCGGAGGGATAGAAAAAAAAAATGCCAATCAAATTTAATGTCAAAATCTATATGTGGAGACTTTTTAGCGCCATCTATTCTTAACAAAAATTACACAAATTTAAAAAATTGCTCCAAAATATATATATATAAAAAAAAATGGTCAAGAGACAAAACCTCTTGCAACAAAAATAAACAACCAAACGATGCACCAAACATCACCCAGCAAACCATACTAAACATTCCTCAAAAAACATTAAACATAAATTATATATAAAAATTTTAGTCTAAAGAGATAATTTTAGTCAAAAATAATCATTTTTAGGACATTTTTTTTTTTTTTTGTTATTCAATAAATTCTTGACTAATAAAACAAATATATATGTAGAAATAATTAGTTAAAAATATCTATCAATGTGGTAATTATATTTCATTTAAAATTAGTTTAGCTTAAATTGTTTGTGCAGTTTGCAGAAAAAACAAAAAAAAAAAAAAAAACCGACATCTATCAGCGGCAGCGTCTCATATCTGCTCATATTTTTGCAAGATAAAAGGCGATAAAAAAAAATAAATAAATAAATAAAATATAAGAAAAAATAACTGTATTTCTGTAAAAAAAATAATTTAATTAAAAAAAAATAAAAACTAATGAAAAGCTTTTTTTTTTTCAAATGAAAATGAAAAATTTGATCGATAGAAAAACGATAACGAATCAAAATCAAAATTTCAAAGCGAATGAAAAAGTGTAGTCGTCGTAGGACCTAAACCCTCGAATTACACTAAATTGATTTTATATTCTCAAAGTAAAGCAAAGAAACAAAATTTTTGGCCCTCAAATACTAACTGAGTTGAATGGAAAAGCAGAATTAACAACATGTGCAAAGGTAAAAGAAACAAAAATTTATTACTTACTCTTCTGGTCTAATGTTGCACTTGCTGCTGGCTGACTATTTTAATCCACAAAGTCAACACCAGGGTAAACTGCTTGTTAATACACTTTATTTAAATTTTTATTTTATTATTATAGTAGAAACACATCACTTTTTAATTGCTTTTTATTTAGCAATGTAATGGCCATGCACTGATATTTATATATTTATTAATTTAAATGAAATTTTTATTTAATTAAAATCACTTCCGATTGTATTTCACATGTTGATTGTGGATGTCTCATATCCAATTCTCGAACCATCAGAAACTGTCCGGTAAAAGCACTTTACATTTTATAAAACTAGTATACTAGTATACCAGTTTGGAAAGTAGTTTTCATTTTGGTTAAGAAAATGGTAACCAAGTAAATTTTGTGTTGACTGTACGTGCCTTGTAGTTCTGATTTCTTGCATTGTAAGCGTTTTTAAAAGTAATGAAAAATGTGTCGCCATATCGGTTATGATATAAAAGCTTTTCAGCCAAAAATTATTAAAGAAAATATTCCAAATTTTAATAGAACAAATTAATTAATTATTATAGAATTATAAATTAATACAGAAATAATCAAATGAAAACTAAATAATTGAGTATAGTCACTAGCAAGTGAATTTTGCACAGGATAAAATGGCGTCATATTGTTTTTTAATAAGGAAAAAATAAGAAGACGCTTACCTTTGTCTTCAATACTTTTATTATTTATGTTGACAAATTTAAGAAATACTTTTGGATAACACTAATCAATAATTTTTTATTGATTTATCACTAATCACTAATTAATTAATTATTAAATAATAATTAATTGTTTGGGAGCACTTCAAATACGCGACCAACTCGGCTGACTATCTCTCTTCTTTTGATTTTTATACACGGACACTAGCCTGTGGATACAGCAGATTTAACGTTTTATTCGAATTGAACTACTCGCGCATTGAATACACATACTATGAAATCGAATCACTTTGCCTAATTTTATCACAAATTTTACAGTGATGGAGCGACTAATCTAGAATATCAGGAACAGTATTTTTGGTGTCTAATGAAAGATAAATTCTTCTTCTAGGTACATGTAGAATTTCAGCAAAAACTTTCCATAGATTTTTACAGAATCATCGAAAACATAACTATATAGCACAATCCTTTTTTTAGTGAATTTCATATTAAGATGTGTATGTGTATTGATTTGTAGAGGTGTGAAAACACAACTTAGTAATTAATACGATCCACATTAAATACGCGTTATGTCACATTTGAATCATTATCTGTAACATTTTTATCACAAATTTTGGAGTTATGAAACAATTGATCTAGAATATCTGGAATAGTAATTTTGGTATCTAATGAAAGATAGATTCTTCTTCTACGTGCATGTAATGTCTCAGCAAAAACCTTCCACAGATTTTTACAGAATCATCGAAAACATAACTATATAGCACCAATCCTTTTTTCTTATAACAAAAGAAACAAAACATGGTCGACAGTTGGCGCACTTGTCAATTAGTTAATTAATGAATTATTTTTTCTTAAAGTTTAATCAGAAAACAGACACATTATAGAGTATCTAGCATTGTGTTTCTGGTGTCATTTGAAAGGTAGATTCTTCTTCTTTCGTTTTAGAGTATCTGTATGGAAATCTTTTGGAAAATTCTTTCAGAATCATTGAAAATATAATGATATAACCATATTGAATTTTTTTTAATGCAATCCGTAACATTTTTTATCACAAATTTTGGATTTATGAAACAATTGATCTAGAATATCTGGAATAGTAATTTTGGTGTCTAATGAAAGATAGATTCTTCTTCTACGTGCATGTAATGTCTCAGCAAAAACCTTCTACAGATTTTTACAGAATCATCGAAAACATAACTATATAGCACAATCCTTTTTTCTTATAACAAAAGAAACAAAACATGGTCGACAGTTGGCGCACATGTCAATTAGTTAATTAATGAATTATTTTTTCTTAAAGTTTAATCAGAAAACAGACACATTATGGAGTATCTAGCATTGTGTTTCTGGTGTCATTTGAAAGGTAGATTCTTCTTCTTTCGTTTTAGAGTATCTGTATGAAAATCTATTGGAAAATTCTTTCAGAATCATTGAAAATATAATGATATGACCATATTGAATTTTTTTTAATGCAATCCGTAACATTTTTTATCACAAATTTTGGAGTTATGAAACAATTGATCTAGAATATCTGGAATAGTAATTTTGGTGTCTAATGAAAGATAGATTCTTCTTCTACGTGCATGTAATGTCTCAGCAAAAACCTTCCACAGATTTTTACAGAATCATCGAAAACATAACTATATAGCACAATCCTTTTTTCTTATAACAAAAGAAACAAAACATGGTCGACAGTTGGCGCACTTGTCAATTAGTTAATTAATGAATTATTTTTTCTTAAAGTTTAATCAGAAAACAGACACATTATGGAGTATCTAGCATTGTGTTTCTGGTGTCATTTGAAAGGTAGATTCTTCTTCTTTCGTTTTAGAGTATCTGTATGAAAATCTATTGGAAAATTCTTTCAGAATCATTGAAAATATAACCATATTGTAATTTTTTTAATGCAAAAAAAAGAAACTTAAACCTAAGAGACAGATGGCGCACTTGATGGTTAGTGGAATTGTTAATTTTATTTGTTTTTAGAGTTTATTCCAAAATAAATAAACTTTTTGGAATATTTGGAATTGTATTACTGGTAACAATTAATAATAATAATAACAGAATGCATAACAATTGTGTAAATTACATTGTTTTATCACATGTCTATAAATCTATACACCTACACATCTTAATATGAAATAGCTCTTGTGACATTTCATTAGTTACATATGTAATATGTTTATGTTTTTAATAATTCTGGAGAAAATACCGGAGAGATTTTCGGACAGACACTGTGCATACCAAGAGGAAAAATTTATCTTTCAAATGACACCAGAAATACAATGCTAGATATTCCATAATTTGTCTGTTTTCTGATTAAACTTTAGGAAAAAATAATTCATTAATTAACTAATTGACATCTGCGCCAACTGTCGACCATGTTTTG